>ML681973.1:23708908-24020370 GCA_007922195.1 Podocnemis expansa
TTCCCCAGCCCCCCCTCAGTTCTCAGTTCCTAACACTGCTATGTCAAATTAGTGAGCAGCCCCTACACCAGGGATTACCTTAACACCCACACACACCCCCAAATTTCCCCAACATCCCCCAGTTGTCACCTAGTAACAGTGCCATACCAAGTGATGGAGCAGCCCCCCCCCCCAAATTTCCAAACAACCTGCAGCTGTTGGCTAGTAATAGTGTTTTACCAATTCAGTGAACACCCCTACACCCCCCCCACTCTTCCCCCTACACACACACCACTAATTCCAAGTCCTAGGGAGAACCCTGCCCTACACCCTCTCCCCACATCACCCCTCAGTTTCAAGTCCTTGGGGAAAATACCAGACCTGCACCTTCTCCCAGCAAGACTAACCCCTTGCCCCTCCCCAGGCTTTAAATCCCCTCCCTGGTGTGGGGATTGGGTCCTGTGCTGCAGGGAGGAGGCGGCCAGAAGCCAGCACAGCAGTCAGTCAAGCAGCCCAGCCTGTGGTTGCAGCCCTAAAATCAGGGGTGGAAAACACACCCTAGCTCACCCCAGCCCCACCGCAATCCTTGTGTCTTTCAGCCGGGTGAAGAACTGCTACTGATTCGTTCCCACCTAGTGTTGTTTGAGACCTGCTGCCAAATCTCCTAATGACTAGCTGGGAGGGCAACGCCCTCATTGTGCTCACTGCATTATTCTAGAAACTCAACCCCTCTGGGGGTGGTGCACAATTTTGTCATCTAAAGAGGCTGTGGGCAAAGATTGGGTTTGTAGCTAAAGTAACAGGGACAAATTGCAGGCGTGTTGGGGCAGGGACTGTCTACAGTGCAAAGGTCATTGTGGGTAAGGTCACCAGATGTCAGGCAAAAGGAGGACATATCTTCCTTTCTACTTTCACCTCTTCTGTCCAGCAAGCATTTTAAAAATACATGATTTTGTCTGGCTTTTTACTTACAGGGGTTAAAGTAGGCTGGAATGCCCCAGAACACCCTATTTTTAGGGGGAAGCGTTCCAGGGCCCCCTTAAAACAGAAGAATATTAGATTAATACTATGTTTTCTCCAGGAATCCTCCAGGATCCTCCTTTTCGTACTTCCCTGTCCTCCCTACCATGCTTTGCTATCTGGTAACCCTAATTGTGGGGGGCCTGTGTGGTGAAAGTCCCTGGGGACTCTGTTCTCTAGGTATTAAATGAGGGTAACAGTAGACTACCAACCAGGGGCGTCACTGGCGCCTGGCACACTGGGCCCGTACCCCAAATCCTGGCATCAGCGCCCCGGGTCCTGGTGGGGCCCCCAGCCTCTTCCGGTCTCAGGCTGGATCCGGCCAGAGATCCGGGGCCCAGCCACCTACAGCGGCAGCGACCGCTTCTGGCCCCTTCCTAGGCCGGGCGGCCCCGCGGCCGCAGCTGCCGCTTCCTGCCCTGTCGCCGGCCAGGGGCGTGGCCTGCAGTCAGGGGGCGGGGCCTGGGCCGGTGCCCCGGGTCTTTCCCCGGGGCAGGGATGCTCCTGCTACCAACCTCACAGGAGTATGTGCAGGAGGTAATCTTGATTATTTAGGGCTAGTCCACACATAATTTTTATACCAGTTTATATCATGTCTCAGTGTGACTGGTGTGGATGAGCTTACACTGGTGTGAGTAAAATAAAGACAGTTAAATTGGGCCACACATTGTGTGTAACTAGCCTTTGTAAAATGCTTGGAGAGCTTTTTAGGAGAAACAGTAAAGTGTTGATTACTTGTTTTATATTCTAAAAAACAGTGAAATTTGTTATAAGACAAAGTAAAATATCCT
The DNA here is from genome assembly GCA_007922195.1 of Podocnemis expansa. Lineage (NCBI taxonomy): Eukaryota > Metazoa > Chordata > Testudines > Podocnemididae > Podocnemis > Podocnemis expansa. The sequence goes on from ML681973.1 coordinate 23,710,699, forward strand.
TCTAGCCCAGACATGGCCAAACTGCAGCTCAGGAGCCGCATGTGGCTCTTGAATGAAAAAGTGTGGCTCACAGAAGAACGTCAGCAAATCAGTTTAGTAGGTAAAAGCATATGGCTATATGCCTCAGTGCAGCTCTTGAAGGCTTAATCATCAACTCGTGTGGCTCTTGAGTTCCACAAGTTTGGCCACCCCTGTTCTAGCCCAATAAAATTCAGTAGAGGTCATTTAAGGAGCACAATACCTTTGTGCACATCCCAATTGTTGTTCCATTATTTTTCATAGGAGTCTTAGTTCTTCTATAGCAGCAATCACTTACAGAAGTGATCCTGCAATGGACTCTGTCAAAGTGAGTGGAAGTGTGCAGCTGTACAGAGCAAGCTGAGCGCTCCTGATCCACCACACTGAAGGTTTGCCACAATTTTAGCTGTTGGTGGCCATCACTCGTACCTGTCCTTTTGCAAAATGCCTAGTGTAGACAAGTTTAAATGCTATAATAAACCATAATTTGCAATGGTGCCGTATACCTCAGTTTCAAGCATGGGTGAGCTCCACAGCTCAAAATAGAGGTTTTAGCTGTCCCCAGTGGTTTTGTATTATGGCAGCCATACCAAGCTGGCTCCAGTGAGGGACATCAGAGCAGATCCCCAGTACAGACAAGGCCTTCTTAGACTGTAAACGTTTTGGAGCTTGGGTTTGTTTTCTTATACATCTATAAAGTACTATGTACACCAGTGGTGCTATTTAAAGACCTGGATTTATAACTTTCAGCAAGGGTCATCTTTTTTATTATGTTTTTACACTGTATAGCACAACAGGGTCCCAGTCTCAGCTGGGCCTCCCATTGCTCCTGTAATAAAAATAATCATGAATTTCTTTTCTGCTCTAATGTTGGTAGTACTCAGTACACTCAGAAATAATGGTTGCAACCTTAATTTGTGAAATCCTTGTAACTAATCCTGAATCAGATTATGAATTCCTACCCAAATAGGCAAATTCCAAACCCTAATAAACAAACCCTGAGCCTTTGTATAAATATTCCAACTGGATAAAAACAAATCTAATCCCCACAAGAAAAAAAGGGTAAATACAATGAATTTTTTAATAGCATACTAAAAGACTAGCTGATGGGACAGATGGCTTTGTGGTTAATGCACCAGGGTGGGACCAACGTTCAGTTCCTGTGTCTGCCACAGACTTCCTCTCTGATCATGGACAAGTCATGGAGGCGCTAATCCTGCAAGCACTTGTGCACCTGTGTTTACTTCAATAAGACTGTTCCTGTAATGAAAGCTAAGCAGGCTCAAGGCTTTAGTATCACCAGGGGCACATCTACATGGCTGTAAAACATCTGTGGCTGCCTTGCGTCAGCTGACTAATGCTCGTGGGGCTGTAAGCCTGCAGTGTAGACATCTGGAGACGATGAGCCTGGATATCTACACGGCAGTTTCATAGACCCCTGGCTGGATCAAGACCTGGGGGGTGAGGCCCCACACTGTTTTGGTGCCGAACTGGTGCTAGGGCCGGGGTCCAATGTGGCTGCAGACTGGCACTGCTGCGAAGTTGCCTGGAGGGACTGCAGGCTGTAGGGGGACCTACTGGCCAGCACTGCTGAAGGCAGATCCAGAGGGACTGGCCCATGGTCCACAGCACTCTGGGCTCACGCCCCATAAGCCCATGCAGTAATCCACCCCTGCATAGACCCACAGTACAAGCCCAAGTCATCTTTTATATACAAGTCAGCCACCGGTGTAGACTTATCCTGGTATCTCAGTTTCTCCATATGCAGAATGGAGTTGATGAGACATTCTCTCTTCCTCGGCTCTCTCTCTCTCTCCATCGTCTCTTTACTTATCTTATCTATTTGGACTGTAAACACTTGAAGAAGGACTGTCCTCTGTGTTCAGACCCTGCCTAACACAATAGAGGCCTGATTTTCATTTGTTACTTTTAGGTGCTACCAGACCACTCATAATTGTAATAAATGTTAAAAGGACAGCAGAGATAAAGATTTTTTTTAAAGGGTATCAAGGAAGGGTTGAGCTCTCACCCATTTTATCTGACTAATTTATTGGTGTACCACTCCCTTCCACCAGAGCACAACTTGTGATTTGCTACTGACTCATTTGATGACAATGAAGAATCAACAAGGAGTGCCTTATTTGGAGATGTCGCACCATAATTTCCCCCACAGTAGTGATATTTTTCATTGCAAATATATAACATTAAAGGGTGTAGTCAACTATCTATACTCAGTCTATAAACTCTTTCCCCTAATTTTAAACCCATATTTGCCAAATACAGTAGATTGATAACAGGCCCGATCCTGCAAACATATACACATGTACCCAAATTTAACTGGAGTAGTCCCCCTGATTTCAAATTGAGTACCTCTGTATGTGTTAGCAGTACTGGGCCCATTGTTTGTATGTTTTCTAAGTATATTAACATGCTGTTTTCTTTAAAAGACAAGCTTATCATGATTAAATGACTCTGACTTTGAAGATGCTAGAGGCAGTCAGAGGAAACAAAGCAATTAAAATATCATAACTAAAATATTATATAAAAATATCCTGCCTATTGTATAATAAAATTAAATACTAATTCCCACTTATTTCCATACAAGGCTTTTTAATTACAGCACTTGTATTAAAATGAAGGGCAGGCAGGGGTAATCTGGCTTGTCTACAGAGAAATCTAAAGGCTTTTTGCCTGAAGAATATCGTTTCTCTGATGTAAACATATCTGCTAGGAAATAAAATGATACCACTCAGAGCCCAGATAAAAGTGATGGTAACTAAGATTTGACCCCAGTTCTTGTTGGTAAGAGAGTGATGGGCATTAAACCACACAGCCTCCTGTTTTAAAGACATCTATATAACAGTAATCAATATGTTAAAAAAAAAATATTAACCTGAAGTGAGCTCAGTGAGTCATATTTCGTGGCTTATCAGCTATTTCCTTTTTTGAAAATGATTGGATCAAACACTGACTAAGCCATGAGTAAGGATGCCCAGATCTAGCCTGGTATTTACCTAGGCTCAGCTTCTCTGAGCAATTTAGGTGCCTAATTCTCACTCAAATCAATGGGAGTTAAAGACCTAAATACTTTTGAGGCGCTGGGTCTTAGTGTTTTAAGTGGAAAAACTAGACAATGGGAGAGCAATGTCTAACAAATGGTAGTCTGCATGCCTATAACGGCCTATGTGCTATGGGCACAGGCTGGCACTGCACAGAACAATACGCAATACAAGCAACGAGGTGGTCGTGTTTCAGACAGTACTCTGCAGCTCACCTTTTAATTTGTATTCCTGTAGATCCTAACTGGTTCTTGATTTGGCACAGATTGAGGAAGGCTTTGCCCCTCTCCACACAGCAACCTTTCAACAGCAGGATTTTATTAATTGTTTATGACATTTTAACTTAAACTATCTTTGCTGTACCTCTGCTCAAAAAAGTATGGTGAAAAAGTTACAGTGGGAACAATGATGTATCTTCTTCATTCTCCTGTAACTTAAAAACTGTGACAGGGATTTTGCTTAGATTTCCCAAATAAGGTCACCTTTAGCACAGAGCCAGCAAGGGAAATGTCAACCCAAAACATGAGTGTTTCATACCATTTTGAACACGTGCCAACAGGAAATTTTAATTAAAACTGTTCTGCAGCTGATACATCTTCCCCTTATTTCCCAGTTCTCGCCCCACAAAAAGCCAGTATAAAATGGGGGGAAAGAATGCACCCAGCTACAAAACCACTGCAGTCAGCCTTGCCATATGCCTTAAAGGGCTACTCACAATCCCTGCAGTCCCATAAATGTGCAATAGCTGATTTGGGTACTAGAGGAATGGATGCTGGACTAGAAATCTAGAGACAGCCTTTTGATTTTTAGCTTTGGCCTGCTGTGTGATCTTTGAGACGTGTCTGTGCTTCTGCTTCTGTTTCTCCTTTGTCTGTTGTGCCTACTTAAGTGTCAGTCTTTTCAGGTAGGACTGTCTCTTTCTTGTTGGTTTCAAGTGACTGGCACAACAGGATCCCTGCCTTTGTGCTGTTGCGATATAAAAAATGGTAATAATAAAGAGCTGGTGGAGGGGTGGAAAGGAGCATTATTTGGCACCAAGCAGGCATGCAGCAAGAGTGCAGTCCAGTTCCCACTGGGGAGCAGAAACAGATGCCCAAGTAGAGAAGAGTGCCTTTAGCAGCAAGCAGAAATTGCTCCCGTGACCCGTGGTATCGTCCAGAAGAAATAACAGAACAGCCTCCAGAGAGGAGTTGGTCTGCCATAGGAAATGCTGGGCAGGGTCTGCAGTGATTCTTGTGAACTGGACGCACTGGCCAATGACCCAACTTCCTGTTGCTGTCCTGGTTGCACAGTGCTTAGGCTGGATTTGGCCTTTGTGTTTAGTGTCCTTGAAAGTTAATCAGAAACATAAACAGATTTATAGCATCACTTAAAAAATAGTCATGTCCTACAGAACAGATCCTGCCCCCCCCCCACCTATCTACAGAAGGCCCTGCCTGCAGTGGACATGGAATTCTTCTGTACAAATTTGGGGGATAAATTTTGGGATCTCAGGCAGCCCACCTACATCTGTGCTCTATGCCCCAATCACACACATGGTCAACACTACAGCTGACACAATTTTTATAATCCCTTGACCACACAGATCCACAGGCCACAGAAAAGGGGAGCTGGAACTGCAGGAGTGGCTACAATCCTGAAAGCTGCAGTTGCAACCATAGAGTGGTTCCATAGCTGCTCCTGCTCTCAAGCCTTGGGTGGTACATTCCTTCCTCTCCAAGGCTGCCGTGAAATTCCCATTGCACTGCTCAGGTCCTTGGGTTGTGCATGGAGCCAGGATTTGGCCTTAAAAGTTGACTGTTAGCACAGTTAAAATTTACTTATGAAGTAAATTTGAAGGTATTTCACCCAAAATGAACATGTTTCAAATTATGTGTTCCTCAAGAGACAGTGAAGTGAAAACATACACCAAACCATACATCCATACTTGTTGGAATACCTTACTTTGTACCATAAATTATTACAAAATACTAATATATGCACTGACAAAATACCCGGCTTGTATATTTGTACTAATGAACATGTGCATGTGATTATTTACATATGTACATACATACACACACGCATTTCAACACTATATTCAAGTACATATCCTGTTTCTTTTATTTGTTCTGCATGGCAATTATTGAATTAGGATCTCTTCTCACCAACCCTTCTATTACACAATTAGATGTCTATGTGGAGGGGAGAACTTTGCCATTTTCTCCTTCAGTTGTTGAAAGAATTATATTACAATTTTAAAAATGCTTTTTCTCACTGTTTCCTTACATTGGGTCAATGAAAGACTGAAACTGAAATATAATCCTTTATTTAAAAAAAAATTCTTCAATTGTCACATACACCTTGGTTTGTTATTGTAGGGTTCCTCAGCGTATTTTGGATCAAAGGTGCTGTAACAACACATTAAATGTAATATATTGTAATTATAGGCTACTGCCATTGATTTAATTTATTTATACACAAAATAACACTGACTTATGTTTTGAAATAAAATGTGGCACACCAGACTTCCTTGGAATTACTTACTCTGCAATCATGCTCAAAAAAACCCCAAAAAGGTACATGAAACTTTGGGTCTGTCAGCCTTGTGGATCTGGCCCCACTAAACTTTGGAGGAGTTCTGCCTAAAGTTCCACTGATGGAAAATAAACTCATCTCATCACAAATTATGTATGACTTACATAGGATGGTCCTAAACATGTCACAGGAACAATGTGTCCTTAAAAATGAATAGTGTACCAAGTTGGCTAATAGTTGTTCACTGCCCTCTTATTGATGGAATCAGAAGTGCTGAAATGTGTTTCGGAAACTATACTATCCGTTAGCTAAAATTCTCTCTTAGCTTGTTTGGAAGAGGGCTGTCAGGTGCCAAACAGCCTTGGTACGCCACTGAGGAGGATTCTTGGAAAGGTCTATCACCTCTGCTGCGCTTGAGCACTGTTTATATGGTGTAGGAAAGTAATGACTGTGAAAATTACTCTCCCGAATCAGACAAAAAGGAAATAATGCTACACACCCAGAACTACAGAATGCTCCTGAATGTTCTGACTAAATCTTTTCGTTCCCTACAGTGAAGTGCTCTTTAAGAGGTCTGGCTGAAAATTACATCTTGGAGATACTTTGTTGTTAGCGTGGGGGTCAAATTTGGGCTTTGGGATATGCAAAGACTGCAATAGGTATAGTCCTCCCTTCCCCCCCTAAATCCGTTAAATTGCCTTCAAATTACAAGGCATATGCCTGCTAAGAATAATTGTCCAGTTAGAATGCAGCAGCAGGACTTTGTTACATACTTGTGTTTGTTTTTTCTGAAGACTCTGCTAGGTAGTAGCAGCTCTGAACTCTCATTGTTTCTTTAAGGAATGATCTTTTTAATCTTTATTTCCATCAGAGGGGAAGGGTGTGGAAAAGACACTGTTTCTACTGTTCATGGACATTATTATACTGATAGCACATGACTGTGGGCGACTAATGGTGTCCAAGTTCTGATTTATAATAACCAGCTTTATCATAGTTTCATGTGATTGTGTTCTTGGATCATTAACAGTCATATATCGCTTATGAATCAGATCCCAGACATCTAGGATATAATGCATACTTTCATTAAAAGGAAAAAAAAAGATTTTTTTCATTCTATAGTAACTGCTTGCCTTGATTCTAGGAGAGGAAGGGATCGAAATGTCCAGTGTTAATGAACCATATACAGACTTTGGGACAGTGAGTACTGTTTGTAGCTAAAGCTATTGGACTTAGTTTCAGCTGGTAGAAAAACTGCAGCAGTACCACTTGTCTGCTGTTCTTTGTATATCATGTCATAAGAATACAGATCACCATCTGGGTCAGACCAAGAGTGCATCTAGGCCAGTATCCTCTTTTCCAATAATAGCCAATGCCAGGTATTTTGGAGAGAACAAATCAAACAGAAAAACATCAAATGATCCATGCCATCGGCTATTCCCAGGCTCTGGCAAACAGCAATTCCTGCTCGTGCTGGTTAATCACCATTGCTGGACCTATGCACATGAACTTATCTAATTATTTTTTGATCATGTTATAGTCTTGCCTTTCCAAACTTTCCTTGGCATGGAGTTCCACAGGTTGACTGTGTGTTATGTGAAGGTATACTCCCTTTTACTTGTTTTAAACTTACTGCCTACTAATTTCATTTGGTTATCTCCTAGCATTTTTGTTATGAGAGAGTAAACACCACTTCCTATTTACTTTTGCCAGACTGGTCATGATTTTATACACCTCTATCACAGGTAGAAAATGTAAATGTAAAAGCTCTTTCTACTATTAACATACAGACATTGTGGTTAAATTAGTCTTGGTAGTACATGTGGTCCACACACCCTGGTTTAAGCATGTATCCCCTCTCAGTAGCAATATGCTGTGAAAAGTCAACAATATTCTACTTTATCCTTTATAAAGGCCTCTTTCAAACTCAATATGCCAGGAGGTTTTGTACCTCAGTTTTTTAGAGGCTTGGGAGTTGTCAGGGCAAATGTGGCAGCCCTCTGTCTCTCTCTGGAAAATTAGCAGTGGAACTAAAATATTAATAAGTCTTCAGCTTGTACTAGTCTTATACAAACACAGTACTGTATTGTATGGTACAACCAAAGCACATGTCCAAAAAATGCCACAAACTAAAACATTGTACTTAGTCAAAGCATTATGCAAACTGGGATGAAGCTGCCCTTAAACATCTTCTTCCACAGCTTTGTAGTCACAAGGCACGATGGTTCACCAATGACTTGCAACAACTGAAGCAAAAGGAAAGACAGCTAATTCAAATCTTGGCATTCATCTGATAGCATCATAAAGAATTTTGGAAATCTTATGCAGTGGCTAGACAGGAAGCAAAGAGTTCTTTGCATCTACTATAGCAGCTGCAAACCTTAGAGCAGATTTGTTTTGAGTTGGAGAATCTGGTTAATTCAGCTTTTTTGCCTTCTATGACCTTCACCCACTGTCAGTTTGAGATAGCAACATGGGTGAGAGTGAGCTGATTGAGAGGAAATCCAGATAAGGTGGAGGTAATGTCTGTAGTTTGGACCAACAGCTGCTTTCAGAGCTGATCAAGTCACAGCTGTGGCCAGCGTGGGGTTTTATTTTTTGGGTTTTTCCCCCCATCTGTTCTTGGTCAGAAGAGAAGGAAGTAGCGTACAGCCTTTTCTTTCACATGCAGAAATCTTACCTGCTCTACCTTTGCCTCTTCAAGATTAGCCTACTAATGTGATCTACATCTTACATACAACCAGCAGAAGCTGAAGTTAGCATAGATTGGAGCTACCCACTTGCAAAGCAGAATGTTTTGCTGGGAACTTGTCTTATTGTTCTGGAATCAGTGGGTCCAGATTGTCTTTCAGACAATTTAAGGAGTTTGTTTACCTGAAAATCTTTAATTGGCCTAAGATCTGCCTACTTGTAAGACAACTGCCTCCCTCTGCCATCATAGTTTGGTGTGATCAGTGGGAGGAGCTGCTGGCAGGACATTCATCATGAGATTTTTGAAATTCTCTCAATTTTCAAATTCACTCAACTTCTAGGTCCAAAATCGCCTGAATTTGTTGCCGATGCCACAAGATCCATCTGTTTTCCTGGGCTTTTGGGGAAAGGGGCAGTATAAAGGGAATTGTGGAGTATCTCAAGAGGAATGGGTTTACTGATTAAGGAATAAAGCTGACTGAGATTCTTCATTGCCTTGCATAATTAGATATGTGGCTTTAAGGAAAGGCAGAGTACTCAACCTGACATGGGGATCTTTTTGTTTCAGAAAACTAGCTAACTAAATGCTCTTTTTCATGCACAGAGGCAGAAGCAGTCTTAGTAAATCAAGGGCCCTGGGCAAAAGTCAAGGATGGGGCCCCCCCCATGCCATGTGGGGGGCATCTTGACTGTTGCTCCCTTGGCCTTGCTGACCCCCCCCCCAGCCTCGCTACTGGCCATCTTGGCTGGCCCCGGACCTAGCCCACCGGCTCTACCAACTCTCCTGAGCCTACCACCAGACCCATCAACCCCACCAGCCCCATGGCCTTGCTGCCAGCCCTGCCACAAGCCCCCCCCCCCGCTGCCAGCCTTCTAGCCCCACCACAAGCTCTGCTGCCAGCCTCCCAGCCTTGCCCCTGCCCCACTGCAGTTTCCCCCAGTCCTGCCAGGTCCCCAGCATGCTATGGGCCCCCTGGTGCCACTATGAGCCCTGCCATGCCCCCCCCAGCCAGCCATGTGGCCCTACTACCAGCCCCCACCTGTCCCCCAGCCATGCCGTCCTGCCCCTGCAGGTGGGGCTCCCTGCCAGCTTGGGGCTCTGGGCAAATGCCCAGGTTGCCCCATAGCTAAGACCACCTATGCATAGAGGTTGTCCAGTAGTTCAGAACTGACTGCACCATCTGTCATTGTGACTATGGCCAGGACGTTTAAAAATTTCCTAAAATAAAATTTTTACAAAATTTTAATTGAAATAATAAAGAGATTTTAAAAAGTCAATTCAGACTCTGACATCAGGACCTGAGAAGCCAGGGCCCACGCAGAAAAACAAAGCACACTGAACACCTACTCATGACTTCATATTAAAATCACTTATTTGTGTGTACCATTTTCATTAGCCATCTCAGTGGCTAATTGCACGCACACCATCAGCTTGCATGTGCTGTCACAGTGATTGCTAAATTATGAATACAGTTGCTTGCCCATTTTTGACCATGATCTTGGGCTTTCCTCAGTTTTGAAATTCAATATCTCAGAAGTGTCTGTGTTGAAATGCCAGCTTCAGAAAAAAATATATATATTACTTCTGCTGGGGCATGTGGATAGTCACGTTAGGGTCACCAAGTTCCTCCTCCTGGACAAATGAATAAACATTTCAAGGGAACATCTCAAAGTGGAACAGATCATACATTTATAGAACAAAACCCAGAGGATTTCTACATGAAATAAACAAAAGCACTGATATGTCTGCAACAACAGGGAAAGGATATCTGGGCAGCTTGTGTGTTAGAATCCAGATTTCTCTTCTGAAGAGAGGACAACTGGATGGAGTGGTTGAATGCTCTTCAGCAAAAAAGGCACACCAAAGCTGACTGGTCATAACTCTCACTTCCTTTGTGTTGGTCTCGTGGTGAATAACTAAAAACCACCTCCTAAAATGCTTTTGCCATGCCCTTCTCCCAACACACCCCTAATTGACGGGGTGAGAAGGGAACCTGCAGCTCTCTTTGTAAGGGTCTAGATCTAAGGTCCTTAAGGAAACTGTAAGAGGATTTCTTCCCAAACAGTTCATACTCCTGGAACTGTTTCCTCTCTCCCAATACCATCCAGGTCCTTATCTATTAGCAAACTTTTCAACTCTGACATAGCTACTTCAGGCGGGGGGGGGGGGGGGACTGACCAGTAGGCAGTACTGACCCAGAGGGGCAGGCTACCTCCTTACTAGACCCCCAAAGAAATTAATTTTCCCCTCTATGTGTTTTCCAGAGAGAGGGCACATATAATAAGAGAGGAGTTAGGCACCAGACTGCATCAGGAGACTTTGGTTTTTGCTCTTGGCTCAGCCATCGTCTTACAATGTGACGCTGGCAAATGACTCAGCTGCCTTGTAGCCTCTGTTTACCAGTCTAGGAAATGGAGATAATAAAGCTCGCCAATTCAATTGTTATTGGTAAAGTGAGATGTGAAGCAGATGTTACATTTCTCCTTTTCAATATGTGCCTCCCACAGAGCTGAAACAGTTCAGGATAATCCAGACTAAACTGTGTCACATTTTGTCTGATTTATACGGGCAAAGAAATAACAAAATAGTCCCATTTCAATCAGCACCAAAGTGAATTCAGCTCAGCAGTGCTGGATTGATTGGCAGAGAATGTCACCTTCGCCACTTGATCCATGCTTTGCATTAGGAACACTGTCTTCATAAATAATATGTGCTATATTTTGTTGCTACTAAAACACTGACAGAAGAGTCAAGCTGCAAAGAGAAAAAACAAACAAACAAAAAACCACCCTCAGTAGGATGCAACTCTTGCAATTTAGAGTCACCAAGAGCAAAATTCAACTCCAGCACAAAGTCTGTGCATCCATTAATACCCTGTTTTTGAGGGCTTCAGTAAGACTTTAGCTTTGGCTGGCCCTTTGTACAGGAGTGCTTTTTATGCCAAATGCACAAGGAAGTACAAAGTAGGTATATGGGGAATGCTCATGATGTGTATATGACTTTAAAGCTGATGGATGGCAATCTTGTTCTCAGCCTTGGAGGGCTTTAGAGGAGTGCCCGCAGGCTTGTCCTCTCCCCATGCCACACCTTCCATAAACAGGCTGGGACTGTGTGTGATTTGGCACATCTCACTAGACCTAGTGGCCCGATTCTGAACTCACTTGCTCCTCAAGTGAACAGATTTTCCAAGAACTCAGCAGCAGCCGGCGGCTGCCACTCAGAAAAATAGAGAATACCCTGAAAGTGAACTGGGAAGTATCTGTATTATTATAATGAATATACGGGGGACTCAATTTCTCTGTGCAATTTTCTATTGCTGCCAGTCTTGCTGCATAGAATTGACTCACAGGAGGCTGTAAAGAGGTTGTTAAAGAGCAAAGCAGGAAAAGTGGCAGTGAAACAGATAACAGCTTCCAGTGCACAACTTGAAAACAGCTAAAATAACAATGGCTGGATTAACAAGAGGGGAAGATATTACCCTGTATGGCTCCATTCAGGCTAAAATGGGTTACTCTTCCCAAGGCTAAGCCTAGGATCAGAGACATGAAAACCACAAAGGGCAGGCCCTAGAGAAGGGAGGTGGTTTGGGTGAGCTGGGCTAGTCAGTGAAAACGTGTCAGTCTGACTGCTACACAGAGAAAGGAAGAGACAGGGAGCAGAATGGGCTGTTATTCCTTGCCAGAGGATGGAAGTGGTTAGGCTGACAGGGGACTTACAAAGGTGTAAGTAATACCCATGCATATATGCCTTTTTCCATTATGTTGCGTACATTTGAGGTATGAACAAATTCTGTTTTGTTTTGAAGACACTGGCTCATGTCACCGCAAACATATGCCATCACGGGCTCCCCAAGGGAAACTTCTGCAAGGTCCAAACCACCACTGCATCTGGGGAAGGAGTCATGGTCCGTATCTGGTGGTACTGTAACCCAGGTCTTGGTCGGAGCACATGTGAATTGCAGAATTCCACTCCAGGAGAGGTAAGGACTGAGGCCTGACACCTCGTGGAGGGAGCAAACACCAAGATAGAAAAGCAGCACAGCAAGCTCAGTAATGATGGCATTCCCCTCCCTTCAGACCAAAGGAGCTGCTGAATGCAGAGCTTTCAAGAACCCGGCTCTTAACTGTTTGGGTTCCATTCTCCAGCTGTAACATGGTGCTATTATATATGTCTTGTCTAGTTAGATTGTGAACTCTTCAGGGTAGGAACTGCCAGCTCTGATCACAGCTGGGACCTGTCTACATGGCAGTATTGCTCATCAGTTAGCTTATCGAGTCTGTTCACATGCATGGAAGTCTTTGATTTCATCCCACTGGTTTTTTTCAACCTTTCCTTTATGTGTCAGTAACGGTACTAAGGGTGCATTTTACTGGGCTTCCCCTCCCTGCCTTAATGATAGGTCTCTGTGTTGGGCTTTCCCACTGCTCTCCATCGCCTGTTCCTTTGTACAGTCATCAGGAAAGGTGTTTGGCTCAGCCCAAGCTCCACTGCTGGCTGGAGCAGTGCACACAACTGAACGGAAGAGGAGGACACTAGTTTGGTCTACCTCATACTTAGGCCGGTAAACTGGTGTAGTTGCTCTAGATGTTTGGGACAGAGACTCACAAAAGCATTGAGCAAAACGCTAGAGACAAGGCTAAATTCTGCTTTTACCCATACCGAGGCCACATCAGAATGTTTTAAAATGCCTTTGTTGAAAAAAGGAATCAGCATTGTGCTCGGCTGAGATCCAGGTGGAGGAATCCACTGAGATTTTGGGCTGCGGGCCCCCAGATCTGGGGATGTGTATGGAAGCTACTTGAGGAAGAGCAGCAAACCCTATCATGCCCACACTACAAACAGATCCTGTGCAGTAGAAGAATGCCCTCCAACTCTACAGGTAGAAAGCGCTCCATCCAGAATCACATGCTAGTTTCCTTCCCAGACTTCTTACTCATTATCCTTAGTCATCTGGAGTCACGGCAGGGGTGCTGATATTGCACAAGTCTCTCAAACTGCCAGCATATACATGGTCTGACAGCCTAGACCAAGACTGCCAAGTAAATTCAGGCCACATTATGTTATGTGCAGTACCCCAAGGCACATCAGGATGTCATTTACCATTTGATAGGCACTGTTGAGGGCCAGGCACAAAGACAAAGGACTACATTTAGCCCTATGAGTTAATGGTCAGGAAGAGGAACAAAAACCAAAAGGAAGAGGAATAAAAAACAGCCCCAAGAAATGTCAAGTCTAGGGACAAGGCTCCCCCAGCTGTGGTTAATCATCAGGAGTGAACAGAATAAAAACGGGGCAACTTTCAGAAGCAGCTGCCCTAACTACAGAAATAAAAGGCTATTCAAGGAAAGCACGTCCACTAACAGCTTGACTGAGTGCACACAGTTTGCTTCTCTACAGTTCATATAGGGCATACGCTGGCAATTAGAATGGCTGAAAGCAATGACTGCAAAATATTTGTAGGGGAAAATAATGGGTTTTTCCCCTATTAGTAACTATACGCTTTGTGCATTGCCCGTGGGTGCATTTACAAAATAAATTTAAAACATAAGCTGTAATAGCTTAGCCTGGACAGTAGAATAGCTGACGTACCCACCTAGCAGGACTGATGGCTATAAGGAACCACCAAGCTTCCCACACCAAACTGTAAAAGTTAAAAAACCTGCCCACTCAGACTTGGGTAAACAAACAAGAAAACTGACTGTGCAGGCAGGCCCTGAGTCTGCTTCTACTGCAATAAATGGGAATTCTGCCACTGACTTCAATGGGAAAAGGACCAGGCTCTTTACACTTCAGACAAGAACAGAAGTGAAAGTCTGCTAAACAAATAGCTGTGTTAATCTAAGATAAGAATCTAGCATCAAAGGTGCAAGACCTTTGCAATGCTGCCATCTACTGCCAACAAATAAGATCAACAAGGGCACTGTTAGATTGTAAAAATCCTGAGATTAATCTTCTGGCTGGCTTCATTAGTGCTTTGTGTCTGTGTAGTCACTTGCACTTGTACAGAGTGAGCATCATATGCTACTATTCATTTGCTCTTATTCAGTTGTTAGCGGTGTGAATGTCAGTTAAGCAATGACAATTGGGTGCCTTTCTCTCTAATCACTGAGTCCAATTCAAATTCTGCATATACAAGGGAGATTTAGCAATATAGAATGCAAATATTGTGAATTCAGGGGTATACATGCTAGTTCAAAAATATTCAGCCTGTGAATATTAAATGTTGGTGTCAATGGGAGTCATGCCAGTGAAGAGAATGGAATTTCCCCAATGTAAAATTTACTGAAGATGTAAGCCCTCACAAACCAACAGCAATTTCAGAAAAATAAAAGATCTAGTCAAACTGCTGAAAGAAAGAATTTATTTTCACTCTACCATATGAAAGATTAGGGTTGATCAACATAATCTGCTTCAATCTAAGGTATGAAGACAGGAAAGTAGATGCAGTGCTGCAGCAGATTAGGGGATATTTTCTAATGCTACAGGAATGCAATTGTGTCATGGTAAGTAACCCACACGCCCTGTAATTGCCTCATTGCTATTCTGAAATGAGAAAGCACAACAATGTTCTCAATAAATAGTGGGAAGTATTGTTACAGCTGAAGTTAAGGCACAAAATACTGCTGATAGGACTCATTGCCGGAAAAAAGCTGCAAACCATAACAATAGGCTATTGAGACTAAAGTTGTTATGACATTTCACATGCTACAGAATGAAGGGCATGAGAACCTGCTTCCCTAGTAGAAGCTGTTGTCAAGGTTAGAGTAAAGTTTTAAAAATCTTGGTTTAGTACTTGAGTTGCGTCAGGAACATCTGCCAAATATTGTCCGCCCTTATGTTGCTGCCATTGACTTTGCGCTCAGCCATGAACCCTGCATGCAAAGGTAAAAATGGTCCTCACTACATAACAACCCATTACACTGTTGTTTTTAATATAAATCATTATAAACATTTGCTTCCCACCAGTTTATATTTCTCTTACCAACAACAGAGTTTTGTTATCAAGAGAAAGAGAACTAACACCTTTCATTCATGCTATTTCTCTTCTTACAGATTTTTTTTTTAAGAGGCTGCTTTCCTGACTCAAGGCAGAAGAAGGCTGCATTCATGATAGTTCATACAAAGTATTGCATGTTACTGAGATCTAAATGTACTCTTTAAAAGTGAGAAATGAGGCCAAGTTACTCATGACATGGCCAAAAAGAAATCTGACTTGGTAAACAAATTTCTACACCATCCCATATCTTGTGTATAAGGATGTATGTGTATACATGGGCATAACTATGGACTAGAAGCACAAAGTCTAAAAAACCCCAGCTATAAACATTATTTTAAAAGCAAACAGCTAACGATTTCCATGCATTTCATATAGAGCTTTAAAATACTCATTTTGCATCTGATAGTCTAGAATATGTCATGCATTAAGAGTGGGATTCCAACCCAATGAATGAGTCATCACCCAGTGGATGAAATCCCATATCTTCATGGTCACTCATAAATAAGACAAACCAAACTTTATAGTAAACCATACGTAAACAATAAAATATATTACAATTGGAAAATGAGAATCAGCTGTGGCCAGATGTGTACGAACAAGGGCATCACACTCATGCAAGAATGAGAAGAGCATGTGATACAATTACCATTCAGATTTTTTGGATAATGAATTTTGGATTGCAATTCTACTGTGGTTTCTTATAACAGTGGGTGGGACCAGCGGTCAAACATGAGAAGAAGTAATGAACAAAATATTATCCTAATCACAACCTCTTCATTTATTCTAACTCATTTACTGTTCCTCTTTTCTGAGATAGCTGTTTGTGGGCATTTGTCTTCTCATCTTCCTATCACAGATCAGTAAATTCAGCCGGTGACAATGCTACAGGGCTATCATTTGAGCAGGGGTTAAAGTAGTCTGCAATGCAGTGGAACAGCGTTCCAGGGCCCACTATTTTTAGAGGTCTCAGAATTCTGGGGCCTCTAAAAATAGAAAATGAAGCCAGAATGCTGTGTTCCAGGGCCCACCATTTAGAATAATGGACCCCAGAACACAGCATTCCCGTTCCATTTTCTATTTTTAGGGGCCCTGGAATGCTGAGCCCCTAAAACCAGTAGGCCTCAGAACACCAGTCCAGCATGTTCTGGCAGGGCAGGAGGGGAGTGGAGAGGTATGTCAGCTGCCCTGGTTCCCCTGCGCATGCACAGGCCTGAGCTAGAGGCACAAGCCTCAAAGCGCAGCCTGCAGAGAGGGAAGTTAGGGGCAATTCTTCCCCACCCTGGTGCGTGGCTCCTGGTGAGTGTTGGGGCAGCCCAGCTGCACTCCTCTTCGGGAGCACAAAGCTTGTGCTGGGGGGGGGGACCCTGTCCCCATCAAGGGGTGCCCAAGTTGGGGGTGGATATTGGGGGCTGGGGAAGGGGCAGGGTATTGGAGGCAGGGTGTGGATTTTGGAGCTAGATACTGGAGGCAGGGTGTGGATTTTGGAGGTGGGTATGGGGGGCTGGGGGAATACTGGGGACAGGGTAGTGGGTATTGGGGGCAGTAGCTGAGGTGGGTGAAGGGGGCCCAGACCTGCAGGTGCAGCCCAGAAATTTAGGAGGGTTCCAAGCTCCCCCAAATTATACTTTAACCCCTGCATTTGAGGTCTGTTACTACATCTCAAAATTAACTGCAGTCTTCAATGTTAATAAGCAGTACTTGGATAAACAGCATTTTGGGAGTGCAATTCCTTGACTCTCCAGCCGTACTTACAAAAGCATTTGGGGGTGCAGTACCTTATATAAATTACTGCTGTGTGTACTCGAGTAAGCTTTGCAAATTATTTATTTTAATAACAATTTCAAATAATGTTAAACTTAAAACATCTTGACAGTAACAGATGTAGAAGGCATAAATCACCATCAACATCACTACTCTTGACTGTGACGTCAGTGGGCGTTAAACATACTCAGCACCTTGTAGGTTCAGACCCATTGTCATCTTGTGGTTCTGAAACACACCTGATTGGTGAGAAAGACATACAACAAAAGGCAGCATTTCACAAACTCATTATGACTAATTCCATAGAGACGCCACACAGAGCAACATGACTTCATGTCATGCTGAAGAGCTCTGGTCCATGGTGTTGCTTGAGAAGGTAAAGCGCAAGAAAGTGACCTAACAGAGACATAGCCAGTGGTATTAGTGCAACCTTATATCAGAGGAGACGAGCTTTAAACTTTCAGAAAATGAGCACTTTCTGAAAATTTAAAGTGCCTCTCCTCTGAAATAATGTAGCGCTAATACTATCGCCTATGTCTACACTAGGGGCTTAAGTCGACTTAACCAACTCCCTGGGCACATTTGGAGTTCATTAAGTCAACTTAAGCACTTGCTTAAGTTGACTTAATAACTACTACCTTTAATGTCAACTTTAATGGTTAAGTTGACTTTATTAAGTCGACTTAACACAATGTGCCCATTAAAGTTGACTTAATAAAGTCAGCTTAGTGCAATAGAGCCTTTTAAATTGACTTTATAAAGTCAACTTAAGCAAGGGGCCTCATTTAAGGTCAACTTTATTAACTATGTTCCTTTGCTCAAGTCTACTTTATAAAGTCGACTTAAACAAACGGGCATCACTAAGTTGACTTAATAAAGTCAATTTTAAGTTGACCTTATTCATTCAACTTCCCTGAGCCCTGTAGTGTAGACATAGTCACTGTTAGTTCTCCTTGTGGATGAGTCCCTCCTTAGATACATATAGATGTACTTTTGCTCACATGGGTGTTTCAAGCCCACTGTATTTAAAGAAGCTAGGCAGTTAGGCGTCTAAAGGGATTTACTCAAATAAAACTACTGTGTTTCTGGCTCAAAAAAAGCTTTAGGAAATGAGACTTCCCCCAGGAGTTTCTTATCCTGCCTATTTATTGGTTAATTATGCAGGCTAGACATTTATCTTTAGATCATCAGAGGAAGTGGATTCTTTTATTCAGGCAAAAAACAGGATACGCTGCGGCAGGAATAGGTTTATGTTCTGGGTAGGAAGACGCAGATTGATTTTCTCCCCCAACTTAATTTTCTGTTGTGACTATTGTTTTCAATATATGGGGCTTTACATGTTCAAATGCTGCACAGCCTCTAACCCAAATCAGCTATTAGTCCTTGGGAAGGGTGTATGAACTTAAATGTTCTAGCATTGCATAGAAGATCATAATGATACAGCCACACAGGTGCCAGCACTTGAAAATACATTCCTAGGACCATTTCGTAAAATAGTCATAGTGCTGGAGCCTGTTGGGTTGGTCTGAGGTGGGGTTGGCAACTTCTGATTCTAATCTCTAGCATTAACCTTCTCTTTTTCAGTGGGACAGCTAGTGACTCAAGCCAGGCTCCTCTTCACTGCCGTTGAAACAACTAATGGTTCCTCTATTAGTGCCAAGTCACTAGTTATTTTTTTTTAACTGAAGAGAGCAGATCCATGGGCATTGGTTCACAGGCAACAGGAAACATCCCTCATAACCAGCAGTCCCAAGAAGCCAGCTCCATTGGGATTGTTGGCAGATATGACTATCCTTATGTAGAACACTTCCTCTCAGTAAAGGAGGAAGAATCAAAACACATCTGCAAAAGCCTGACTTGCAAGAAAACTTGCATTTGCCAGAGTGACAGTCATACCCTGTCATGACTTGAGAAATCTGACTGTAGTCCACATGGAGATGTCAACTGCAGGCTGCATAGGCAGGGCTGGATTAAGGGAATCTGTGATCCAAGGGATAGCCATGGCTCCATTCTGTTCCCCTCCCTTCCATTAGTAGTAGTAGCAGAGGACCCTCTTCTCTCCTAGGCCATGTCTACACTTACAAAATTAATTCAAAGTAGTTAATTCAAAAAAACTAGTGTGAATTTAAATCAAAGTTATTATTTCAAATTAGCACTACTTCAAAGTTATTATTTCAAATTAGGAGTCCAGTGAAGACTCTAATTCAAAATAAAGTGGGCTTTATGAGTTCAAACTAGAGAGTTTTCACTAGATTCTCCATTTCAAAATAGGGGAAGATGAGGAAAAGAATAGGGCAATTATTTCAAATTAAGCCTATTCTTTGACTTAAAATGGCTTAATTTGAGCTAATAACTTTGAAGTAAGCAATATTTTGAAGAAAAAGGAGGTTTTATTATATCGAATTAGTGGTTCCTTATTTCAAATTAAGGAACCGCCTAATTTGATATAATAAAATGCCTCCTTGGTGAGGGAATAAGTTATTTTGAATTAAGTCTCCTTAATTCAAAATAACTTGTAAGTGTAGACACAGCCCTACAGAGGCCAGGGTAACCTAATGAGGCCCTTTCTCCTCCCAGGGGTTAGCTAGGCTGGCTGGCTGCTCTCTTCTCCTCCTGCCATACTCAGAGTCCTCTGCTGAGGTGGCAATGACTGGGACCTCCAAAGCAATGGGCCTCAGAATTAACACCCATTAAAATGCCTGGGG
The DNA here is from genome assembly GCA_007922195.1 of Podocnemis expansa. Classification (NCBI taxonomy): domain Eukaryota; kingdom Metazoa; phylum Chordata; order Testudines; family Podocnemididae; genus Podocnemis; species Podocnemis expansa. The sequence goes on from ML681973.1 coordinate 23,730,445, forward strand.
CTGTTGACTGCTCTCAACTATAGTTTCAAGCTCTCTGAAGACTCAGGGAGAGATCCCTCTATCCATTACATTCAGGCGATATTTTCAGGATTTTCTCCACTAGCCATGAGACAAGAGAGTTACTGGTTTTAAAATGAAAGCTGAAGTTTAGCTGTAATTCCACAGCTCCAGAAGGTTTGAAATTTGAAATTTTAGGCATGGATGTGGCTCTGTGCACAGGTATAGAGACGCTTTTATATAATTAGCTGCTCCCCCTCCTTCCTGCAAGCCAACAATAATAAGAGAAGGCGTGCGCAACTCTGCGAACGGAAAGGAAGCTCTGGCTGAGCAACCTAGGCTCATTGAGGGCAGATTACTGGGTTGCCCATCCTATGCCCCACAGGGCAGAGAGAGCCTCAGAGGACACAATAGGCAGGACATCCCAGCTTAGAAGGGATTCCCCTCTCTGTTAGGGAGATGCCCAAGGAATGAGGTGATAAGAGCCAGCCAGTGAGCTGGGACAAATGGTGGGTTTCCTTCATGGAGCAGCAGCCCAGAGTTGTACTGCTGTGTGCAGTGGAAGAGGATAGGGTGCTTTGTGTGAAAGAAAATCCGAGTGCTATCAACACATCATCAACCTTATTTTTAAAATGTTTCTTTTGTGTCGTATTAAGGGAGTAATGGCACCTTGGGGCATGTTTGTATGTATTTAATTTGCCATCTGTGTTTGAACCCCAGTAGATAGCAGTTTGGGTGCACCCTACTTCCTAAAAAATGAGTTTTTGCCTAAATGATTCTAAAATGTCAGAAATTGCAAGATTCCTCCTAGTCCCCATTTCAACGTTAAGTCTTCCCATGGCATTCTGACACTTTTCTTTGCCTCTCTATGGGTATGTCTACACTATGGGCTTAAGTTGACTTAAGCAAAACCCTGGCCATATTTGGAGTTCATTAAGTTGCCTTAAGGGCTTCCTTAAGTTGGTCTAATAAATCTCACTCTTTAAGTCGACTTAGGCATTAAGTCAACTTTATTAAGTCAGTTTAATCCAACATGGCCATCTAAGTCAACTTAAGAAGCCCTATGTAATACCATGTGGCTGCTTAAGTCGACTTAGTAACATCAACTTAAGCAAACACATTTTTACTAAGTCACTTTCTTGAGTCGACGTAACCAGCTTTGTTAAGTCGACTTAAGAGAAGTGTGTACTCACTAAGTTCACTTAATAAGGTCAACTAAGCTTTTGTAGTGTAGACATAACCTATGAGTCTGCTTCCCCACAATGGATGCAGTTGCAACTGGTGTGAAAGGTGTTGTGCAGCCTTCAGCATCTGTGGGAATTCCTCACATATATCATGATTTAAATGAGGGAACAAACTTTATTCTTAAAGCCCTTATCTATGGAAAGAAGGAAGCAGCAATACAGACATACTGCCGCTTTTGATGTAACTCAGCATGTTACTGCTCTGCTTGACAGCTTTGTGTCCTATGAATCAGTTGCCTCCAGGAAACAACAGCAGGATTTGCTTTAGTTTAACACCAGTAAACTATCTGGAGTTGTTAACAAAAACTCTATAACCCAGTGGCTAAAATTGCTGCAAAAGTACAAAGGCCTGTAGTTAGTTGCTTTAATATGTTCTTTCTGTTTTAATCTCTCCAGAGCAAATGGAGCACTACATTTGTCAAGCTATAATTATTTTTACCTTCCAAAACACCACATTTAATGAACAACATCAAATTTCTTTTTTCAGAGAAGAGAAGTATTATGAATGCAGCATTACATACATTTTTCCTGAATTTTCACATACAAAGCTAATTCCCTAGTTCAACATGTTTTAGAAGTCAGTTGAAAAGGCTTAATTTACTCTTTGGGATCTGTTTGGTGCCATATTCAAATACCCAGAACATGCTTAAAGCAGTTGTGTCTCTTCTTGTCTAAAGACAGTTACAGCTGCCCTACAACATACATGTGATTTGTTAGCACATGTTACAGGGAAATAATCAATGCTATATTTATGGAGTGTCACCAGTAATACTCATGGTAGTAAGGTTGTATCATCTAACTTAGTATTAACTTGGGAATATACTTTGTTTGAATGTAATAACTTCAATGTTCAGTTTTCTAATGAATAAAACTGTGCAGAGGATTTTGCAGTTTCAAAATTTGGGGTATGCAAGACAAATCAGATTCCTGAAGGGGGTACAGTAGCCAGGAAAATTTGAGAACTTCTAATGTATCTACCTGGATATTGCAAAAGTTGTGAGTTATTATTTTTTAGGAAAGTTTGTTACCTCTTCTATTTTTTCATTGCTGCGATTTGAGTAATTCTTTCTACCTTTGTAAAGCAATAATGTATATCTGTTATAAGTGTTTTAGCGGTAAAAACAGAATAGTTAGAGAGAGAACCATTCAGCAGGACAAGAAAGCTTTTTTCTACAGCATAAGAATTGTTTCAGACTGAGGTGATGACTAAGGACGGCTGCACAATTCCCCAGCTGCTGCTCTTGGGTTTTACTTAGTGTGAATTTGGCTCTCCTTTCACTACTGATAACAGATTTACAGCATGGGCCTATGTTCTTTTATCATTGCTGTTTTCAGGCTTCTCTACACGGATTGGCTTTCAACTCAAAGCACAAAAACTGAAATCAGGCAGGCAAATAACCTTTGTGCATGTTTTCGCATGTTTGTATGATTACATTTATCTTCCTAATTAATTTATTAGGTACTCCCTTTTGTTACCTTTTTCCCCTTTTTTTTTCTTTTTTCTTTTTCCTTTTTTTCCCCTGTAACTTCTTTTTTACTGTAGTTGAAAAAAAAAATCTTCCAGGAAGCAGACAACATTTTCCAATTGTTTTCCACCGTGTTTGTTTTCATTACTACTTCTAAAAGGAAAAGCTCCTTACAAAAACAGGAAACAGCAGAGCGCTCAGTATTGCATTATGCCCCCACCCCACACACAGTTGGTGTGTGTGTTCGTGTTTTAAACTTTTATGAAAAAGTAGGAAAAGCCATATGTACCATGTACACCATTAGGGCTTCATCCTACCTCCGTTCAAGACAATGGAAAAATTCCCATTGAGTTGAGTGGTATAGGATTAAGTTTTTAATGAACCAACCCCATTACCCTGTCTTAGTTCTGCACTGATCTGGTTATTTATAATCTACCTACCCCAAACTTTCCATGTAACTTCACTCTGAGACATGACTTGTCATTTCCTACATTGTCATGCCCTACTGCTGTATACTGTGAAGTGGTTTTATCCAGAGGTAGCTGCATTTCTGTACTGATGAAAATAGTTACAAATTTATTGATAATTTTTCCAAATTACAGGAGCACTCTGTCAAATTAAAGGTGTTTTATAATAACTGTTTGAAATTTTCCAGGTTGTATAAGGGATTTAATTTGAACCCATGTTGTGTCTAAATCTCCTGTATTACTTGGAAATCTCAGCCACTGTCCTTAACTTCCCAATATTTATTATCACTGTAAGATCTGCATGCATCAGAAAAGACAAAAGCTGCTGCTAAGTATCTGCGTACAAAATGCTATTAATGTGCCAATCTTTCGTTGTGTGTTTCAGCAAGGATAGCCAGAAGCTGGCCTTGGGGAACACATAGAGAAGGTGGCTATTTGACCCAGCTCCTGCTGCAGATTTCTGCACTGTCCCCAGATTCATGTAGCTGCCACCACCAAGGGCTTTACCTCTTGTCCCTGGCAGGGTTAATTAGGCAGAGTAGTCTGAACCTAGAGCAGCAATCCATTGATGATTTACTAACTGCAGTGCTCAGACAGATGAATACCAGACTGAGGCTTCAAAGAGAAGCTGCTGAGATTCAATCTATTTGCAAATTTGATTGCTTTGCTTCAGGGCTTAATAGGGACTTTGGCTTTTTCTCTCATTAAAACGGGTGATTTGACCTCATCTTCCTCTATATGCTGTTCCCTAGTGTTTGACTCTTTGCAACTGCTTTGATTTCCTGTTACAGTGTGACTTGTCCCCATGACTTACACTTCCCTGCATTTATTTCTGCTCATTCTATAAGTTGCCTGATCTTCAAATTGTCTGATGAAGTGGGATTTTTCTTCCATGAAAGCTTATGCAATAAATAAATTTGTTTGGCTTTTAGTGCCACAGGACTCCTTGTTTGTTTTACTGAATTAGACTAACATGGCTGCCCCTTTGGTGCTTGCCTACAGAATTTCTAGAGTCCCCAGCTCTCCTGCCAATGGACTGCACTGGAGCATCCATAAGAGAAGATATGCTCCTGCTGGCGACTTCTTGTATTGCTGCTTCAGCTCTGCAGGAGAAAGATCTGTCCTTACCACTGAATCTCCTGCTTTCCTGGAGGAAGACAATAAAATTTATTCACAGCCAGAATTAGGGAATGAGATGGGACCAGAGAGGATGCAAAAGCGAAGATTAGATGATGCCTTATGTTGAGTCTATCGCCACATGATGATAAGCCACTTCTGCATCCATCTGTGGAGCTCCTCATCTTCTTATTTACTGCAAGCACTAACCTCCCCTGATCTCTAGAAAGCTGGGACCTCTACAGGCTCGTTTCCTGTGGAATGTCTGGTTGTTTCCCTGGAGCCCTGCGCATCTGATTTTGCACAGAAACCCTAGGACTGTCCTGGTGCGTCACTGACAATGGAACACTTCTGTTTCAAACACTATTTTAATAACTTTGCAGAGCTCCATTTTAATGTATTCAGCAGTCACCACTTTTTTCCGTAGACAGTCACCCTGATTATTTCCTTTTTTTGTTTTATTCTTCATGCTTTCCATTAATTAGGTCCCATGAAAAATAGTCTAAATGAAAAACCATTGAGTTCAGTCACAAGAACTTACTGCCTACTTTTATCGTAAAACACATTTTCAAGGGAGAATTAGAGAATAATAAAGATCTCAGTATAATTGCTCCCCATACATTACAATTGTAAGTGCTCACACATTCCAAGAACAACATGTTTTTCTGTAAGGTACAAGAAAAAATGAAACATGTCTAACAGGGGGATTGTACTTTTCTCTAGAAAAAGAGACCCAACCGTGTTCAGTGGGCGCAATGTGGGAATCTGATTTTAGACATAAATATCAGTAAAGAGCAACTTAAGTTTTTCTGACTAAATTCCGAGGGATGTTGATTGCAGTCCCATTCACACTTGTCAGAAACTATTTAGCAGCACTGACTAGTTTCTTTCTCATAGATCATGACTAGATTATTATGATAAATTGCACAACCCATTTAAATCACCACAGTAGGAAAAGATTTAAATAGTCTTTGGCTGTTCCCTCATTATAACAAGATAATAAAGGAAAAAGCAACCTCATTTTTTTTGATATTCATATTACATTAGTTATCATGGATTATATGTGAATATCAAAGATAATCGGATCATGCTTCAGTTTGTTTTCTGTTCAATTAAATTTAATGCGTAGGTCTCCTCTTTGAAAGGTCACGTGTCTCTATTCAGTCTTGATTATTTTAATATAATTTTGTTAATGTAATAAATGGTAAAAAAACACAATAGAAGATCATCAACTTCTGCAAAATATGTAGACATTCTGTGCTAAGGAAAGAGTGTCTCTGATTCATTGAGCTACATGTGAGCTTTATATTTTATCTTTGCTCAACAAACCAATGTAGCAGGGAAGACAAAATAGGCGTGATAAAATTGGATAACATCTGACATGACTTAGAATCAGACCAAGATGTTTTCAGTATGGAAGTTTACAATGTGGGTAGTTTACAATCATATGGAAAGGATCTTCCGTTGTTTAGAAATTGTAAATAAACATTCCATGCTGGTTGCGGGAAGGGTTTAAATAGCTGCCCATCAGATTAAGAAAAGATTAAATAAATTTGTCCTTAATTTCTTCCTTACAGGAAAATTTATAAAACCATAGCTATCTTCCATTACTGTCTATATGCAAGGAATTATCTCTCTAAACCACACTGCGCTGAAGACCTCACAGTGATTTGATTAAAGTTAGCTAAAAAGCTCTACATTGGGTTGTCCTGGTAAATCTTTAGGTTCACAGATTTTAACAACAGTGAGGAGAAACTGTCAGCAACCTAGACATATTAACCAATGGGCCATCTGCTTTCCCTAAATGGAACACAGATCATTCTATAAATATAAATTTGTCCTGAAGGTCAAATTGGCCCTCCCTGCATTCTGCTTCTGAAAGGTGAGTGTGCTATCTCATTAAAAAGGTACCACTGTAAACCCTTAATAAACCCTTATACAAGGAAAAGTTTTACAGAAAGGGGATTCAAGCAGAAAAGTAAATATATGTGCAGGATACCAGTTATGTTACAGTATCTTCCCCTTCCACCTACCAGATTACGAGGCAAAAGGAAATGGCCAAGGGCCTTTGCTGAATCCCAGGGCGCTCTTTACTCTGCCTCTCCCGTACCTCCAGATTCAGTCGCTCTGCGTTACAGATTCCCAATTTTTGTGCTGTCCAGTCTTGTGTGTTCCTGGAAATGGATCTGATGAAAATGCTGATCTTTGGCGGCTGAATTACTGTTGTCTTAGCAGCAGGAGGCTACCCTGCTGCTAGTTTTATCTTTAATTCATTTTCCAGCTGAAAAAGTTTAACCCTTTCATGTCCTCCATATCCCTGTAAAACCAAACCTCTGAGAACACCAGGTTTTAGCTAAATCCATCTCCTGTTCCTACTGTACAGAGTATGATAATATGTCTTTACTATAATAAAGCCCATCATACCCAGTGAAAGTCAGAAGGATGTTTCAAACCTGGGGCCAAACTCTGCTTTGTTTGTTAGGTGTATATCAGGAAACACAGCAGTGAGGTCAACTGCCAGATTTTGGTATCCGTAAATGACGGTTCATTATAATCATGTTAAATCCTGAAGTCGTTATGCCTCTTGTATACATGCCTTACAACAGCAAATACCCAGTGAAGCCAGCAAGCTAGACTGTGATCCACCATGGGGAAGCTTGAAAGAGAAGTTTGGAAAAGAAGAAACCTCTGAAGCATTCCTTTGTTCCATTGTTTTTTTTTCCAATGGGGAGCAGAAATAGTGGCAATGATGAGATTTGTTCCTTCTGGAAGAATCCCAGGAGCCCACTCCCAAATCTTTAGGTGACTGTTGAAGCTACCTAGTGATTCCCACACAGCCTTTGTTTTCCAACCAGCCTGCACTGCTCCTTCACTGGAGCCATGCCGCCAGTTCTCTAGACTGGCAGCTCCTCAGGCTGTATGGCACCTCCCTGGTTTCCAACTCTCTTCATGCTCCACCAGAGGGGCATCCATAGGGATAAGGGGCAACAGTGTCACAAAGGCCGTTGACCCAGCCATCTTTATACACAAGCGTAGATATGCAAGCGGACAATGCATTCAACATATAGAGCTAAGGGTCAGGCTGCAGGTCGGTAAGAGTTTGAATGAAAGAAAAGTGGGAAGGAGCCCGCTGTTTGGCGCATATGGAGGAAGGCTAATCTGTACTTTGTGAGCTTTTGTTCCAGGAAGAATATGAGTCTTCCTTCATGTCTGTCCACACCAGAGCCTTGCATGTGTTGAGAGCTACTATGATACAAATAGTTATTATTAAGGTACAGGCACAGAACTGGGTGCTAGGCAATAGAAGTTCTCATCCTTTGCAGATGAGGAAGGCTCTTTGCAATGCTCATCTTTGTACCTACCTAGAGCCGCATTCGAGCCCTTAATGGCTGTACCTGAGTTTTGCCCTCTGTAAATCAGGGGTAACACTTCCCTCTCCCTTATGGGAGTGCTGGGAGACTAAATTTATTTATTCAATGCAAAGCAACGGTGTAGTCATGACTGTCTTGGCTTCACCTGTGTGAGTAATGAATTCAAAAGGCTTTGTTCTTGCTGACAGCCTCTTAGCCCTGGAGGCAAGGAGTCCTGTGGCACTTAAAGACTACCAAATTTATTTATTGCATGAGCTTTTGTGAGAGAAAAATCCCTCTTCATCAGACATTTGTAAGTGCTTCATCTTAGTGCTGGCATTGCATTTGGCTAGGTGCCTTTTTTCTTGTCAGACAGACATTTTTCTCTGCATTTTCTCTGCTTTTACTGACTGTATCAAGTGTCGCCCATGCAGCCTGCTTGGAGTTCAGGAAAGGAACTTTTTTTGGCTCATGCATGTATGATAAAGTTACTGCTGGAGCTATTCCCTCAGACTGTTCAATGTTATTAACTGCCAAAGGAATTAGGTTTTAATGTGACAATAGCTGTGATCCAATGTTGGCATGACATCATCTCCTGGCATCCTATCATCCAAAGTATTTGTTTAGGGCCAGACCATCCTTCCCAGAGAAAATCCTACAGGAAGGGGCCAAAAAGCTCTGGCAACTTCAACTTATGGGGCATTCAGTTGAGCATGCCATTGGATGGAGAGGGAGGAAGTTGCCCCAGTTCAAGGTAAGTTTGGCAGTTGGTCCTATGAAGTTGCAGGTCACTGGGAAATTGCCAGCGGCCTTATACTTCCATGACCACCCTTCCAGTTGTGGGGTCTCTCTCTGTTGTCCATCCAGCGCCTCACCATTGCCAAAGGATTACTCCTTAGAACCATTAAAGTATGAGTCTGATTTTCAGAGGTGTGCAGCTGAGGCCTTGCAACTTCCACTGAATTAAAAAAAAAGCTGTGGGTGCTGAGCATTGCAGAAGAATTAGGCCCAGCATATAAACAAATGCCCCATAGAGCTGAAGGGAGGATGATGAATGCAGTGCAGCTGGGCCACAAATTCACCAATTCTGCAGAGACCTACCCCCCACCCCAGCTAGTTCCTAGAAGCTAGCGAGTGGTGCTGCAGAACTGGGCCCCATAAATGGGTGGGTTCTCCACTCTGCCTGTACCCAATGTAAAAGGAGATGCTTTATGACTGACACAAGTTTCTATTTAGTGATACACTGTAGGCGGCCTTGAGAGCAAGGCATTTCCCATGTACCACTGGCATTCATACCTGTTCATGACATTCATTTTTAACTCTGATGTTTCATTCATTTTCTCCAATGCCCTCATGCTGACGGATGACCACTGGTGCTCCGGGGAGAGGATGCCTTTGACAGTGTCCTTTTCTTCAACATGTCGTTGTCACAGATTTAATTTCCATGCTGAGAAATTCAGACAGGCCAAATCAGTCTCATGTTAGTCACTCTGCCTCCATCATATGTAAAATCAGTGGGCCAGTATCGGTGTTCAACCCCCAAGATGTGGCCTGCATAAACCAGACATTGACTTACTCAGCTGTGTTAGTTACAATGAAGCTAAAAAGCTGCCAGCCCTCTCTCTAGCGCTTGGCCGTGATGAGGGCCACTTTGTGAGGCATGGCATAAACATGATCGTTGATGCTTTCAGGCTGAGGAAAGGAAAGGAGGAGCACCACCAGAAGCTAGCAGAGTAAAACTTTGATTCAGATTTGCCCTCTGAACCATGGAACTGAGTTTAATCCGTACAAAGAGTTTGTGAATCCTCAGTTCTGTCAGAGTGAACCAGAAAGGTGATTTATTAAATACGGTGGCATTAAGAAGGGGCATGCTAATTTCATGGCTCAAACACTTGCTGTTGGCGGCCATTCCCACATCTGTTAGCTATATACCTGGTTGATTTGTAAGCTTCTTGTCAGAGAGCATAAGTGTCTCCGACGTGTCCAGTATACAGAACAGACCCTATAAAAATAAACTAATTGTTACAAAAACTCTTGCTGTATGGATCTGAGCAGGGGCATATCTTAGTACTCCAAAAGAGTTGTCCTGAGCAGCTAGCTGCTGCATGGCACTTCCCTGCTCAAGTCAACCGCAGCCGGGCAGGTCGGTCTAGCCTCCTTAGCATACAGATTATATTGCCTTTCTACCCCCTTGCAGTTTCTGGGCATAGTGGGTGCCATTAAAGGCAAACTTTTGCCCTCACTATGGGAGACCATTAGAAAAGAGGTGCAAAGTGGAAGTGTCCTCTGTGCATATGGTTCAAGAGAGATCCTGAGGACCTTGGCAAAGCAGATTGGTGGGGAAGGGGATGCCAAATGGCTATACCAGATGGTTGCACCCAAAGAGGAACAATGGGCACCCATGCACACTGCAGCCCTTGTGCTAGTTAGCTGGTGGTTTGACCACCACCTCACAGCGCCATACTGCACTGACAGTCAAGGCAACCCAGACCCCTTCCTTCTTAGATTTCTCCTAAGTAGGAATCTGCTCCTCCTGCCATTGCGTGGTGTGCAGGAGGGTATGTATTGCTTTCAGGGAATCAGTGCTTTCAAAGGAAAGAGAAACACTAGCAAATGAAAAGTCCTTACACCCTGCTGGCGAGGGCAGTACTCATAGACTCTAAAGTCAGATGGGACCATCATGATCATCTCCCCTGCCCTCCTCCTGCCGGTGTAAGTTGCCACATCCTGTGGAAAAAAACCAAGCAGAAACGACCCCCCCAATTTTGTGACTTAATTAAGGTGGAGGATCTGGCATTTCCAGTTCCAGTGGCGCTGCGCTGGAAGCTGGAAGCACACAGAGGCAACTGGCCCAAGGGGCAAGGCCAATGAGAAATCAAATCTCTAAAACTGACAACCCCCAGGGCCAACAATCAAAGCTCCAGATCAGCCAACTGGCTGGGGCAGGCCAACCATTGAGGGATTCAGGCACCCAGAGTCCCATCCTCTGTGAGATCTGGGCTTCCCATGACACGACAGAGCAAAGAAGAGCGCAGCAGCTAGAGCTGAACTGGGACCAGACAGCAGCAGGGAGAACCAGAGGGGCCAGAGAAACAGCCCAGAGAGCTATAGCAGCCAGAACCAGAGAGGAGCTGCCCTGAGCTGAGCTGGAGGCAGAAAACCAGCAGCGCTGTGATGCTGGGGCTGGGGGAGTCTGGCCCTGGCGTGGTGAGCAGCTGGAGGGGGCCCCTGGGCAGCGGGCCCAGCTCAGGGAGATGCCACAGGACAAGACGCCTTGCAGGCTGGCCTTGGCAGGGGATCATAACCCCATGGGGGGGTCAGGGTGCTGGAAAGAGTGGTCCTGCCACCTACAGCCTGGGTATATGTGACTTGAGGCTGTGTCCAAGTGGGAACACCCCGGCACAGCCAGGACCTGAGAAGGCAGCGTGGGACGTGGGAGGAACAGACCGTGACCTTTGTTTGCATTCCAGAGGTGGCTCTTTGAGCTTTCCCCAAGCCCACAGGGCAGGGTTACTTGTTCCTTTTAACTTTTCAACTTTTTTTTAATTGGTTGAACATGACAAGAGTGGAATTAAAGCCTCCCAGGAATCCTGGGCCCACCTTTGTCAGAGGCCTCTGCCACATCCAGAGCAGAAGAGCCCTTGAGGTCAGGCAGGCCCTCAGGTAAAGGGAGCTGGAGAGAGGACTCAGATGTTTTTGCTAGCCAATTCTATCAGGGCAGGGTATAAGTCAGGAAAGTTTCCCACAATAGTAGAACCTTTGCCCATTTACACAGGCCACAAATTGGGCGCTCTTTGCTGGTTTGCTGTAAAGGAGCAGTGTGCAGCACTAGGCTGAAGCCAGCTGCAGAGCTGTCCATTTCCAGCCAGCTGATCACACCCAGCTATAGCAGCAGTGCACAAGTTGGTATGTGTGTCTAGAGATCACTTCTTGTGCTCTTCTGAGTACTAGAGGCTGAGATCCTGTCCTGCTGCTTGTACGAGGGAAAAGAGGCAAGAGTCTTCTTCATTCCCTCTTCCCCAGAGTAGGTTTGCACTTGGAAAGCAGGAGGCTCTAGCCCCAGATCTTTAATTCTGCTCACATGACATTTTCCATGATTTCACCCTGGAAAGAGTGAGAACATTCTGAAGTAAAATCCCACTACATAGGTATCTTATTTACAGGCTAGGTCAGCTTTTGATCTTATGTTGGAGATCAGCTGCATTTTCTCATTTGGTTTAAATACCAACGTTTAAAATAATTATTGCAACCTCGTTGTGATCGGGTGGCTACTGGGTTTGCTATTTCAACTATGAAAAATGTAATTTGAAATGACTGTGATTCTTGCCAGAGCTGGAATGCGAGAAGCCCTTCACTTTTTAGATTCAAAACCTCTCTGCATTTCATAGCTCTTGCTTGTGTGCTAAAATAAAAGAGGGTTTCTGCTTTCATTACAGAACATATTTTGTACTGCAGTCTGAAAGGGCTTCTCATTTGAGAGCTCCCTGGTGGCCAGCAGGCCTTCCTGAGTCTGGTGTTAGTTAGCCTGCAATTTTTAAAAAATGTATTGCCTAGGGGACAAAAATACAACCAAGAGACAAAAATATGGGTTAAAATTATTTAGAGGACAAACTCTGTTAGAATTGTTTATTAGAGTCCAGGGAAATTACTTTAAAAATACGTATGCACAATATTAGCAACAGTAATACACTTTTAAAAGCATGCTAATAAAAGGTAATGATGTTTTAAAAAATTGAACCTTTTTTTTTTAATCCCAGTTCCACTGGGATACCATCAGGCACATTTTCAATACAAGCAATCTGGAATGAAGGTGACTCGTTGGTTGACTAAATATGGATATTTAGAAACACAGAAAATTGTTGGCATTTTTTCTTCAGCAAAAAACAGGATGTCACCCTTGAAATATGGTGATGAAGATGGTGAATTGCCTTCATTTCAGTCATCATGAATGGATTCCTATACTCTATCCACCTAATGAATTTTTAGAAAAGAGAACAATGCTCTAACCAGCACATTCTGGTACTTGGCAAACCTTTCAACCAACCTGCTCACAAAGATTATATTTTATTTATATTTTAGCTTGGTTCATATTGAGAGCAACTCTTGACTTTTTTATGCTGGCTATTACAAAACAGGGTTTTTTTTCATGCTATAATAATTCTTAGTAGTGGTAAAAATTGGTGATTGGAGAGGGGAGGCAAAATTTTGCACCTTATGTTTTGCAAATTTGTTTCTCATTATTTCAAAGCCTCAATTTTTTTTGTTTTGTTTTCTATGGTGGATCAAGAGCCAGAATAGGCCTTCAGATTTTTTCATAGCTCAGCATTCAAAATTTTCTTCTGCTTGAAGTTTTATAATTTTGAGTATTTAGCATTTTACACAAAATTAATATGGCTTTCACTTGTGGTCAGTGAAGACGAAAGGCCAGGACAGAGCAATGGTTCCCAACCTTTTTGAGCGAAAGCCCCACTAGTTAACATTAGGTAAAACCCGTATTGCCCAGCCCATCCCTTCACTGCCCATAATCTCATGCAACCACCTATAAACACATATAATAATATTAACAACCCTAAATTACATAAATAATAAATTACTCTTACCTGAATAAGAAGCTACATCCTCCCTTGCGCATTCATCACTGCACTCCCTATATGGCCCCACCTCTTCCCATCCTTCATGAACAGCGGGTAATCGAGGCGGCAGGCGGTGGCAGGCTGGCTGCTCCCGTCTCCCACTGGCATGGGGCTGCTCTGCTCCAGATGGGCGCCCAGCTGGCTTAGGGCTGGGGTAGGAGCTGCTCCTCTGCTTCAGCCAACACGGAGCTCGAGGCTGCTGTCCCTGGACAGTGCAGGATTCAGGCGGCTTGTAGGTGGGAACTGTAACCTACCTTTGAGATTGACACTGCGGGAGCGCCAGCCTCTCTCTGGTGGGTGGCACTCAGAAGTTCACACCCACCACACTGGAAGCAGTGGGTAGGGCAGGAACCAGAAACATAAGAGGCGGCCCCAGCTCCTCAGCTGGAGACAGATGCCTCTTGCCTTCTATTGAACTCTGATTCAGAGAGACTGGCCAGTCCAGCTATGCTCCCAGGCTACCAGAAGCGCTGGAGATCCCTGAACCCAAGGAACTGCTGGGCCTACCACTAGTAGAGCACCCCAGTGAGCCAGCGGATTGACTCTGGATCTCATATATACCTCGGGATGAGATGGGAAGTAGCCCAGGGATAGCCAATCACCATCTGGCTGGACTCATGCAGGAGCACCGGTTGGTGGGTTTTGGCCAGAGCCCTGCTGATTCAGCAGTGAAGCACTGCATTGGCATTAGGGCCCTGGGCTGGGACGCAGTGGAGTTGGGTGGGCCCCCGCCCCCTCTGCCACAGCATCCCCGGAATGGCAGCTATTGCCACTGGATCAGGAGACCCTGTTCTTTGCCCACCTTTGCACTGGAAGCCTTAGACTGCTTGCTCACCAACACCACCCCACCTGCCCCAAGACTTTGGGACTGTTCTGCTTGACCAAGGAGCCCAAAGGACTGCTAATCTCCCCTCTAGGAGAAGTCTCCCACAGGATATAGCAGTCAGGAGGAGTGGTGTCCCTCCAAGAGAGACACCGAGAGAAGACCATAACCTCCACCTGCCCACACCTAAGGCAACCAAGAGGGCTAAATAACCTCGATATTACTGAAGGCTCATGGACCCCCCTATAATCTTTGGCACCAGCCTGGGATGGGAATTGTTGGGCTACAACAACCCCTAGAATGTCACCCCAGCAGCAATAAAGTATTGTAAAGACCAACACACCCACACACAGGCCCATGTTGTGTCGGGGGGGGAACACCCAGGAATGGATGCATGTATGGGCTCTGATTCCACATCTAGAGGTGCCATGGGAAGCTAGCAAGTTCCTTAACATATCAGTCAGGGCAATGTGTATTTTTAAATATGAAGTTGAGCAGCTAGAGGGTGAATATGAATCTGAGCGTGGGGGCCCACTAGTTACTGTTCTTGGTTATTTGTGGTATGATATTAGGTTACTTGTTTGCCACCAAGACAACACAGTGTACCCGAAGCCTAACTCTTTCTAAGACTACATTACGAAACCATGATGGAGAATGAGCCAAAAAAATATGCCAACTCCAACACCAACATTGACTATAAGAATGGCCACACTGGGTGAACCCAACGGTTGGTCTAGCTAGCCCACTTTCAAACTCCAACAGAGGCTAGGCCCAAATGCTTAAGAAGGAATTAAATGAACAGGGCAATTTCAAGTGCTCCACCCCCAGCATTCAGTCTCAGCTTCTGGCAATTGGCAGGTGAGGGTCACCTGGAGCATGAGGTTGTGTCCCTGACCATCTTGCTAGTAGACATTGATAGCTATAACCTCCATGAACTTCTGTAATTTGTTTGTGAACCCAGTTATATTTTTGGCCTTCATATCAGCCCCTAACAGTGGCTGCTTTCTGTGAAGTACTTCTGTTTTAAATCTGCTGGTGATCACCCCTACTTTTTCTGTTATGGAAAAGGGTAAACAATACTTCCTCCTTCACTTTCTCCACACCATTCATATCCCTCTTTAGTTGCCTCTTTTCTCAGATGTATACTCCCAGTCTCTCCTCAGCTGACAGCTGTTCCATACTCAATCACTTTTGTTGCCTTTCTTTGCAGCTTTTCCAATTTTAGCAACTTTTTTTGAGACGAAGCAAAAAAGCATTGCATGCGGTATTCAAGGTTTGGGCCTACCATGGATCTATATAGTAGTAGTATAGTTTCTGTCTTATTATCTACTTATTATCTATTAACATTGGGGTTTTTTTTTTTTTTTTTTTGACTGCCACTGCATATTGAGCAGATGTTTTCAGAGAAGTTATCCACAATGATTCCAAGATTTCTTTCTGAAGAGCCACAGTTAATTTAGCCCTTTTGTATGTATAGCAGGGATTGTGGTTTTTAGTGGGCATTACTTTGCATTTATGAACACTGAATTTAGTCAGCCATTTTCTTGCCAGCACACTGTTTAATGAGATCACTTTGTAACTCACCACACTGGTGATCCTCTTTTCCAGCTCACTTATAAATATTTTGAACAGCACAGGTTCAAGTTCAGATCTTTGAGGGACCCTGCTATTTACTCCTTTCCATTGTGAAAACTGACCATTTACTTCTACCCTCTCACCCCAGCTTTTAACCAGTAACTGATCCAGGAGAGGGCTCCCATCTTATCCCATGGCTGCTTAGGTTGCTTAGCAGTCTGTGGTACTGACCACCTCAAAGAATTCTAATAGATTAGTGAGGCATGATATCCCTTTAAAAAGTCATGTCGACTGCCTAACCTACCATGTTTGCTTGTCTAATGATTTTATTCTTTAACTATTGTTTCAACCAATTTACCTGGCACTGAAATTAGGCTGCCCAGTCTGTAATTACCAGAATCACCACCGCAACTTTTTAAAAATAGGTGTTGTATTAGCTATCCTCCATGGTACAGCAGCTGATTTAAACAATAGGTTACATACCACAGTTAGTAGTTTTATGGTTTCATATATGAGCCCCTTCAGAACTCTTAGATGAACAGCATCTAGCCTTGGTGATTTACTGCTGTTTATCAGTCGGTTCCAAAACCTTTTCTACTGACACCTCAAACTGGGACAGTGCCTCAGATTCATAACCTAGATGGAATAGCTTGTGTGTGGGGATCTCCTCTGTAGTGAAGACCAGTGCAAAGAATTAATTTAGCTTCTTCACACTGGCCTTCTCTTCTTTGGGTGCTCCTTTAGTACCTCACTCACCCAATGGCCCACAGACTATTTGGCAGACTTCCTGCTTTGATATACTTTAACAAAATTCACTGTTAATTTTTGTGTCTTTAACTAGTTGCTCTTCAAAGTAGTTCTTCATTTGACTTATTATTCTTGACATGCTAGAGTTAATACTCCTTTTTATTTTCCTCCCTAGGATCTGACTTTCAGTTTTTAATGTCCTTTTGCCTCTGTCTGCCTCAATTACTCTGCTATTTAAGCATGGTGGCATGCTTTGAGCCTATTACAGTTTTGGTTTTTTGTGGTGCATATATTTAGTTTCAGCCTCTATTGTGGTGTTTTTAAAGTCTCCATAGAGTTTGCAAGCACCTCACACTCATGCTTGCTCCTTTTAATTACATGTGAAATCATGCTGCAAATTGGTCTCAACATCAAGCTCTACAGCAATCTATGATGGAGGCCTGCAAAAATTCATAGCTTTTTTTCATTATAAGAATCTCACCCTCCCATGCCCAAACTACATGGCCTTCTGTCCCCCAAACCGTCCCTCTCCCTCTTCAAATCTTCCTGTTATTGATTCTTGTGGAGCAGGACTAATGATTTGCTATCCCATCTAGTATCTTTGGTGAATGCACAGTTTGTCATAGCCAATCCATGATGCAGTTGCTGTGCCATCACTTTTTTTTCCCCCTGCCTAGCATCCCCCTATAGCATGCAAGATTATGTTAGAAGAGAGCTCAGCTTACATGCCAGCCTGCACACTCACCTCCAGGGAGGTGTGGCCTTCTTCTTAAGGAGTATGTCTACCACTCTCTTCTCCAATGTTGGTACAGTAGATATTTGCCACTGAGTGCCAAAGCTAATGCCTGGTTATAGTACTGGACTCCAGCTGATAAAATATTTGTGGCAGCAGACGCAGATGGCTGTGGCTTGCCTTTCTTTCCTGGTTTGGTTAGGTCAGGGAAAGGCCCTATACCATCCCAAGAGCAGCTGGTAGCAAGATAAACTCTGGTCACCAACTCGCACTAATGAACAGAAGTTGGGTTACCTCTTTCTTGCACAAGACATTGCAGATTTGATGGTTCATGTAGCCTAAAGTGGAAGCTCCTTGAGGTGGGGATGGCCTAGCGTGTTTTGCACTGTACCCTGATCAAATGTAAACTGGCTTCAGGCAAAACTTTATATACAATTTTTGCTGACTGAGCTTGCAGATGGCACTAGCACTCACTGATAGGATTTTCCACAGTGGCCTACTGGGATTCAGAGAATTACTGTTGGTGGCGTATTCTGAGCCAATATCTTATCCTGGTGTCAGGTATGTTGTCTGGCTCGAATACAAGGCAAATATATTTGATAAAAACTGGAAGATTTCCGAACACTTTTTAAATGGGCGAAAATAAAACCATGGAATTTTCACTTGAATGAACAAATGCTATACAGCTGGTATCACTCCTAATTATTTTTAAGGCACTCATACTTTTAGAATTAAAGATAAAGGGACCTAAATTTGAGGTCACCTTTTCCAGTTAGTCAAAACTACACCGACTATCTCAGCCTGTTTTAAATGTTTCAGTGTTAACAAAAACAACAATCAGAAGGCTTGAGGTGTTTTTTTTCTATTTAAAAATCTACTTTTACTATAAAATGTTTCTGTATTCTTATTCTAAATCAGGGCAAAACACTGAGTTTGTATTTCTCTCATCAGTAAGAGAATGAGCATGTCCCCTAATCCTTGTTACATCCCACCCCTTTAGAAAGCATGCTCAATGGATATTGAGGAGTGAAATATTTCTCTCTCATGTTCACTTCTTTCTTTTAAAAAAAAGAACTTGGTCCAAATGTTATTAAGCTGTGCAAAGTAAACCCAGCAGAGAGAAGAGTAGCATGAAGCTATGTCCTTTGAATGCCAGATCCAAGTCTCTTTCATCTTGGTTTGAAAACCTCATTGTTAATCAAATTAATTGCATGAGAACTACTCAGGAAATTCTTAAACATTCAAAATGAAAACTTGTCACTACAAATTCACCAGTATGGCTAAAATACAGATTATCTCCAGAAACACTGTGGGAAAGTTTGCTTTGCAGCGCAGGGAGGGCAAAACAAAATATTCTCTCATTCTGCCTTGTTTATCTTAAAAACATATATACATGCATAATGCTTCAATTAAAGACTATTTGATTTTCCCCCCATGTGCATATCATTTAAACTACCCATTTGAAGTTCATTTAAAGCAGCTCTCCCTGGAATTGGGCTGATGGCAGGTTGCCAGCAAGTCAGTCATGTGATTAAACCACCATGGGGCAAGTCGGGCTGTTTTGAATTGTAGGCATCACTTCTTTAGTCTCACCTCCTCTGATCCCACTCAAATGCAAGTGACCCGTCCACTATAATTTAGACAGATTTAAAGCAGATGAACAGCTGCCACTGAAAACTTATTAGAGAATGTGTGCTATTTTTGACCATAAATATATGACACATATTCATGGTTTCAGCTGGAGCATGCATGCCTAACACAGCCAAGGCAATCTGAACATTTTTCCAAATTACTGTGTTTAAATTGTTTAGTATCCATAAGTTTTCTGAGAGTGACATTTATGAAGAAGGGGAAAAAAAAAAAAAAAAAAAGGGCGGGCTGTGGATAATATTGAAATAAATGGAACAATTTACCCTCCAGATCACTGAGGAAGAATAAGAATTTCTATAGGGTTCTTTTCTAGAGGATTAGAAATAAGCACACTCATATGCAAAAACAGGGAGAACTCCAATCCACTTCATCAGAAGAAATCTGTTAGTCTTTAAGGTGCCATAGGACTCTCATTGTTTTTGCTGTACAAAGACTAACAGAGCTACACCTGTCAATATTTATATGTGCATCTTGTCAGGAAAGGACCACAACCGCTGTAAAGACTCCCTGCAGTGTCAACGGGCTTTGGCTTAGGTTCATAGACCCTAATCCTATGCCGTTGCTTAACTTTTAAAACCAATGATGCTACTCACAGAAGTAAAGTTAAGCATGTATAAATGTTTGCAGGACCAGGGCCTTAATGAGTACCAGATTATATTCTCCCCACCCCACAACAAGTCATTTTGCTCTTATTAGTAGTGTAATGCCTAGAAGTTTGCATCACTGGCCAGGTTTCTATTAACCTGGGCACTAGGCAGTATGGCCTGCCAACCTTATCACAGTGTCTGTCCCCGTCTCTGCATTCTCTTCATCTTCCTAATCCCAAGTGTGATCACCTGATATGGCCTGCCTGCTGCTGGGAGGGTTGGAAGTTCAAGTGCAGAAAGAAGACTGGGTGGCTCAGGACTGGTTTACCCTGACCCACCCAGAGAGAGGCGCATCATCCTCAAACTTCATGGATTTTCTGTGCTTGTGGATTTAATTTATCCCAGGTCATGTGGCATTGCACAGTGCAATCACAGAATATTAAGGCTGGAAGGGACCTCATGAGGTCATCTAGTCCAGCCCACTGCTAAAAGCAAGATTATTTTGGCTTGGGGCACCAATGACGAGCAAATATTCAGAAATAGAGTAGAAAATTAGGTATCAAGTGTCCTAACACTAAAATGAAAGGCGATAGGTTAGCATGGATTTGTTTTTTCTGAGAGATGTGTTCTAAAAATGCAGGGGACAAGCCTATAGTAGAGTTGGGCTAGCATAAGGTTCAGAAAAAGAATTCTTCTCCAGATTGCTCAGGGGCATGTTAAAATAACTGGGTTCAAACATCAAAGTTCCCAGCATGCCTTCAGCAATACTAGAGACATATGGCTTTAACGTCATGTAAAATGTTTTATGTGTGTAATAGATAGGCCTCCAATACATGGACTGTGTTTTCAAAACATGTTTTTTAAAATATATTTTGGAAAAAAAACCATGAGGAGTCCTTCATTTACAAGCAGTCCTTCCAGTAACAACCTACTATGTGACTGCGTAAAGGGAAGAAAACCAAAGTGAGTGAAAAAGTGAATGTCAGCTCCAGGTTTCAAAGCACCTGTTATAAGCTATAGCAAGGGAAAATAATTTAAAACATTACAAACAATATATTGACCGTGCCCTTGAATGCCTGTTCAAATGCCATTCCTGACGTTATTGTGTTAGCTGAATAGAGAACATTATGCTTTCCAAACAAGCTTGCCAAAGTCTGTTCATTACATTCTGGGATACTGCAAGGGCATTTGTTGACCTTAATGGCATAACAGTAAAGTGGAACAATCCTTTGTGAAATACAAAGACTGGTTTTAAATTTGTGCTTGCCTGGAACCCTTGCTCTTGAATAAAAGAAAAGAGCTATGTGCTTTGCCCAGATTTAGCAAATCTTGGCTCCTGTTCATTTTGGGAGATTAAGAGCATGATGATACTCTCTAAAATCATCATGAACGTTCCCATTGGCTCCAGAGAGAAACCACAACAGATCCAAGACCTAGATGCATATTTTCTTAGATGCCATCACTTAATTTCCTATAGCCCATGCTAACCATAAATTTACCAGAGACTAGGTCATCAGTACAACAGAAACTAGCTTTAGATATAAAGGAAAATAATTGTTTGGGTTTTTTTCCCCATTTATTTACCATCCCCTCACTAGTGTAACACATCAAATGATAATATTTAGCCCTAAGCAACAGGGTCGCTATGAGTTCGAATCCCTGTAAAAGACATCAGGGGCTATCTGGAAACCTCACAGTTGTCTCTGTGCTGCCTGCTCTGGCCTCTAGCACTTCCTTATAACCGCTGAGCAGGCATTCAGCAGGTCCCTCTTGCTCTAAAACCAAAGGTCCCACTTATTTAAGCTGAAAGGTAAGGTGCTGTCGGCAGTGTGAAGCCTGCTCAATACACAGTTGAGTGGTTCAGATGCTCCCTAAGAGCACTTGATCACATACCTGCTAACTCAGTACAATATATTGACGTGCTGTGCACTGAGTAAAGGGCCTTTCAGACAAGACCTTAGTAACTGAGCTTATAGTCAAGGCTTCACAGTCTCTGGTTGTGGCCTCAAAACCACCTGCATAACAGACTGGGCTGCTGGCTTTTTAAATGGAAGATTATAGATTTATCTGATCTGTGCAATATAGATCACTAATCTCGCAGATTAACTTTATTTTGATATTAACTGACTGGTGCAGCAACTCCATTTGCTTAACAGGGCTGGGCTGGGAGACCTCCGAGAGATAGAGAAGTGGTGTTGGCAAGTCATTGTGACACATTTTTTAGAGTAATGAACTAACAGCCCTTTTTTTGGCCCCCATTGTACCACTTCTGTGCTGTACATAGGCCGCAGTGGCTTCTGGGGGAATTCACTCAGTAGAAATGGAAAGTAGGTGGTGTATGTGCAGCCACCAGTGGTGGGTTGGTGGGGAGGGAACAGCTAAAGCACTTTGCTCTCCGGTGACTTTGGACTGAAGAGACAATCAGATCGCAGGAAGCGTAATGCCACCTTTCCCCTCCACCCTGCCCTCCCATTTTGGACCAGTCATCTGTGCGGGGCCTCTGTTAAAGTACACCGCAGTCTCAGGTGGTTAGAGTGGGTGCGGTGCCACCAGCATTATCACTTTTGGATAAAATGTAAAAACAAGCTCCATCTTGATTACATCATTGAAGATTTCGTTTATCATACAAGCTTTTGTGGGAGAAAATCCTGCTTTGAAGTGGAATTTTCTCCATGAAAGCTCATGGGTAAATACATTTGTTAGATTAAGTGCCACAGGACCCCTTGCTTGTTTTGCTGAACTAGACTAAACACAGCTGCCCCTTTTGGAACTTAAAAGATTCCAATGCACTTTTCACTAGAGTTGAGATATTAACCTTGCTCTGCCAGCCAAGTCCAGCTTGTATAATTACAAGTTGCCGCTCTAAAGTCCACTTCTTTTGAAACTGGGTATGTTTTATACTTCTTTTCCTAGACTTTTGTGTATTGTTGCTATGTTCTGTTACATTCCACCCCAGAAGTCATTGCATTTCTCTAGCATGAAGCATGAGAAGAATGTAACCTTTGACAACCTAACAGACAGGAAAGTTAAGCTTTGTTCACTTGATAGTAAGGGAAAATGATTTAAAACATTACAAACAATTCCTTTGAGGCTGTAAGAGTGAAAAATCAGTAGTTCACATTATCATCACTCCTTTCATCCAGACAAACATAAGAAAAATAGAATATCTTCACATTCATGATGCCTACATTACTCTAGGTGGCATGAAGGCAAATACGCAGGCAACGTCTTGGCCCCTAACTACAATGAAACATGGAGGAAATATGGGGACTTGGCTTGCCACAGCAAACCATGACACACAGTTACTCCACATACTGTTCATTTTCCCTTCTCTGAGTTTCATTTATATATTCATATTTCTTCTAATTTTTCTGTACAACTGTTGGTGCAGTAGCTTTTATACAAACTGCCACCCAAAATGCTTTACACAGAGACATGGTATGAATTACACAGTACAGATAAGGACAGAAAAATTATGAGGTCCTATACAGCATCAGGTGGGCACCAGACCTACCCAGTCCACACTATTTCCTATAAACAATGGGTTTCTCCACCATGCTATGGTCAAGGAAATCCACCATCACCTGGCTGTCTACCTGCCACATCCCATTCCTTTGTCTCTCGAGAAGAGGAATCAGAGTGGCTTCAGGTGCTGAGGGATCACTGCCTGACTTCTCACAAGAGGGGCAACTAGTGTTTCTCTGCTCTTTCCTCTTCAAAGATTAAACAGGAGCACAACTGATCCTGCCATTTTTCCAACCCACTCCTCCCTTCATTCAGTGAGAGAGAGCCAGCATAAAAGCTTTTAGCATTGAAGTTTTCATTGTTCTTATCCATCTTCACAAGCCCTAAACAAAAGTCTGTTCTTAGGATGCTGGAATTATTCTCAAAACAGCTATTGCAAACAGAAACAAAATCTTTTTTTTTCCAAGGACAGATCATTTCCCACATTTTTCTCCCCCACTTAAAATTATGTTTAAAACACACTTCCACAACTTGACCTTATGTTTGTGTCTTTATGCATGGTCTTTGGGCTAGGCAATTACATTTGGTTTAAGAGAGTAGTTGGTCCTGCCATGAGTGCAGGGGACTGTACTCAATGACCTCTTATGATCCCTTCTGGGTCTATGATTTGTTGAACTTCATGAAAGCAGTAAACCAGTGACAATGCATCAACCCTCCCAATTCGAAGTGTTCGTTCATGAGGTGAAATGTGCATCTGTGATGTGAAGTGTAACGTGGCAGGGGACCAGGGGAGTGATTGGTTGCGATACCTCTGACATCACAATGGCCTAAGCCATCACCTCTGACCACCTGAGTGACCTCAGGTATCACAATGCCACTAATGCTAACACAGAAACAAACATCATTTATCTTCCTAAGCTTATTTTTGCCCATGGTCAATTGTATCTGGCACTCAACTGGGAAAGAAACTATGACAATCTGAAAGTTTACATGAAATTTTAGCTGACCATAGAACTTTTGCAAAAATGCTGTAATTAAAGAGCTATTAATTGATTAAAATATTTTGTCAATTCTATTCCCCCCCCCCATTTTTGATGGGTTACAGCTAGTCCTAACAATAATTAGACTAGCATGGTGGATTGTTTCTTGCAATACCCTGTCTTCTCATAGCTGCACACTTCATGAATGCAGAACTAGACGATTCATTAAGTCATACAGGAGGCCATGAGTTAAGGTTGGAAATATCATGATCACCAGTCTTCTAAGAATTAATAATAAAAATATAGAAGGAGGAAATGTTGTGTGATTAGAAAAAAAATCAAGGGCTGATGAACAGGGTGATAGGAACTTCAAGCTGCATGGGAGAAGTTGTTCACACCGACAATTGTGAGGCTGCCTAAAGAAACAGAAGATGTGTGGCAGATGAACTGATGGGATGGAAAGAAACAAGTCTGTTAAAAAAGCTGGAATTCATAAGTTTATGAAATGTTTTATAAAGAAGGGAAATCATTTACAAATGCAAAATGAAAAGACTCACTCAATGGAGTACCGAGTGAAGCACGCGCGCGCACACACACACACACACACACAGCTAATTAGCAGTGCAAGGAGGAAACCAGAAACAATTAGATAAAATGTCTATATTGCTGTGAAGTATCACTTCATGATCATGGCACTAATATTAGATTTCCTTCTAAGGAGCAACAGGATGATAAAAACACCCACCTTCCATTCACTAGTCCACTGAACTAAATATAGCATAACTAAAAAAAGTATACATACAACAATGCGAGTGTCTGCAGCACTTTCCAAAACATTCAAGAATCGGGCTCCCTCACTGAGGAGTTTATGCTCAAGAAAGCCAGGACAGAACTTGAGACAACCATTCAGATGACAGAAGAGAAACAAAGACCATGGATAAAGAAACAAACATAAGAACAAGATGTGAAAGTGTGTTTTAAGTATAAATTTAAGGGGGAGAGGGAAGAAAACTTGATTAGTGGTCAAGAAATAGGAGACTGTTCCACTCCACAGTTTTCTTTTGATTCCCTGCATCCATTCTTGCTCACAAACATGTCCTGTCCATGTATTCAAATCTAGTTTATACTTCAGAGCAGAAGAATTAGCTAGAAGAATTTCTACAAAAATTAAAGTTTTTTTTTAAAGTAGGAATTTTTTTCCAGCAACATACACAACTAATTATAAATGCACTTATTGAAACAAAATACACCATTGCTCTTTGTTCAGCTTAAAGCTCTGATTCAGAGCAACACACTGGCTGTATACTGGATATGTGCATACCATGACATTGAGAATTAGACACATTGATTTAGAGGACACTTGGTTACTAGAGCAGCTTTGGGACTCTAGCTCCCTTGCTGGTGAGCTACACTTAGCTGCATTGTTACCAACAGATTTTATGACTCAAAGGTTGGAAAGGTTTGGGGTTTTTTTTTTTGTTTTTTTTAATATATCAGTTGGATTATAGAATCTGCTGTTATCTTTGCCTAGAAGTCTGAACATGATAAACACACATGAAGATAGTAGAATCAGTCTCAGATAATGGAATAGTAGAGGATTTCTTCTAATGAAGTACAGGGAAACTGGCAAAAAAAATTGGCCACCCAAAGAGTGTTATGAATAGAAGCTCTACTAGTTTATTCTCAGTGTGATTAAAGAAGAAACCAAAACCTTTACCCAGAACAGAATTTAAGAATCTACTGTTCAGTCTCCATTTTCTTAGAGCATCAGAAAACAGTAAAGCAGCAGTTCTGTGCAATGTTCTTGAATAAAAGTTAAGGGATTTCTTAAAAATCAACTGCTCAGACAGAACTATTTCTTGGACTATGGTAGGGAGATTGTATCTTACAACAGAACCAAGCTGACGACGTTGTGCTATGTGTGAGATGCTACCTTTGGAAAATCTCATTTGTAACATTTCCATGCTGATGACACAACTGGAATATTGAAGTCATTGCATGAGTGTTTTCTTGGACTATCCTCTATGTCTACTGTGGCAAAGGAAAAGCTTTGCAGACTTGGCAGAAATGTACAGATTGGCATTAGTGCTTTTCTACCCTGCCAGGCTAAATGAAAATTTCAGGACCATATGTATAGCTTGAGACAAGTGATTAGGTTAAGGCTTTCATCCCTTCTCAGAAGAGTTTTTATGGGTGTTAATATCTTATTTTCTTTAATTTTCTCCTAATAGGAGGGAAAGTGAGGGCTAAGGTCTGTCTACTGGACAGGAAGCTTTTTGGTGATGGGGCTACTTTATTCTCAGCTTTGTACAAACACAAAAATATAGAGCAAGTTCTGCAGAGCAAGGAGAAAGGATCGAACCCTGCAAAGAAATGCAGGCACACAAACTCTTGCCCTTGTGGAAACTCTGACTTCAACTGAGACCACTACTAAGCTGTAAGGGAGCTTTCTCTTTCTCATCTTTCCCCACCCGCCATTTCACTGAGCCACCACTCTCCCAAGCAGTCTCATGTGGTGTAGAAGGCATTTGGCAGGCTCTCTGCATACAGGTGAATTCCACCAGTCACCTCTTTGCATCTGTATATATGTGTAACTTTACAGTATAATAATTCAAAGGGAGTTCTTCATTGCAGACGTGACCTGTATAGAAATCTACTGAAGTTCTTGGAACTATGTACAGGAGGAAGTATGTTCTGATTGCTTTCTATACTTTGCAAGATCTAAGCCCTTTGCATCTACTGCCTCCTGAAAGCTATGCCTAGCTAATTTCACACTGATGCACTATTTTGGCTTATAAACAAAAGCTAGTGAATAAGATATCTAAAAAAATATAAATTCAAAACTTCTAGTATAGCAACATTTTTATTAGAATATTTTCTCTCTCATTTTCTCAATTTCCGGTGAATTACTAAATTTTTTTGCATCACCCTCAAAGTAAGTTGTATTCACTAAAATGTTAAAACAATTTTTCTGAAACATTTATATTTTGCCACCTAAAGTATAATTTCCTGAAATGTCATATGCATCGAGCTATTAATATTGAAAACAGTATCCACTCTGCTGGGATGCTATAGACCTTCACATTTATTTATTCATCATTTTTAGTCAAGATTTCTGTTTAGCATTGGTGCCCTTTGTATACAAATCAACAGAAGGAAGCATGCTGAATGATCATTTATGGGAAGTACCAAAAATTGACTCCGTGACAGGAGTCATGAAGTAGAACAAACTGTTCAATACATTTCAATACAAAACCGTTCAATACATTTGGGAAGACTTCAGAAATCTCTTAAGGATAGATTCTTATGCAGATTCCACTGTATGCTTACATTTTATTTTAAAAAAATATAGAAACTCTGCAGTAAAAAAAAATAATACATTTGAAATTCAGTATACGCTTTCTGCATATTCTGGTGGATAATATATTTGCTTTAAATCACAAGTCATATTCTCCCTCTCTTCAGAATGCAGATTTTATTACTTTTATTAATTCATGCCATCGCTGCAATTAGAGGAATTCTTTCCAAAACAAAATTATGCATCTGTTGCAAGATAATAAGAGAGTTTAAATTTAACCTAGTTAGAAATTGAACAATTCAGACATGTAAGGGGGTGACATTTGCTGCACTGTAAGAATTATTTCTTACTGAAGTGATGACTAAGGATGCCAGAATAATTCCCCAGCAACTGCTGTTGGATTTTTTTCGTTTTGTTTTTTGTGGGTCAACCTGGTTGATCTTTAATTAATGCTAACGCTTTTTGGCATTTGTGGAGGTACTGTTCTCAATGTTGCATTGTTAAATTCACTAATTGCTAAGATCGAAATCAGAATGAAAAAATAACACTTTTGCAAATATTTGCAATGATATCATGTCATTACCTAATTAATTAGGGACTGGGGTCATTTGATTGTTTTACTTTTTTTAAGCCATAGTAAGTTCTCAGTACATCATAACTTATTTCTTGGTGTTAGAGTACATTACATACCATCCCCTGAGGCAAGCAACACATATGGCAAGTATTAGGGATCCAACATGTCTAAGGCAGGCGATTGGAAGTTATGTAACTGCTGAGAAACCAATTTACAGCAAACTGCTGTAGAGTGTGCATGGAAAGCTATCAAATGAATTGAAAGAACTGTGTGTAGAGTCGGGTTGTTTATTACAGAAGTATACACATGTGCGTCAAAAAGGAAGCATGCAATTGGAGCAGTCCATTATGTTGGAGGTGTTGCTGTATTAGTCACTGTTCTCAAACAAATAAGCATTAGTTTTGAGAGCCAGGAGAGATTAGGAAGGGTGGCAGGCGTCACAAAGCTCACATCCAACGAGCAATGCAGGAAGACCACAAGCCATTTTTGGCTTTAACTGAGAATCTCATGCTTCCCAAAACATCTTTGATTCAGTCCCTCAGTAAAGCCTCAGAGAGCGCTTCTTACCCAGATGAATTTACGAGCAAGTAACTGCTTCCTTCTCCTGGTGCCAACAAAAAACTGTAATTTTAGATTTTGGTATGAACTGGTTCCTCTGCTTCTAGCATACCACTTGACCAAACTTTGTTTACCAAATAATTGTTGCTCTTTGCTTTCATTATTCTTCATTACATTTATTCTGGATTAAACGCATCTTTTTGGGGTATTAAATATTCTCTACATCAGTTGCTAAGAAGTGTGATATTTTGAGAGAATAAAAATGTACTGCACCTTACAAATAGGTTTTGTGCATATATTTTCCTAGCTACTACATCTAGCACAAGCATTGAAAATCACACTGATTCCCTTACTAACATTTGTTGGTAAATAGATGCAGGAACAAGAGGCAAAATCTCTAACAACCACCTCACGTGGCTAATTTATTTCCACATAGAAAGGGATACTATACCAGCAGGGATGAGCTATGAGAGTTAGTGTGACACTTCCACAAGACAAGACAAACAAGGTGTCCTGTGGCAGTTAAAGACTAACAGATTTATCGCATGAGCTTTTGTGGGAGAAAAATCCCACTTCAGATGCTTTGAAGAAAGCAGCACCTGACAAAGTGGGATTTTCTCCCATGAAAGTTCATGCGATAAATAAATCTGTTAGTCTTTAAAAGTGTCACAAGATGCCTTGCATGTTTTGATGAACTAGACTAACACAGCTACCCCTTTGGAACTTCCTCAAGGCAGTTACTATGGTCCAGAAACCAGCAATTGTACTGAAACGTAAAAGAAGCTAGTTTATAACAGACATAAGTCCTACCTTCAAAGATAACCTAAAAAGGGCCAGACAAGATAGGCCATTTCCACGTACCATTTATATTTTCCCCTGCTCATTCATTACATACATTTTTAACACCGGTGTCTCGTTTATTGCTTCCCTTGCACTCACCTCAGGCTGATCCAGAACTGCCAGCTCTAGAGGTTTTCTCCACCAGCTATGGGCTTCCTGCCTGCTGTGGGTTTGCTTGGTTGCTCTTCTCTATTATTATTATTATTATTATTATTTTTTTTTTTTTTAGCAACAAGGGAAAATAAACTCTATCACATGTGCATTCTGAGCTAAATTTCCTGTGCCTTCTCCCAGTTTCAGCTCTCCACCATCTTCGATGTAGCCTGCATGCCCAGATCCCTCTCCCAGACTCAGGGTCCCATTTCTCCATAAACCTGTGGATGTAGGTCTACCTAATAAACCTATGAACCCTAGTTTCACAGGGAACATTTATAAAGGCTCTCTGCATGAGGTAAACAAAGAAATAAAAAGAATGAAAAGTCTCTTAATTATCACATACAATGATTTAGCCTGAGTGACACCACCTTGAATTTGGACAGCTTAAGGAGATGCTACATCAACATCGTTTCCCCCCTACACTAGGAAGTTTTACTGGCAAAATTGACCTTCGGCTCATTCAGGTGTCACATGCACTCACAATCCTGTCTCCTTCTGACACGACTTTCCACTTTGGCTGATGTAGTTATTCCCCTTTCCCAAGGCACATTAGTCCCCCACCAATCTAGATGCAGTGGTACAAATGCCAGCATAAGCACACATACGTGTACTGCTATAAGCAAAGCTCCAGCAACATTTCCTTCAGAAGTGACCTTTCTGGTAAAAAGTTGACCTCAGATGCCTGGGGGTCACAGTGACCATAAAACTGTCTCCTATTTAATATGGCCAGCATATTGTTTGCAGCTGCATCTGTTCCTGTCATCCACTGCCCTTTTCCATGCATCAGCCAACTTCAGTTTCTCTTTGTGCTGGTGCAAAAGCCAGGGGAGTTTTCTGTTTTCTAAGACTGTGAAGAGACCCCTGTACAGGCTCAGCTAAAGCACTCATTTCAGAAGGAATAGGGACCTGTGGGGTACAATGCTGTGCAAAAGAAGAGGAATGAACTGAGGTAGGCTTTCTAAAAGGTTATGGAGCAGAGTACGATGTCTGGGTTGCCCCGAAGACCACGAAATATGATGTGGTATTGACTAAGGATCCTACCACAACCCCTGGAATGAAAAAAAGAACTTCAGTCTCTCCATAAGAGGTGCAGTGGAGTCGGTGGACAAGGAGGAGGTATTTGCTATTGCTTACGAAGAGCATGATGTGGCAGGTTACAGTGAGATGGGTGAATAAACTCTCTGATACACAGCTGTAAATCCAAATGCAATGTGACCACCTCCTAGGGATGTATGCCATCCTAGAAAGAGGGGCTGGGGGCTCTGGGAGGTGCAATTTATCATTACTGCTGTGAAAAATAAACCATATCCTAAAACAGCCAGTTGCAGGATTGTGTATTTATATTTAGCACAGAAGCAGCATACAATTACACATACTTCCCCCACTCAATACAGCTGTGAACTCAGGCTGCCTTTACTCCAACCACCTTTCACTGACACGCACTGGTAGTGCTCTCACTTTTCAGATTCATCCTACTCGATCAGCAAAACATTGTGCCATAGACATGATTAAGCCTGAGATGGTGGTGATTAGGTATTTCTGTGGAGCTAGTAGGTGTCCTTCATGGTACTGGTCAGTCTAGTTATAGAGAAAGGGTGGTCCCGTAGTTAGAGTTGTAGCCTTGGACATGGGAGATCTCTGTGCAAGTTCCTTCTCCATCATAAATTTCCCATGGTTACATGAGGTAAATCGCTTAGCCAGTCTGTCTCAGCTTCACACCTATAAAATGAGGATAGCAGCCCTTCCTGCGAGGATAAATACATCAGCTATTATGAGTTGCTCACATACTACAATAATGGAGGCCATATAAGTACCCAAGAACAAGAGTCTACTTCAGCAATGGCGTAGAAGATAACCTTCCTCCATGCAAAAAAAGCTGAATACACAGCTTATGGCACTAGGAATTACATGCCAATATTAATTTTTTGGCATTTAAGACTGCCAGTAACAGCAGCCTTTTGCTTTAAAAACCAACCACCAAACATAAGAGCATTTGTAAAGTAAGCAGGAAAGCCTGGAAACAGAACACGAGGAACTGAAAAATAGCCATTCCTGCTTCTGTAGTAGTTCAACAGCACTTAGGAGGTAGCCAGTGAATCAGCTTATTAACACATTCCCTCCCACTGGAAAGGAGTTTGTTTACTCAGAAGACATGAGCCCCCTGGAGTAGCTGGATCAACAGCTGCTCCACTCCCATCACCTTTACAGTACTCTCGCTGAGCAATGCAGGGACTAGCATATACTGTACCAGATGCCAGCTATTCTGCTTTTTTGACATACTGAATATTAATAAGCTGAATAGTTTAAGATTTTGAGTGGTTAGAAAATTTAAATATGTATTGTTAAAAAATAAGTAATTCCACTAGACTAGCGTGAAGTGGGCCTATTTGTAAATGAGTCATGATTTTCCTTGAACCACGGGCGCCAGGGATGGGGGTGGGGGGCAGTATCATAGGCATTTGCCCAGACCCAAGGGTGCGGCTCTCGGCAGGGCCAGGGGGAGTGGAGGGAAGCAAGGCTGGCAGGGGCCCTGGGCATCCACGTAAATTTATGCCTGACTATCTCAGACTGCATCCTTAGATGAACACTAAAGGCAAGCAAATATCAGCCTTGAATGAGAGAACTTCCATTAACAACCCTGATGCTGCCAAAAGTGGTGTTGATTAGTGGGTAGTGTTCCACCATCTGAATTTTGTATTGAAACAATCGCCTTACACTAGATTGCACATAGCTGGTGGAAATGCTTTCTTTTGGATAAAGAGAGATAGTGGGCATGTCAGATTATTAAACAACTTGCGGCACTTAAGGGCAGTCTATGTACTAAATACTTGCATTCCACCTGACAGTGGACCCAAGTTTTATCTCAGGTCAGGGAATTTGCACCATGCTACAACGTCAAAGTGATGCTCTAGCAATGAATGTGGGTGAAAGGATTATCATGCTGCACACGATGAAGCTTCATTACCGATACTTCATTATTTGTACAAAATATGCAACAGTAAAAAGTATAATTAAAAATAAACTAAGGGAAGAATACATTTTAACGTTTTATTAACTGGTATATTTTGTCCCACTACAAAACCACCTTGGAAATCTAAAAAAAAAAAAATCACAGATAAATATCTAAGACAGAAAGTGTTGAAGCCACAGACAGAGGGGTAATTTCATATTAGACCTTATTCTCACAGAGAAAAGATGAATTGAACACTTTATGAAAACCTGCTGTTTGCCTAGGTAGAGGTGATCATGACCATTTTTTGTTACATGCCAACATAATACAATCCCAACTAGTAATATGATTACTGCTTTAAAATGACCAGTTTCTCAAATTGGCAGGCAATCATACCGAATTGAGTCGAAGGAAAAGAGTAAAGCAGGAGTTGATGAGGGAGAGAAGAATGGTGCTAATGAAGAACTAGAAAGGACTGCAAGACTTTGGACCTAGCAGCCTATGAGTGCCCTGACTCCTGATTAGAGGAAACAAGAGGTCACTCAAGGGAACGCAGAACTCTGAGGGCTGTCTCAAAATACAACCAAGGAGGACTAGTAAGGGAAGGTCAGCTGGGTCTGAGGAATTAGATGTTGTAGGCATGTAAGGAATAGCAAGTCTCGCTAACAGATCCTGAAGTAGATGGCTTGAGGGGGAGAGAATTGTTATATATTGACCAACCCTACAGACCAGACCTGCTGACATGAAATCCCTCCCCACCACATAGTGAGTGGTCCTGTCAGACTGCATGATGCCATGCTGAGCAGAACACAAGACACACGAAAGGTTCCTGATGGAAGAGCTCTTGGTAGCTGAAAGCCCAGCAGGAGGAACTGGCTCCAAGTGGCAACACATCAGACCTAGTTGTGCAACCAACGTTCACAGACTCCAATTCTTGGCAGCTTTTCAAAAGCCACACAGTCATGTTAGTCTAGGTTAGCAAAACAAGCGAGGAATCCTTAGTCTTTTAAGTGCCAATCAATTTATTTATTGCATGAACATTTGTGAGAGAAAAATCTCACTACATCAGTTGGTTTAAAGATGGGAGAACTTGCAGATTGGGAGGAAATAAATGCAGGGAAATGTAAGTCATGGGATCAGGTCATACTGTAACAGCAAATCAAAGCAGTTAAGATTCAAACACTGGGGAACAGCATATAGAGGAAGATGAGGTCAAATCACCTGTTGTAATGAGAAAATCTGTAGTCCCTATTTAACCCTAAAGCAATACGTCAAATCCGCATACGAGTGCTATCTTGGGGAATTTCTTTCAGCCCCATCACCCCCATAAATAAGATACAATTCTGTGGTGACCTGGACAACTACTTTTGCTGTCTCAGACTTAAAGAATATTTCCACACCACCTATCAACAATACAATAACCTACAGATACCCTCCTCCCAACACTGCAACAAAAAATATTCCACATGGACTCCTAATGATCAGAACAGCAGACTGAACTTCTACATAGGTTGTTTCTGCCACCATGCAAAGGCTGAAATCATGAACAAACAACCACCACCTTTACACTATAACCTCAACCATTCAGAATGCAATGCCATCCAGAGCCTCAGAAACAACTCTGACATTACTATTATTAAGGAGGCTGACAAAGGAGGTGCTGTTGTCATCATGCATATATTGGATTATGATCAGGAGGCTTATAAACAAACTCTCCAACGCCAACGTTCTACAAACCGTGACTCTGACCCCTACACCACATACTCAAGAAACTCTGAAGCAGCACAGGAACAAATCAATACAGACACCAACAGAACCTGACCAGGCATTTTCTATCTACTACCAAAAATCGAAACCTCAGACACCTCATCATATCGGGTATTAGCACTCTTATAGTAGGCTTATCTGGCTACATGGACTCCCTCCACAGACCCTATGCTAGCAACACTTCTAGCTCTCTGCAAGACACCACAGACTTCCTGAGAAAAAAACCAATCAATTGGTGAATTTCCAGAAAACACCATCCTGGCCACTATGGATAGAAGCTCTTTACACCATCACCAGCCCCACCCCCATGATGGATTTCAAGCCGTTAGAAGAACCATCCCAGATGACGTCACAGCACACCTTGTGGCTGAACTTTGTGACTTTGTACCTACCCACAACCATTTCAGATTTGAGGATAAATTTATACCCTCAGGTCAGCGGCACTGGTATGGGTACTCACATGGCCCCACAGTATGCCAACATTTTTATGGCCGACTTAGAACAATACCTCCTCAAGTGTTGTCCCAAAGCACGTCTCCTTTACTTATGCTATGTTGATGACATAATCTGGACCCATGGTAACGATGCCTTTGAAGATTTCTTACAATTTCCACCCAACAATCAAACTTAGCCTGAAACACTTCACATAGGAAATCCACTTTCTTAACAGTTCAGTGCAGATTAGTGATGGACACATAAGCTCCATCTTATACCAAAAACCTACTGATCGGTATAGTTACCTACGTCCCTTGAGCTTTCATCCAAGAAACACCACATGATCTCTTGTTTATAGTTCAAGCCCTAAGACATAACTCCATTTGCTCTGATCCCTCAGATATAGTCAGACACCATCAAGATCTCTATCAAGCATTCTTAAAACTACAGTACCCACCTGTGGAAGTGAAAACACAGATTGACAAAGCCAGGCAGGTACCCTGACAACTACTACAGGAGAAGCCCAAGAAAGAAACCAATAGAACCCCTCTAGTCATCATCTACAATCCCCAAGTCAGACTTCTACAGCACATCATCAAGGACCTATAGCCTATTCTACAAGATGATCCCTCATTGTCTCAAGCCTTGGGAGACAGCCCCCTCCCCATCAGCCAGTGTGATTTATTCCATCATGTGCTGGCAATGCCCCCCCCCCTTATACATTAGACAAACAGGACAGTCTCAGCACAAAAGAACAAATGGACACAAATCTGATACC
Source organism: Podocnemis expansa (assembly GCA_007922195.1). Lineage (NCBI taxonomy): Eukaryota > Metazoa > Chordata > Testudines > Podocnemididae > Podocnemis > Podocnemis expansa. The sequence continues at coordinate 23,765,634 of ML681973.1, forward strand.
AGAAATCACAACATTCAAAAACCAATAGGGGAACACTTCCATCTCCCTGCTCATTCCATTGATGATTTGTTAACAGCTGTGCTCAGACAAATGGATAACAAATCAAGGCTTCAAAAAGAGAAACTGCAGAATTGGAATATGCAGATTTGACACTGTACAGATTTTTTTCTTATTACAACAGGTGACTTGACCTCATCTTCCTCCATATGCTGTTCCCCAGTGTTTGAATCTTTGCAACTGCTTTGATTTGCTGTTACAGTGCAACCTGATTTCATGGATTACACTTCCCTGCATCTATTTTTCTCCCATTCTGTAAATTCCCCATCTTCAAAGCCCCTGATGAAGTGGGATTTTCTCCCATGAAAGCTCACACAATAAATAAATTTGTTAGTCCTTAGAAGTGCCACCAGACTTTTTTTGTTCTACAGATACAACTTTCCTATGTGGACATGCCTTAGGCAAACAGTAAAAAACCCAACTCTTTACATTAGAAAGAGAATCTGTAAAGTACCAAATTTGCTGCTAGAGACAGGAAGACAGAGTTGAGATGCCAAAACTGGCTGCCCAAGGACCAGGGTCGGTGGCTAGATAGATTAATTTGCATATTCCTGTTTCCAAAAGCCATTGAGCAGAGCCACAGAGCCCCTCTCTCTGGACTGGAAAAGGACCACTCAAGATCAATGATCAAATCAAAGTCGCATCAAAAGTCACACCAAAGCATAACCACAGCCCAATGATAAATACACATTGAGCCATCTTTATTAGAAGACAATGAAAGTAGTTGAAACTGAACATTAAATAAAAAAGGATACACCTTTTGTTTTCAGTGGTATGGAATTGGAGGTAAAGCTCCCTAAAATTCAACAAGACGAGGTTCTTTTAAATGACAAAACAGCAGAAACAGATGAATCATCTTAAAAAACCCTTATCTGCCATGCAGGTCAGACTACATGATTGTGACAGTCCCTTCTAACCTTAAAGTCTATTTCCATCTGTGTTAGATGAAAATTAAGGGAAAAACTACTATGAGAAAACACTTTGATTTTGAGGCTGGAGAAATGCTTGGACAAGTTGATCTTTAAAAAAAAAAAAAAAAAAGTGTTTTCCAGAGAAATAATTAAGACAAACCATAAGTAGCCAGACGAAGGATGTGTGCACCCATGTGCATGTACACAATTCACCTATATCAGAACTATATTTGTCTGAATGACACAACAGAGACTATTTTTTTAGAAATGCCTTGAATGAGAATGAACACCTATACCAAGGTCAATGACAGTTATTGATATTCCTAGAAAATTTGGTCAGAAGATAGAAATTAAACTTGGGATTTGTGGAGATGGGTAGTTACATTTACTCCAGCTACCCTCAGTAATCAAACTGGCACTGAATCTTCAGTGACACAGACTGCTTTTTTCTTTCATGACAGAACTCTGCAAAATATTTTCTCTCTCCATAAAATTCAGTCTTCATTTAGCACCAAGGTAACGCAGACACTTCCCTTTGGTTAAAAAATAGATCCAAAAACCATTCACTGCTTCGATCACAAGACGACTTCAACCATATTACTGAAGATGTCATCTTTAATATAATTCAGAAATATGGTACCGGTAAAAGCTTGTATTCTCTTTTAATTATGCTTCCTCTTTTGATTGTGCATCAAAGGTCTACTGCTGCAGTCCTTATACAGGTAAAACTCAATGAAGTCAAAGTTTTGCTGCAGTAGGGATGGCAGGAAAAGACAAAGTAATATAATGTGTTTAGAGGAGACCTGATTTTAACACTTCAGTTGGGCTGCCTGATGAAATGGCTGTCTGGACCCAATTCTGCAAGATGCTGAGCACTTCTCTATCATCATCAACTTCAGTGCAAGTTGTGTGTGCTCATCCCCTTGAGACGGGCTTCCAGTATCTCATTCTTTCAGGGACTTGTCAGTCAAAAAAACCACAAGCAATGCCCTCCCCCCCACCAACTTTTGTTGTAATAAATCCAGACTGAGCTAGTTACTCTCAGGCCTTATAATTCAAAAAGGGATTGTACACATGCACAGAAATATAGACAATTTTGTAAACATCTGCAGAGACAGCAGGGAAAGCAAGCTTGTGCAGGTATGTCTGGAAAAGTATTTTATCTGCTTCTCCTTTTAGTATAAAAACTATGAATATCAGAAGACTCCTAGACACTAAGCAATCCTCTTCCAAGTATTTGCTAAATAAAGAGAGATTGAACTATGCCACTTACTTCATTCTTGAGCAGCTTTTAAACATGCAAAAGTTAACAGTTTGCAGGAAGACCACTGTAATATGGGAAACGTATTGTATATCTGTACACAGATGAATATCCTGCATCTATAATGTGTGTATATATAAAGTGAATATGAATATGTATACATGCACATTTTTCACCAAATTAGGAACTTTCCCTTCATTTTAAATAAGCAAGCTATATTAACATTCTCAGCTTTCTGATATTTTGAAGACTACAGAAAATGTGCACAATCGCTGTATTTAAGGAAAATAGTGCTGCAAAAATGGATCAGACATCTCACAGGATATTTAAATATGGCAGCCCTATCATGTTAAATCTAGCTGGGTTGCAAGGCGGTGGAGAGGAATGCTTGCAGTTCTTCCTTCTGACCACCAAGGGCTGCTAACACATCACAATTCAAGTGGCCTCTCTTCTCTGCACTCCTCCCGCAGATAGCAGGTCCCTCGATGGAGACCAGAACCAGGGAGGAAATGGTCAGGAAGGTGAAGAAAGCAAGGTGGGGAATAGGCAAAACTAGACAAGCTTTCGGGGGAGAAGGCTGGAGATGGCCTCAAGGTCCCACACTATCCTCAACATCTCTGTTCACACCCACAGCAGGGTTCTGTACTCTCTGTAGACACTCTCCCAGGTTTCCCCTGACTTTCCTTTGCTACCATAGGAACCCTCTTAGTTCCACTGCAAAAAAGATCCTTCTTCTAGATTTTTTCACAGCACCAGTTTCCTTCCCCTTCTGCTCCCATTCCTTCTCTTCTTAAAACAAGACATGAACAAGAGAGAGATTTAAGGTATTGACATTTAAAGCAATATAAATAAGAAATGGAAATTAAAACTTTTTCAATTATCTTAACATGCTGCAAATGTAGTAATCTCTAGCACACAATGAATTTAACACAGTAGTGTGGTTTTCAAATGAGATTCAACTCAAACATGCATAGGGAGAGTAAAGTTATTTTATTAAATCATGCACATCACGTGTGTTAGTGCAAATAGTTTAATCTGTACTCGAGAAACTCTATTGTACTTTTTATACCTTTACAAAATAGATTTAAAACAATTATTTACTTTAAAAAAATGTAATTCTGAAGTAAAGCATTTCAGAACAATATTTGCAATAATCTATATACAAGAGGTACTGAGTACCACTGGCATACGAGTGTTTTGTAATTGGGTGGCATCCTGCAACTGGAAAAAATGAACTGTTAACTAGGTGATCCAATATTATTTTCTAAAAGTCACTTGTGGACTAATTCTTCCAAAAATCTAATTATCCCTTCCATTAGCAAATCCCAGGTAAATTAAGACAGAACTTTTAAAGGACAGACAACAACCCTCAAAATCTCACAAGGCAAATTATATGCTAAATTTCTATTTAAATATTCAACTATATCTGCTGATTGCCATAAAATCTTTTAAAGCCAATTTAATTTTCACTGAGATAATCTTCCCTGTTCTGAAATTTCCATTAGCTGAATTATTTTACTTTGTAATCCTTTAGTATATGATACAAAACCTTAATAAACGTTTTAAACAGAACTGCTGAGTTGTACAATAGAACTATAGCCAACACTTAATTCAGTGTTTAACTACAGTGATTATCCAGTCAAGAAGTCTATAATTAACCATAGTTGCCACCATTACACTAGAAAATAAAACTTTTTAATGGGAACCACTGTATGAAGGTATATTGTGCATATTATGTCATGTAATGTTGATGCAAAAGTTTCTAGTTACCAAAAATAAACTCTCTCAGCTTATTAACTTGATGCATATGTGGCCAGTTAGATGATTCTAACTCTGCAATAGTTTTTCTATCTTGGATTTTTATTTATTTATTAATTTATTTAAAGTTTATCCATAGATGCATTGTAGCACCTCCCATAGTGAATTTGTCAATAAAAACTTACCTAAGCAGACAAATATTACTTCCTCTGTTCAGTTTTTAAAGTAATTACATGACTGAAAAAATAAGTTGCTAAAATGTGATATGTGTGAAAGCATTCAAAGTTTAAAGAATGTGTCTCTTAAATATATGAAATTTAATAAATTACATTTGAACTAAAGGAAATATAAATTGGATCACTGCACTAAGTCCATCAAATGACCAAGATTTTGCTCCCAGAAATACCTTAGAACTTCAGAACTCACTCAGGAACTCACACAAGCGCACACTCCCACACGCGCACACAAAATACCTTAGGCAGCTGTCTGCATTCCAATATCTTATCTATCTTTTTTAAGGCTGGACATGAATTGTATTTATTCCCAAAAGTATTACTAAAACAGAATCTTTACTGAAGCAAAATATGTTTCCTTCAAAACGCCTGGAAAGAGAAGTTTTGTTCCCACTAGCTCAGTGACTTATAGCAAGTAAAAATGGTACACTCATGTAAAAAAATATTTCAAACTGAAAGGCACTGAGCATACTAACACTTATTTCCAAATATCTATAAGGTTGTGTGTCATGGGTATCCAAATCAGTAATGTGTTTTTCTTTTAAATCTGGCAATCAGATTCTAAAGTAAAATATCGACAACCCTACCATCATAAATAATTTGGTACCGAGAAGCCTACTTTAGGCCACCATAATAGCATTTAGAATCCCAATATAGTAATTTAAAAATTACATGAAATTGTAAGCAAAAATATTGCTCACAGTAGAATGAAGTCATAATTTTATTCCCTCTTTATAGACAGATACATTTTATACAGTTTAAAGCAATGACCCTACTACTGTTCTCACGCAGAGCTCTGTTGTATTCAGAGGTAAAAAGGAAGAGAATTAATCTGTTTTTTCCTCAGTACATGAGTGATGCCAGCTTCTAAAGGGAGGACGGTGAATGGATTCAACAACAGTTCTCATGGAGAAGCTCTGGTTAGGCTTGGGTACAGCACCACAGCTGTTACAGCAACCAAAGCTGCCATCAGAGGCATCCAAGGCCATTGTCTCTGTGTGGAGAGAAAAAAAAAAAAAGCAGCATCATATTTGTTCTAGTTTACGTTACTCAGTTAACCCCTTGGTTCTGATAAGCCACGAGCACCTGTTGATAAACATCACTAATAAGTTTCCCATGAATCTTTAGTGTTGGGAGATCCTGACTCTTGACACCAAGGGGTTAAACCGTATTTGACCTAGCACAAGGAACTTCAACAGATGTATTTCTTATAACAGCACGTCACCATGAGTGTCTTTAGCAGCTCTGCATTTTCAAGTCTGGTGTAATACATGCCTAGAATATCATCTCCTATTAAGCCTTTGATGCTCCTAATGTTATTTGTGCCAAAGTATTTCTAGATCTATGTGATGCTGTAATGGCATCTAAGTCCTTTGCTTTGTGTGTCTTTAAACCAGACCTGGGACATTTAAGTTGATCCTAGCAAGACAAAATATCATGCAAGCCCAATAAAAGTTATGACACAGGTAACAAATATTTTACACAGATCATACTGGGAGACATTGTAGATGTAGTGCAAGTTTAGAATTGAGAATGTAAACCCACCACCAGTTCGTTATTCCCATCTTGTCCTTTTTCTATCTTCTTCACAACGATGAGAAAAGTGAAAAAGCATTTAAAGCCAGAGGAGAAATTCTAAGTCCATAAATAGGAGTTAAGGACCCAACTTCAATTTACACAGGCAAATTCTTCATTTTCCATATTTGATTAAGTAATTAGGTTTTCTGTCAGACCCTGACACTGCAGTACTTCACAAAATTTGCCCCGTTTTGCTAAAGACAAACTGAGATTGAGTTAGAAGAGGTACATTCAAAATTGGTTAGGTTATAATTAATTTATGGTTAGAATTATGACAAAAAACCACACAGATGTTAAATGATTAGTCAACTGTTCAGCTTGACAGTATAGCATATTAAATGGAGGGTTTGCGTCAGGTGAATAAATATCCGTGAGCATTTCACCATGCAATATTTCACAGAAATGGCACAAACAGGTGACAGGGACAAACATACATTGACTGAACAGTAGTGCTTGTACCTTTCTCTACCACAATGGGCCGTAACACCAATACAGGAAAGCCAGGATTAGGCCGATGAATACGGCTGGGACGGGTTGTAATATGGAAGGCTAAAGAAGGGAAGGGATATTAAAAATCATTTTGTGCTACAAAATCAATAAGGTAAAGATGATTTAGGTAAGGGGAAATAAGTCAAAGAGTGAGTTTTGTTTTAATTGAAATGTATTAAAGACATCTAACACGATACAGTATGATCTAATTTGGTATATAAAGTTAGTACACCACTCTACTCTAAAATGAAATAAGCAGAAAATGTTTTATGGATGTCCTGTATCACCAGCTGGAATTTAGAGCTTCAGGACAAAATGAGGCTTAAATTAACGAGTCAATCACATTAATGTCTTCCTTTTTTAAAAGGATGATGAGAGCTTGAGCTTGGGTTTTCCTACACAATGGAAGCTTATTCAGGCACCCCCAGGCAGTGGATTCAGCAGAGTCAGAAGGGGCAAGAAGCATTACAGATTCTTCAGCCATTTCTTCACACACAGCAATTTTCAACCTCCTGCACAAGAAAAATTCTTCTTCCTATGAATCACATATGATTATATCACAATGCAAACCCTGTAATTAAGGCACTTCTATGGGACTGCAACATTATCCAGCATTAGCAATGAAGCATTTCACAATGATTGAGTACATACCCATTGTGGGACCTTGGGAGATGAACATCTCTACCAGGTCCAGATCCTGACAGCCCAAATTACGGACATCAGAAATCTGGACTTAAGCCTTAGTCTCTCATCTTGTGAAAATTTTGAGTTTCTAGCCAAATTTCAGTCCATCAACATAACATACGTCTTCTGATCTCAATATTTTAATTTCACACAAAAGTGTTTAATTCGTTTTAATAGACAGTAACACACCGCTTTAATTCAAGTTCAGGATGGATAACTTCTATTCCATGTCATGAATTGGTTAATTCAATTTAAAAGGAGTAACTGACACAGGTGATAAGAATTGCTTCTCAAGTTTATTTTTGAAACGATCTTTAGCAGATATCTGTTTTGCTGGTTCCCTGGCTATGTGTGTGTCTACAGGATTAAGTTCAATCATGCTAGATGTCTTTTTAGCGCTGAAGCCATGCTGACTTTGTATAGTCAGCTAAATATGAATTAACTCCTGCTTATAGATTTCCTCAAATAAGTTACTTGGAAATTTCCTTAAAAAAATAAGATTTTATAAAAAAATCTTTAAACATATGTCAATATGACATTTAGAAGATGTTCTACTCTACACAACACATTTTGAATGTATGCTGATTTAAAGCTGTTTTAATCAAAGCAAATATTCAATAGATAAGTTATGTGTAATTATAATCAAGGCATTTTCTTGCAGTTTATGCTGAAAATCCAAGTGCCATTTCCCCACAAAAAGCATGTTGGAAGAAAAATCAACAAACAATCAGTGTCAAAAAAAAGTGCCAAAAGATTTCAAAGCACATAACATGCTCAAAATCATTCACACAAAAAAGTGCATTACTTAAGTCTCAGAAAGTCATCAGTAACTACAAACATGCAAATACATATAGTTCCATAGGTCTATGCATTTAGTTTAGACCATAATATTGCTTTTTAAAATTAATTCTTCACCCTTTCCAAAGAAAAGGAACCACATAACCCTTGTGGGCTTTCTAATACGAGCTTGCAAATTGAAATAAAGGTAAAGCTTGCAAATTTTCTCCCCTCTAACATTTACTGCATATAAAATGATTTGTTGCATTTTATTTTTATCATTACATGCATCCATATTACATGCATGACATACATAAAAAGCAGCCACCACATTAATTGGACTTGCCCACAAAAGACAAGACAACCTTTAAATTTTCTCTCCATATAACCCTAACATATAATGATGGTCTTCTCTTTGTTGTCCTGTTATAAAACCAATACCTGATCAAAAACACATGCCCTTTACGCTGTGATTGAAGACTGTAAACTCAGGGTTTGCCAGGTCACAAAAGGGAGCAAGTTCCACACCTGGCGTTCTTTCTTCCAAAAAATCTTAGTCAAGAGTGAAGTGGCAATTAATTGCTTCAGCCCAAAACATAGGTTAGTGATACTTGGAAAAAACTTCGAAAACCTCAGGATTTTCTGAGTCACCTAGCAAGATAATTCTTGAGAATTGCCCAGCTTCACTAAATTTTGAAAGTTTTAAAACATCACCTCCTGTGTGTTAAACAGATGCTCCTCCTATGATTCCCCCTCTCCATTAACACTTTACTCCTGCTCATCTTACACCGACCTCCTCCAGCCTCCCCAACAGTCTAAGTAGCCCCCAGAGGAGCATTCAAGACAGTGCACCAATTCTGTCTGATCTGTCTCTCTTCCCTCCAAATCCATCAATTTCTCCATGCCTGTCCCTCCCTCCTTGCAAAATTTCCTTCCTACGTCAGTCCCTCCTCCTGTTTCCCCTCAGTTCTTTGTCCCAGTTTCTCACTCACATAGTTAAATTTGCTTCTGAAGGTCCAGGTTCTTAAGTGTAAGGAGTCTTATTTACTGCCTGCCATATAAGGGCTGTCTACACTGCATTATAAACCCAGTCTTGGACTCAGGTTTGAGTCCAAACCCTGTCACTGTTCACAAGCAAATCACTCAGATTCTGGTCAGCAAGCATGCAGGACCCACGTTCTAGGATCCAATGGAGAGGAGGGTAGGTCTGAGCCCACCTCTTGCTGTTATTTTGCTGTCTGGATGCAGATGAAGTCACAGATCCAAGTCAGAAGGTGTATTAGCACAGTTGCGAGACTCGGGTCCAGCAAGTGTAAATCCAGGGTTAGAATGCAGTGTGGCTGCTCAAACATGGGTTTGGAAGCACCTAGTCCACAAACCACAGACTTGGGTTTACAATGCAGTACAGATATATCCCTGATGAATCAGGCCTTTTTCCCTTTTCCTCTCACTCAGAGTCTACAGTCAGAAGGGACCACTAGAATGGGGTCTGTCATTACAAGTTTGGAGAAGGGTTCCCAGCAGTGATATCACCACCAACTTCACATACAGCATCAAGAAGAGAGAGTGTGATCTCCTATTCTCTCCCCTCTTCTCCTAATTCTGCTCCTATCTTCAGAGGGCTACAGAAGAGTGGGATAATTATATTGACCTTAAGAGTATTTGTGGCATTCAGAGGACTTTATGTTTTGTAAGTACCAAAAATTGTCTCTGGCAGGAGATTCAATCCTCTGACAATATTTCAAATTAGTTAATACAGTAAAGACCATTCTCGTTAGTGAGGATGGAAAGAGTAATGTGTTAAGCTATACTTCCCAATGTGTGTAGCATGAGCATATCAGGGCCGTTTTCCCTTAACAGGCAGGACTAGGAGACAATCAGAAGACAGCATTTCTGAAACACCATCACACACCAGGAAGATATGCTAGCAAAGAGCTGGATTCTCCTGTTATTTTTAAAACTATTATTTGGGTTCAGGTCTGTGGCTTTAGATTTTCAGAGAAGATATTTTGCATCTTTTTGTGAAGTGAAAACATTTTACCTGGTGCTATTTGCCAGTGTTTAGTCCAGATTTTTAAAAGAGAGCATAAGCACATCACAAGTATAAAACAGTGTATGCAATTACTCACCTCATTTATGTTCAGTTACTGCAAATGTGTATTCAATGTGCATATATTTTGCATAGCAGCTGCACTGCACATTAGGCGTGCAACTGTAGATGCATTTTTGTACACACCCCTTTTGAAAATCTGGTCTTCACTGTATAGCACTCAAATGTTCTCACAATCAACAGGACAGTTGCCACTACAGTATCATAACCAGAGACCCACACTTAGTTTGTACAGACTTACATTGTTTCCTTTTTCTTGTAGCAGCTTCAAGTTGTCTTTACATTGTTTGAGCTCATCTGTGATTGACTGCTTTTCCTGCTCAGTCATCTCAAACTTCAACTTCAACTCTGAGAGTACAGTCTGTGTCTTTTCATACTAAAGGAAAAGAAAAAATATCTACAGACTTTCTTAAATTGGACATTAGATGTTAATATCGGCTGAAGTCAGTCAATGAAGTGTCAAAACCAATACCTTCTTTGTCAATCACATTTCAAGATAATTAGATCTGAACTAGTCTCCATACTAAAGAATCAGATTAAAGATCTGTTTAGAGGGTGATCAAAACCATCTTATTTTCCAAAGAGAAACTACAGCAATGAATCTTTTTCCATTCTTACTGAAAGAGTCTTCTAGATTTTCTTTGTATTATGATTTCTTCCTCTTGGTTTGGAGCCTTAGTACCAGTTAAATATATATGCCTATGCTTTTTGATAACAAAGAGACCTTTGAAACCTGCTGCAAGTATAATTAAAGTACAACAAAGTCTTATTTATATAGTGCCTTATCTTGCATGACACCAACATCTTTACTACTGATGTATGCTATATTCATAAATAATTTCACCTGCCACTGGAATGAAGCCTTCTTCTTGAATAGAAAGCAGCAACTAACAGTGTACAACACTGCCCACCACATTTTAGAAAAGTAACTAAAGATCACCATTACCCAAATGAAACTGCACAGCGAATTTAAGGAGGCAAACCACCACCACGAATCAAAATCTTGCCTGGAAACTGAGGCTAAATTCTTTTAACAGTAGCATAAAATAGCATGACTTCCATGACAACTTCAGTAATGCTTTCACATTTCTTTCAAAAGGTAGCACAACCAACCATGCTACGCCCCCTATGGTCCTTTCAGAGCATTCAGAATGGACTTCAAAAGAAGTGTTTGCCTGGTAAATAACTAAACCTACATACAACAACATTCAAGAGCTTTCCTTTGTAACTTTCCCATCCAATTGCTAATCAGATCAGACCCTGGTTGCTTTGTGATATAATCAGCCGGGATTCATTGTTAGAATGACTTTAATTGTCTGGGGTATTCTGAGAAGAACTAAATTCAATATAGCGTGCCACATGGAACTACAGTATGTGTGGTGGGGAGAGAACAACATTGACAGCAGCACTGGAACATATTCTATTTATGTGCTACACCAAACACAATGTGTTTATGATGTCTCACTAATCAAAAGGGAAAATAATACATGAATGATATCGATTCAAAATGCTTAAATTTGTGAATATTAAGACTCCTCCTGTGTTAATCTCAGACTGTAAATGTCTAGAGAACAGTCTGACATACATTATCTCTTTAATAGCATCCGTCTCCAAAACCAAGAGATGCACTGAGTGAATAGTTGGATGCTCTGCTTTAAGTAAATACAATACCATAATTCACTTCTTCCCTGCACAAATGTACTGATCCAGTAGAACAGTGGTTTTCAAACTTAGGATTGGGACCCAGGAGTGGGTCACAGACCCTCAGGCTCTGAGTTGCTGCACCTGCTGCTGTTACCACTAAAAGACTGGGATGCATTGCTGAAAGATGCAATTGTTGGGTCAAATGATTTTTTTCTTCAACTGGGTCCTGAGGAAAAAAGTTTGAAAACCACTGCAGTAGAAAGCATCAAAATGACAAGCCCTGGATTGGAGGGAGAACTGAATACTTTGTATCTAGTTACTTTCACATCTGTTCTGCAGCATGAGCATAGGTATCTATAAAAGTCAAAAGGGTGCAGAAGATTCAAGGTCAAATACAAGACAAATCAAAACTTCTTCCCACAAAATTTGCTTCAAGATGATTAAAATGGAAAAGAATGCAAGATTAAATATTGTTCTAGACATTTTAAAGGACTTTTTGCTATTATGAGTATTAGGTTCTTATTCTCTACATGGGCTAAACAAAAACACACATAACATATTCCTATATCAAAGGAAGCTTGTTCCTATTGTTCAGCATCAACATGTGTTCAAATTCTTGTACAAGTCACAATTTTGTGGCAACCATCACAAGACTATGAAAGCATGATTTTTCAGCACCAAAGCACCGGTCTCTACCACTTGAGCTAACATTAATTTACATTTTTGTAATACATCAAAATGTTACATTACACATGGTGATGAATTTTAACACAGCAAGGGAAAGGATTGCAAAAGCAACCGGGGGGGGGGGGGGGGAGAGACACCAGCGGCTAGATAAATCTTCTCTAATTGCATTCATGAGAACTAACTATTGCAGTTTTTTCCCCCCATATACATCCTTAGAGTATGTACCTTAGCAGCCTCATTTGAAGGGTTCTAACTTGATCATATACACTTCTTAATCACCTTCACAAGTCTGGAGGATCCAAATGGATTATTAAACAGAAAATACTCATCTTTGCAGAGGATGTGAATGCCTACTGCTTCAGAAAAATGAATGCATCTAATATGGTACACAATACTGTAAAAGTTGGATAGACAAGTTGTCTAAGAACAGTTAATATCTGCTTATAAAAAGTTACTTAGAATTTAATGCTATGGTCAGGAATCACTGCCTTACTACCATTTGAATGCGAGTCAAAAAAGTGAGATTTGTCCATGAACATCTTAAAAAAAACCAGCACACTTTGCTTGCAAAACCAAATATTTAGAATGCTTCTAAACACAATTTATTTGCACCAGATCCTTCCCTTTTAGAGTCACAAATTCTTTCATATGTGCATCAAGTTGTACTGACACAAAATCACCTGTATTAACAACAATTCTGAGGAGTTTTGGTGTCACAGCTATTTTTGCTATATTGACTAAGCAGCATAAATATTAATTGCTGGTCAGAGGATCCAATCATACCAGGAATTAATGTCTTTCCTTTTACCTCTTTCTGAGCATCTTTTGCTTGAGTCTGAGCTTCAGTCAGTAGAATTTTTAGACTAGCTGCATCATGCTGATGTTGTTCCTTCAAAGATCCAATTTGATTTTCAAGTTCCTTTCGGGTCATTTCAAGAGCATTGAGATCACTTGTTAGCGCCAAACTCTGTTTCTGAGAACTGCAAAACAGTATTTAATTCAGTCCTCGCCTTTTAAAAGAAAACATCAACATCATTTATCCCCAAGAACTTTACAAACTATATACATGCCATACAACGTCACCAAATTGCAGCTATTCCTGAGTGAAAACAATATTGGAACACCATATAATAAGGGAACAGAAATTTTGACCAAGGATTAATATGTTTTGGATTATTATCTGCTTATACACAGAAAATAGTTTCTACCCAAAGTATCTGTGTAATTAACTCACAAGAACATCTCAGTGAGAGTTACAGTATACATTATGTACCTACATCTACTTCAATTTAGTTCTTTTTAGTGTACCAGAAATAAAATACCTTGCACATTCTAAAATAGAAAATGTATTAGTTTTCAAGAAAATTGTCATTCCTTACAGTTGTGCACTTATTAACATAAAAGTCTAAGTTCCCATAACAATGTATGAGCAATAGAAGTATGAACCATTCTCCTAAAAACAACTGGCTTTTTTTAAGAACAGAAAGAGAGAGATCATCTATGTCTCTGTATGTCCATATGCAACCCCCATGTGAGCATGAACCTTTTGGGTGATGAAATACATTTTGTATGGCACAAAGGTGATCACATTTATGTGCACAGACCACTCCAACTACTTTTAGAAAACTGGACTCTGCTACACTTTTACTCAGGCATGATGGAGTAGCATCCTGTGGAGATACAGATTGGTGCTAGATTAGATCGACTGCCAGTGAGAACATACTACTAATGACCTGGACTGGCAGCAAAGGGTGGATGGGAATACATGAGAAGACTAGCTATTGTTGTAACGGAATTGTAGTGGGGTGGTATGATGGTGGTGTCAGACTGAATACAGTAAAAATGTGGGACGAGAGAAGAGGGGAAAATGTCAGGCGTTAGAGAAAATGGAAGCAGAAGCAAAACAAAAGGGAGGAGTCATGCCACAGGTTTTGCTTCAGTTTGCCTAAGACATATGACTCCCTTCTTGGAATGTTCAACTGCAGGGAACTTTCCATTGGCAACCACAATGGTGGTGCATAACCTCTTCTTAGAGTAGCGTCCACTTCAAGTGACTTCCAAGCAGAATCCCCAGAGAGAATGGAGTCCAGAATGGAAGATAGTACTGCGGAATTAAACGTGGGATTGGATCTGGCAGCATGAATCAGATGGCAATGTTTCAAAAAATGTATGCACTGAAGCCATCGCAGTGGCCCTACACATCTCAGATTCTGGCATGGTCTTAAGTAAAGCCATAGACATCGCTTGTGATTCATCAAATGTGATGTCACCCTTTGAAGGAGGTGAGAGTGAGGGAGGGAGTGAATGGAATCCCACAGCATCATAACAAATGATATTCAGATATCCATATTAACCTCTGAGCAGAGATTATGGATCTCTTGGATTTAACTGCATAGGAAACCAAGAGCCTAGGTGACTTGTGAAATGGTTTGATTCTATCTAAAGAGGAAACCAGTGCCCTTTTAACATCCAGGTCATGGAAACAGGATTCCTAGACAGAATATATAATGTCAGAAAAAACACTGGTAGATGAATGGATTGGTTAAGCCAGACCTCTGATAGTCCCTTAAGAAGTCATTTAGAGTGTAGACATTCAGGCAATTTGCCCTTGAAGAAAACCATAGAGGGGGTAGAGGGGAGATCTGCCATCAAGATTGCCATTTTCCCAGTCCTGCAGACCAATATGACGACTACTAAGGTGACCATCTTCAGAGACAAATGGAGCAGAAAGCAAGCTACAATAGCTTCAGACAGAGGTCTCAGATGGTAATTCAGGACCAAATTTAGGTGCAAGGTTGGAGTGGTATCTCTCATCTGGGGTATGGATTCTACAATCCCTTCATAAACCTAGATGACCCCAGATGAGCAATAACCAGAGATTGCTTCTACTGGAGAATGAAAGGCACACATCAGGGTCTCAGCTGGGATATTTTTTGGAGCAGATTCCTTAAAATGAGAGTCTACATTCCTCTTTTTGGAACTCTTCCCTCAAGCCTCCAGAGTTTACTGCTTCCTAGGTGAAGCCTGCATCAAGGCTGAAAGTATGCTGGATCTGTCCAGAGAAATTTACGTAGGGGCCTCCTGATTTGACTCAGAAGCTGGTCAAAGGAAGCATTCCACCAGAAGCAGTGTAAGTTTAATTTCCTGATTCTTCCTTGCCCTGGAATTGAGGGCCAAGGAAGTACATCTCTGGTCAAGCGCTGGAATGGTGCATGAGCACCTTAAGTGGAGCACTGACATGGATTCTACTTGAAGATAATAAGCTTATTGTCTCAATACTATAGTCCAGGAGACTCATCAAGCCACCAGATGCCAAAAGTGAAAGAGAAAGGGACAACAGAGGAAGAGGGGATAAAATGAACATGGTAAATGAAATACATCATACAACACAATGTCACTTCAATCTACCATGACTATTAGAGATGTGACAGTAGAGGATCTTGCAATCCTATCTCAATATTATCTGAAAGCTCCAAATGTTAAACATTTTCTAATCCACACACACACTTCTCTCTTCTGGGCAATAAAAAAGACAACTTTTATTAAGTCTGACCAGTGTTAGAATGCATATTCCCAACTCCTTATTAAAGTAGCAAAATTTAGTTTAAAATAGGATGTTATATGAAACATTCTACATTCATTAATAATATACTAATATTTTCAAATTGAAGTACATAAAAAGTATACATATAACTTATTTTAAATGTGAACTGTTCTGATCAAAACTATCTGTAAACCAAAAGTTAATTAAGTACATACACTACACATCAGTTCTCATATACACACTACTTCAAAAAAAAAAAACCACCATAAAAAAGCCTCCAAAAACATAAAAAATGCCTAATTTTCAAGGACTATTTTACCTGCAATAGAAACCTTTTGAGATAAAGCCAAATGTAACAACCTTTTGATTCAGTAACACCCACCTATGAAGCTCTTTTTCCTGTCGCTGAAGTTCAGATGCAAGTAAAGTATTCTCCTCCTTTAAAGAAAGGCATTCAGTTTCTAGATCACTCCACTCCTTTCTCAACTTTTCAAGTTCACCTGTAAACAATGTAAAGTTATGAGCAAAACCACCAAAAAAAGAAGGTTTCAAATGCCTTCAGAAAGTAACAAGGAAAAAATC
Source organism: Podocnemis expansa (assembly GCA_007922195.1). Taxonomy (NCBI): domain Eukaryota; kingdom Metazoa; phylum Chordata; order Testudines; family Podocnemididae; genus Podocnemis; species Podocnemis expansa. The sequence goes on from ML681973.1 coordinate 23,781,949, forward strand.
AGAGAATTTGTAAGGAATTGTAACTTGGTGTAGTTGATTATTATGCTTCACAAAGCTTGTGGCACAGAATTATTACACATTATATACATTATAAGCCAACATTATTAATAGTTTGAGACACTTTACGACACTTCACTTAAAATTAGTGCTGCTATTTCATACAAAAAAGTGCAGGACTAAAAAAAAAAGTCTTTGGAAATCTATTATTAGAATTTCAAAACTGAAACTTATGGAAAAATTTAGCATCTGCTTTTCCACACTGACATCTAACTACAGCACACCTCGTGGCTAAACTTTGTGACTTTGTACTCACCACAACCATTTCAGATTTGAGAATAATTTATACCTTCAAGACAGCAACGCTGCTATGGGTACCCGCATGGCATCTCAATATGCCAAAATTTTTATGGCTGACTTAGAACACTGTTTCTTCATATCTCATCCCAAAGCACCTCTCCTCTACTTGCACTACACTGATGACATCTTCCTCTGGACCCACAGTAGGGATGCCCTTGAAGATCTCCACAATTTCCACTCCACTATGAAATTTAGCCTGGAACACTCCACACAGGAGATCCACTTTCCAGACACGACAGTACAAATCAGGGATGGACCCATAAGCATCACCCTATACCAAAAACCTACTAATCGGTATAGTTACCTACATCCCTTGAGCTTTCATCCAAAACATACCACATAATCCTTTGCCTAAAGCCAAGCACTAAGACAAAACTGCATTTGCTCTGACCACTCAGAGGCAGACACCTTCAAGATCTCTATCAAGCATTCTTAAGACTACAGTACCCAGCTGCAGAAGAGAAGAAATAGATTGACAGAGTCAGGCGGGTACCCCAAAGCTAACTACTACAGGAGAAGCCCAAAAAAGAAAACAGAGCGCCTCTAGTTATCATCTACAACCTACAAGTCAGACCTCTACAGCCTATTCTACACGATGATCCCTCACTCTCTCAAGTCTTCGGAGACAGACCCCTTCTCGCTTACAGACAGCCCCCCAACTTTAAACAGATACTTACCAGCAACTACAGACCTAACAACAGAGTCATTAAAGCAGGCACTTATCCCTGCAACAAACCATGTTGTCAACTTTGCCCATGTATCTGCACAAAAAACACAATTACAGGACCTAATAAAACCAGCTACTCCATCAAAAAGGCTCATTCACCTGCTCATCCACCAATGTGATTTATGCCATCAGGTGCAAGAAATGCCCCTCTGCCTTATATATTGGACAAACAGGACAGTCTCTGTGCAAAAGAATAAATGGGCACAAATGGGACATCAGAAATCACAGCATTCTAAAACCAGTGGGTCAGCATTTCAATCTTTGGGATCAATCCATTAATGATTTGCTAATTGCTGTGCTCAGACAGATGAACAACAGATCAAGGCTTCAAGGATAAGTTACTGAGTTTGAATTTATTTGCAAATTCAGTTGCATTGCCTCAAGACAATAGGGACATTGGATTTCTCTCTCATTACAACAGGTGATTTGACCTCATCTTCTTCTGTACACTGTTCCCCAGTGTTTGAATCTTTACAACTGTTTTGATTTGCTCTTACAATGTGACCCGTTCCCATAACTTACACTTCTCTGCATTTATTTCCTCCCATTCTGTAAGTTCCCCCATCTTCAAAACGTCTGACAAAGTGGGATTTTCTCCCACGAAAACTCATGCAATAAATAAATTTGTTAGTCTAAGTGCCACAGGACTCCTTGTTTGTTTTACAAAATTATTAGCATCAGTAAAGTTCAGGAGAATTAGGAGCAATCAGAAGTCAGGAGCTAGCATGTGTGTCTTAAGACCAAGTAACAAAGCATTCAAAACAAACCCTAGAACCTTGAAACCAAACCTATGAAAAATCAGCTACCAGGACAATTAGTAGAGAAGGTCTTAAGGTCCAAGAGCTCAAGTTCCAGCCCAACGCCAGACATCAACACTGATATTAAACAGTTTCACAGTCTGAGCCCCCAACAGCTGTCATGAACCAGGCAGAGGTTTTTAATTGCAGTGTAGACATACCAAAGATCTTCACAAAGTGTATTTAATGCAGAATTCTAAATCTTGTATATATGCCAACTTCCACCTACACCCCACTGAAGCAATGTCAGTACAAGTATAATTTATAGTGCTGTGTTACTGTGTATTGTCATCTACATTCTGAGCCTCCTTGAAATTCTCAATGTAGGTATCAGCATGGGAAGTTTGTATCACTCTTTTCCTCAACCCAGTTTCAAGATAAAACACCAGACTTGGTGTCCACACTGAATGATGCTGTTGCAGGGCAGTACCATAGGGGCATATTCATCCATTCATCAGCTACTCAAATAGTTTACTACTGGTGCCCATCTTTGTAACATCTGAGCACCTCCCATGTTAACAGACTGGCACAGCAACATCATTAACGGACTCTGGGAGTCTCTTACTTCCCTTGCCAAAGGAAGATCGTTTTGTAGTGACAGAGATGGGTTGGGAGAAGTAGTTGTGTCACTCCACCTACTGTGGAAAAGCTTTTATGAAAGCAGTAGGTCTGGAAGCATGCCCTAAATGTGCTAGAATACTCATTCTTTTAATCTCCGAGAGTCTGTTACCTAGCTAGATTATCTTCCCTGAAAAAGTCTCATTGTCTGCCCTCACATGGTTTGTGACCTGTATTACCCAAAATGAGTACAAGTCCTAGATGCCCTGAAAGGATGAATTCCTTGAACTGGCAGCAGAGGGGGACTGGAAGCCAGGGGATCCTCCACGGCTCTTAGCCAAATGTCTAGAAGATTACACTTCAGAGGATTTGCTGAGCACTTTGTAACTCCTGTGGTACTATAATATGTGCAAATATGCCATGCTGTCAGCTAGAGCCACTATACTCCTATTTCAATGAAAAGCATAGCTAAGTATAACACTAATATTTTTAAGGAATAATTCAGGACAAAATTTAACCACTGAAGTGACAAAGCAGTGCAGAATTATTCCATCATGTATTCATGCAAAGTTTGTAGTTAAATTTCAAATTTATTTGGATTTTCATAGTAACAGCCAGAGTAATTTCATTCAGACCCCTCAAAGTGACTGTTACAGATCTCTTCAGAATCAAACATAACCCTCATACCTTGCAATCGAGTCGCTTCTGCTCTCTGCTGATCCTCACACTGTTGACATCGCAGCTGGAAACTTGCTTGCAGATTGACAATTTCTTTTTCGTATTCTGAAGCTTCTTTCCGCCAGTGTTCAAGGTCAGCCCGCACTTTCTGCAGCTCTTCTTGCAAAGCAGCAATATCAGTGTCTCGTTCTGATGCAGCCTTTTCTGCCCTTTGCTGAAGTAAAAGAATCTCATCTTGAGCGCTAAGCAGTTCATCTCGAGTGCTTGAAATTTCATTCTCCTTTTCCTCACGAAGATTCTCAATATCTTCCTGCAATCTGTGCAGCTGGGCTGGAAAGTAATATATATAAAGCATGAATTTTTCTAAGCCACATTTATTATAATTGAAGAAAATCTACAGGAAGAAAGCTCCTCCCTTAACCAACTGAAGTTCACTGGTATTGAAAAACAAACACGATTCAAAAAGTATTATGCTCTTAAAAAGTATGCTGATGCATCTTTGTTGGCACTAATGGTCTAAGTAAATTAAGGAAGACAACTTAATTCCAGCTTTAACTTCATATTTTTAATTAAACTTTAGATGCGAAAGGTTTCTCAGATCCAAGATGGAATTTCTGGTCAAAATAAGAACGAGTGAGAGACTGTGCAGCTCCATGCACTTGGGATCCATGAGAGCAGGTTCAAATCCTTGCTCTGTCATTGTCCACATCCCTGCCTATCAGTACCAGCTACTTGGGCTGTGTGTGTGTGTGTGTCCTCCCCCCCTCCCTACAGTTTTTTCCGCTGGAGCTGTTCTGCTTTGTATAAATATTCAGTGGAGTAGGGACTTAAATCTGAATCCCCAAAATCACAGATCAGTGCCCCGATCACTGGGGTATTGGCTGTTCTGGGATTTCCCTAAGTAAGCTTGTTTGTCCACTCCAGAACTACTTCCAAATTCAGAAACTGAAATAAGAAAAATATTAATGGAACCACTGCCTGTACTGTTATGAGGGAATGGCATTACTAGCTGTTTCCAACTGAGGTAAATGGGCAAATCTTGAGTTTTCCTGCCCAAAACAAATAAAGTAAAATGAAATCCAATACTTTTACAGTCACACTTGTGTATCTTGAATTTCTATCACCATGCTAAGCAAGAGCAATTTTTTTGGGAAGAAAAACAGCTACAGCAAACAAGTTAACTGGTGATACATTATTTCAGTAATATACCACTCTGACTGAAAAGTGTATAGAGTACTGCATATGCCTTCCAAAAGGGAATATGTACACCTTTCTGTTCCCTGGATAATACCTTCCTGCAGAAAAATTGGAGGAATAATCTGATTTGAGCCTGCTGACTTGTTAACACAGCCTGGCAGAAAACTGTCTCCAACCAAAGGGGTAGCTATGTTAGTCTGTGTACAGCTATTTTTGCTCTCCAACCAATCAAAGCAGTAGCAGAAGTAGGACATCTGATTCTGGAGAAAGAAGTCTTAAGAGTCCCCACTTCTTTGGAGAGGAAGGAAGGCTTGCCACTGTCAGTAAATAAGCCATAGTGCTTTTCCAGAAACCTGGCAGATCCACATTAAGGCCTTCTGCCTCTGGGTCCAACCCTTTTCTTCTGCTGGCTCTTTGACAGATGTGCTTTTCAGTGAACACTGTCTGGTTCTGATGCCTCCAAGGAGAAGAATCAAGGGTCAGGAGAGGCAGTGCCACAAAAGCAGGTGAAACCCTACATCCACAAGAGAAGGGTTCACTCCCTCAACAGACTGTCATTGTATAAATAATGGGTTCAGATCAGATGAGGCAAAGTCTATTACCTAAATCAACAAATATAGTATAGAAATTTCATTTGATAGGTCTCTAAATTATACCCATGGTTTCAAAAACCATTTTAACTCTGCCTGGCAGCTGTTATTAAATGAAGATAACTGTACAGTGGGACCATATTTTTCAAATGCAAAGAGATTTTTGAAAAAGAGTTTTCTGGATCGTTATCTGTGCATTTTTCACCTCAGCCTAAAGGATTTTTGAGAATCTTTATTTATTAACAACTGAACTGAACTAAAAATTAAAGTTCTTTCAAAAAAATCTTTACTGAAGAATAGGTTCTTTGCCAGGTTTGATACGGGTAATAAAAAACCCACCCCTACAAGGAGTCCTGTGGCAGTTCTAAAAACTAAATTTATCACATGAGCTTTCATGGGAGAAATCCCATTTTATCAGACACTTAGTTATTTTTTTTTTTTAAATACTTTTTCAAATGTCTGATGAAGTGGGATTTCTCCCAAGAAAGCTCATGTGATAGACAAATTATTAGTCTTTAGAACTGCCACAGGCCTCCTTGTTTGTTTTGTTGAACTAGACTGGCACAACTATGCCTTTTGGGAAATCTTACTAATCACTGACAAAGATGACCCAATGCGTAAATCTAAATCACTATAAGAATTGAGCATGCCTGTTAAATTCAGAATGCCTTTCATAAGAGAATAGAAGGTGGCATAGTGGGGCTTTTCAGAGAATTTAAAGCTAAATGGAGAGAGAAAAAATATACATGAGAGATTATTTCTTGTTAAAACAAAAAGAAAAAATACAATATATCACAAGTATACGAATTGTTGAGAAGCACAGATGTACACAGCAGGATTCTCATCTGGACTCAAGAAAAATTAGACCACCATTTATAGATAATTATTTCCTTCTATAAAAGTTATCCAACATCACCAAAAGCGGCAAGAGCTGATTGACTGAGGTATCTTTTTTTGTGTCTTAAGTATAAAGGATGATCAGGAAAAATCTTTTGATACCTTGCAGAAACTGTATTTGCTTGGTAGACTCCTCAACCTGCACTCGGTATGCTTTTCTCTCTTCTTCCAATAGTGCTATAAAAAAAAGTTTAAACATGCCCAAAGTTGTAATTAGTTATAAATAAAAAAATTTCTCTGGTCCTTAGTTTAATAGTTAATCTTAAAATCAAATTATTTCCCCAAAAATTTAGTTTGAAAGATTAATAGTCAGATTATTTTAACAAATAATCAGCACTAATATATATGCAAGTTTAATACAAAGTTAATATTTAAAAAAATATTTTGGTGGTAGTATAATTAATCTTAAATTGTAAAAAATTAATATTGCTAGTCTTTTTGTCTTAGAAATGCAACTGTAGTGTGTGTGATGGTGAGTAAGGGGAAGCATACAGAAATAAATTTGTAGAGATTTCCCAAAAGAATGTTGAATTCAGTTAGTTTGCGCTACATTAGATAGTTTTCTGCATAAGTAAATCACCACTTTTGCAATACACACTGATAATACTATAACAGAGTATATAGATGGGGAGTCTAAAAAATAATCTAGCTACCACTGAGCTCATTTAACTACCTTTACTATCCAACTAAAATACATTTATCAAAGAAGAGACATAGATAAATAAATCTTGCATTTCATTAACTCACTTAAAAGTGTGGCACTGCTAGAAGGAGACTATCAGGTCAGTTTAGGCCTAAAATTTATGCTTTGTATAAAAGAACCTATAAGCTAGAGACATTGCACTGGCATGTTAAAGATACTGTTTTCTAACATTATATGGACAGTAAAACTATTTGGGCTAACAACATGTTCACTGTATCAGACAAAATTGGTTTAAGCATCCTATTTTAAGATTAACCAATACACTTAATTATTGACAATTATTCAGATTTACACTTAAGTTTGACTCTGCAGGACAATCATTCAAATTTTATTTATCTCAGTCTCACCTTGAAGTTCAGAGCATTTTTGTTTATTTGTTTTAGCTAGCTCTTGGGCTTTAATCAGCTCTTTGTGCCGCTGCTGAATTTCTTGTTTAGCTTCAGTTTCTGATTGTGCACCCTGCAATTCATCTGATAAAAGAACATTTTTATTTTAAAGCACAGGTTAGCATAGCAATTCTATTTGTATTAACATGTGAAAACAGGCAATGTTTTTTCCTTCCATCATGCAACATTAGAGACAAGTCATCACTGTGTTAGGCAGAAGTTAGCAAAAAAGAAACTAATTCATTTAGCAGTTTGTTTTAATTTTGAAGCAAAAGAAAGTAAAAAAAGTCACAGTTAAAACCAACATGCAAAAAACCCATCAGTAACAGGACTAACATATGCAAGGAATCCCAGATTATTCAACATTTAGTGAAACTGAATGTAATATTGTATAGAGTTGGCATATTTTGGGATTATGTTCAACTAGTCTTGAATGTTGATATTTCATTATAAATATTCTTTTTGTGCATGTAATGTAATTTATAAAATAAAGACATACACTGAGTTTCCCTGAAAATCAACAAGTTGCTAGAACAGAGAGTTCTGTATGCCATTTCAGCAATGATAACTATAAAACATAACGTGATTTACAATACCATACCTGAGCTAACATTGTTGAACTTGGGTGTCTAAAGGCAAGCACCTTCACTTCATGAAAGCACCCTGATTTTACACAAGCCCTATGCAAGCCATTTGAAGTCAACAGGAAAAGCAGATCTTAGGTTCAGCTGAAAGTCAAGCCAAGTTTTGGCCTAAAACTCCCCAGCATCACTGTGATATTACTCTGAAAATATTGTAAATTACTTTAGTCTGAGAGATCTAAGTATATGTTTTCAGCTCAAATCATGGCAAGTTTATGAATGATAATACATTTTCAAACCTGTTTTCCACCATCTCAGAGTTTTTGTATTATTTATAAAATTGCACAAATAAAAACACCTCAGGGAATGAAAAGAAATAATTTGTGCCAATGAACTAGAAATACTCTTATCTACCTGAAATAAACAAGAAATACTTTTTTAAACTTATATTTTATTGAACACTCAAATAGAAGAAAAGGTAAACAAACAAACGTGTAAAAACATTCAACTAATAACAGCATATTCTCATCTATTAATAACAAAGTACCAATAGTATGGCCTGGCCATCTACAGGAAAGTGACAGATCTATCTCCAAGGAATTTGCAATCTTAGGATATGATCCTTGAAGCTCTGACTCATTTAATATTTCTCACATAACAGTCATTTGATATAAGGGTGTGTAGAAGCAGGCCCTTAAAGAGACACAATGTCAAACTACACACAATACATCAATGGGAGGCAAAGAATTCCAATCAATTGTCTAGTTGTAGGAAAACATGAAGAACAGGACAGTCCAGCTAACAGATAAGAAACAAAAGTAGGTATTGCATAGCTTATAGTTAAACACCTGGCAATCCCAAAATCCTTACAAAACTAATTAATTTATATTGTGCAGAAGAAAAACTCTTGTTGAGACTCAGCTACTTTTGCTCGAGAGTCCAGGCAAACTATTAAGGAATGGTTTATACTTAAGCTTTATTTTTGCTACATATTATTTATACTTCGTTGAATTTAGCTTTATGTTAGACCAAGGAAATAACTCTTCTACTTCGTTTCTTGTCTTAAATTATTTTTCTTAAATAGTCTAGTTATCATTTCACCATACCACTGCAAAGTACTTATCAAATCACATCTCTCCAGAAAAATATCTTGTGCTTGTCTTATTTGTGTAATAATAAACTCCACGTCTTGGACAACGTGCAATTTCCTTAAACACATACTAATTGACTTTCCCCTTGAACGCCAAAGAAGCGTTATACATTTCCATGCTGTGGTAGTTAACATCCTGAATATGGATCTTTCTTTGCATCTGACAACTGCTGCAGGTGTCTTCCCTAAACTATAATAAATTGGATTTTTGTCAGTCTGAGTATTAAATATATATTATATGTAGCATGTGACCAGATGTTTGTCTTATTATAACTTAAAAATACAGAAAAGGTGTCCGTAACATCATCTCCAGTAGAGAAGAGTAATGTAACAGAACAACTTTTAGATCATTACAAGAGTATAAAAACTAAGTCCTAGAATTAATTTCCACAGCAAGTTCCTTGTGGATGGGGAAGTAATAATGCCAGTTTAAAAAAAAAAAAAAAAAACACGCAATTTTCAAGTTTAGATTTTTACAGAGTAGCATTATGAAAAAAGGAGAAGAAAAAAATACTGAAAACCGGAACTAAATATTTTCTTCTATTGCCTACTGGAGTTTCTATCCCTTGTTTCTCTTCATTAGAGAGGTATTATTTTTAGTTTCCCAGAGATAAATGCTAGTGTAGTTGGACTTTTTGTCCTGCTTAATGAGGCCGTCAACCTCTTTATCCACACACTGAAAACAAGTGATGTTCAAGTCAGGAAAGATAAAGTAGTGCCCCGCCCATAGATAGAATAGAAGTTTCAGCTAAAATCTCTGGGTAGACTATTTGAAGATCCCATTTTAACAGTAACACCACTCCCTACAAACTGGAAAGCTATTCAATTTATCAGACTGGCCCACAGAGTTGGAGAAGATAATAGCTGTAGCTTTGTTTGTTCGCTTTCTATCCTCCTCAACTCCCTTGGACCAAAGGAATATTTACATATACAAAGTGGAACAACTCAAACAAGGGAGATCGATCCTGAGCTGAGGACAGAACCCAGATCTCTCTTTCAATCTTTCCTGTTCAAGCTATTCCACTCTGCATATTCATTGGTTCGGAGGGGGACGGATGACTGATTCTATAGTCCAATAACTAGGGCATTCACTGGGATTGTGGGAGACTAACACTCAAGTCCCTGCTCTGCCTGATTATGAGCAGAGACAAACCCAGATCCTTCACATTCCAAGTGACTACCCTACCCACCACACTCTTCAGTGTGTTGGTTTCTCTTATTCTGACCAGACATTGCACCCGGGGCCTGAGAAACCTCTCTCAACACCGTTTCCTCAAGCCCAGTACATCTCAAAGAGTGTCAGCTTTTATTAATCAATGTTTTCCAACAAAGAAAATTTTATCCAAAAACTGTCAATCAGCTCTATGCAGTAATCACAGATTACTTGATTGTGCGGCATTTAGGTTGTAAATGCATAGGTTTATTCTGCAGAACCACTTTAATCAGAATTGAAGCACTGTCGACTCCTCTATTCCCTTGCTTGTGATAATTTTGCATGCAATTCTAAAAGGCCAGGTTTAATGTTTTGACCATTCTAGATTTACTTAAGGATTTCTGTAGCATCTGTTTAATGTATATTCCAAATCTAGACTAGTACAAGATATTTTCTTAAGGGTAAATGGGTCTGGGGTATACCCACTCCGATAGTACACAATTCTCTCTCTAATTACCACACAAAGAATTGCAGAGGGAATTCGTGTAAATTTATCAGTGATACAAGAATCATAAACAGTAACTGAAGGCTTAGTGGTACACCACTTCAGTCTAAGAGGTAAGCTTTCATTTGAAAAAACAGTGCAAAGACTAAACAAGAAAAATATTCATCTAAATTTAATTTTCTTCATAAAGAATATTTCTTGATCTTAACAAATAGGTGTGATCTTAACAGTTAGAATTAATAAGGCAAAGTTAAAAACAGAACAGAATCAAAAAAAGCAGACACTGACACTTACTGAAGCGTGATAGGGAAATAAAGGACAATTTTTTTATTTTTATATAGACATCTTGGAGTTACAAGGATAAGAATTTTTATAAGTGAAAAACTAGCAATTTTCCCCAAAATATTTCTCTAAGCATTCAGGTATGAGTGAATGCAAAGAGAAATGTAAATAGTCATTGTAAGGGCAGAAAGCATCCAAATTCTTGAAGATCAAGAGCAAGAGGATAAACTACACTCTTAAGTATTAGAAAACCTTCAACTGATGTCAGGCAGGCTGATTTGCTATATATTAAAATAAGAAAAAGGTGCACAATAGCTTCAAGACAAATGCCCAAGGTCACATGTATCAAAAATAATCAGAAATCCAGGGGCACAGAAAGCGTTGGCTCCAACACCTGGGACATCAAGACTTCAAAGAGAGACAGCTGAACTCGAATTAATATGCAAGCTAAATTCTGTGAAAGCAGGACTGAATCGAGACTATGGATTCTTTTCCCATTACAAAGGGTAATTTGACTTCAGGCTTCCCATGGTTTGAGCCTGTAAACTGCTCTGATTTGCTGTTACTTTATGACCTGATCCTATGTTTTACACCCCTTTGCATTTAGTTTCATTCCTTTCTGTAAGTTCACCGATCTTCGAAGCATCTGAGGAAGTGGGATCTTCTCCCACGAAAGCTCATGCAAAAAATAAATCTGTTAGTCTTAAAGTGCCACACAACTGCTTGTTGTTTTTTCACTGGACTAGACTAACACGGCTATCCCTTTAAAATCCAACACATCTGCCAACCTTTAAAGCTTGTGCCCCACATCAAAGGAGAACACTGAACAAATAAGTCAGACCACTTTCTTCAATATCAAAGATTTCTTCAATTTTGTCTCCATGGTCAGTGTTAGAACTGAACTGTAAAAATTCGTACAATCTATGGCAGTGGCTCTCAACCTGTAGCTCAGTGGTCAAAAAATGGCCTTCAGTGTCTTTCAAAGTGGCTTACTGCTCCCCTCCTTCCAGCTGCAGTGGGGAGCAGCTGCCTAAGGACCCAGTGGAGCACGTTGCCATGGAGCTACAAGACCAATGAAGGCTCCTTGCCGCACTCAAATGGATGGGAGACCAGCACCCCCCTTCCCCAGCTCTAGCAGAGAGTGTGGCAAAATGCTGTCTTGGTCCATAGACACTAAGGTCCATGCTGGAGCCAGAAGGAAAAGAACTCTAATCTCCCATCTCCCTGGCTGCAGAAGGGAGCCACTGCCCACGTACCCAGGTGCAGCGCCCAGGGCTAGAGGATGCATGTGGTTTCCCTGCTGCTGTCAGTGGCACAGAAGAGCAGCAAGGATGCAGCCTTTGCACTTGAGCTGTCTGTCTGGCTTTCTGCAGTGGGGGAGAGGCAGGTTCAGAAAAGTCATGACCTACCACACTGGAGGAGAGGGGCAGGACTCTAAAAAATTCAGTGCCTTCCTGTTTGGCCCACACTTAGCAGGCCACCCACCCACCGCAACTTAGCTTCCACATCACATGCTTCAGTACATACTGAGAGTCACAGTAATGCTTTGTCTGTGATGTTCTGTGAGTAATTTGTATGTCTAAAATACTGAATAAAAATGAGCAGAGCAGCATCAAAATGTTTATTTTAAAATATGTAGTGATTTCTAATCCTCAATGGTGTATGCTTCAACACACTTTTATGAGTTGATAGACCAGCGGCACTTCAGAGTGTAAAAATGGTATTTGTGGCCCTCAAGGCAAGAAGGTTGGGAACCACTGATTCATGGCAAGTCATAAGATATTTCTTCCCCCTCCAAGCTGGCTCAAGGGAAGATGTCTAAACATGACTCACAGGCTTAGGAAGAACATCCATGTCATAAATATGCACGGCATATTATATGGTCTGAGAGAGACAACAAACATTTTCCAGATAACTTACAACCTTTCTCTAATGTCAGAATCTGAATATGTTTTAAGGCCCCATAAAGTCATTACAGGAAAAATAAAACCCAGAACAGACCAACACTTCCAAGTCTGCTGGCAGAAGGGAGAGAGAGACACTAAGAGAACTCCATCTACATGGTTGTCAACTGCCAAGTGATCCTAGTGCACCCATGTAAGCAAAGAACGTTGGTTAGGCTCTCGCCTTTCAGCTGTCCCATATCCACATGCATCTGTAAAAGTCAGCATCTGTGGAAGCAATTTCATGAAGTAAAACCTTTAGCAACTCTCATTTCAAGGCAGCTAGCTCAGTTCCAGGGCTCTTGAAGCACCGAGCCTCTCTTCAAGAAAAAACATTGTTCAATTGAAATAAAAAAAATTAAATTAAAAACATGAGTTTTTGTCAAATTCCTGAAATACAGAGTATACAAACTGTTTTAAGTAACAGCTGAATGAAATGGAAAGAAACATCAGAAGGTTGATTATTCAAACTATCAGCAGTGGCTACCTTGATTGTTTATTTGGTGGACACACACAGACACCTAATCTTAATTTTGCAACTTTTTTTTTGGTAATTATCAGCCACTAATAGATCTAGCCTGTCTTTAAAAGGCAGATTTAAAGAAACTGCTATTAAAAATATAAAATTATATAAATATAAAAATATTACCTCACCGAGATGACAGAATTTGGCATATGTCAACTTTAAGTTTAATGATAAAAAATACACAGAGGAAACAGAAGCAGAATTAAGTATCTCAAATTACAAATAAATATCCTAAGTTCTTTTGTACAGTCCAGGAAATAGTTCAATAAACTGGAACTCTAGTTTCCCATATGACATGTCTCATGGAAGGCCTCAAAATAACCTTCTGGTTTAAAAAAGTCTCTCTCTTTCTATGACTCTATTAAAGCATAACTAAGCTGATTGTGTTCTACTCTTAACAAATGAACAAGGATTCCTTGTTTGTTTTGCTGAACTAGACTAATACGTTTACCCCTTTGGAACTTCTAACAAATAAGGTCCTCTTTAGTAGGGAGGGAAGCCAGACGCCAAATGCAGCAGTTTGACAAAGTTTGCTGAATAAAATCATTGGCTTATAGGCAGTGTATGCAATTACAGAAGGAGCTACTGGTTTATTGCTTAAGATATTTCCTAACAATACATTGACAATGAACAACTTCAGCAGAAAATGAATGAGGTTGGTCAATTACTAAAGTAATTTTATTAAATATGTAATTCAACAGTGCTGTTATTTCTGTTGTATGGCATAAAGAACTAAAAATGAAAATTACTTTCCTGCTGGAAAAAATTCACAAGTTCAGAGTTGATGACTACTACGATTTTCAACTGCTGAAATTCACAAGTGTGAAACATACCACCTAAGAAAAGTAATCTGATGGATATGTGATCTCTGATTCTAGCACTGACAGAAATAATGTTTGATTTTGCTGGGCTGTGATTGGTTAAAATCTCAGCTTCTCACATGCCGTAAGCAGATATAGGGTAGTTAAAAGCATTTGTGAATAAATCAGTTGGAATCAACTTAATATACAGGAATGTGAAGTAGGATGTCTGCTAGCTCTTTTCAACCATTGTTTTCTTTTCCATCAAAAACATGATTAAAATCATGTTAACTTACAGAACTACTCTTAAATAAATTGTTTTACAATGGTAAAAGTGATGCTTTTTGTCTATAGTACAGCATACGTATCTTAAAAGGCAGCAAATCTGATTTTTAAATAAGTGAATTCTTCTATGGTCTGACACTCCATATTATAAACTTCAACTCATTTACGTAAACTATAGTTCTTCTACCATAAGCCTGTTTGGATTCACTGTTGTATTATGTTACACATATATACACAAATTATTTCTTGGAGAATTGCATATTAATACATTCTGAATCACAGAATCTGAAAGGAACCCATAAGAGGTCAACAGGTTCAGTTCCCTGCACTCATGGCAGGACCAAGTACCCTCTTAACCCATTCCTGACAGGTGTTCTTCTAAATGCTCTTAAATACCTCCAATGACAGAGATGTCACAACCTGCAAGGCTACTTATTGCAGTGGTTAATCACCCTGACAGTTAGGAGTCTTTTCCTAATGTCCAACCAAAACCTCCCTTGCCATAATTTAAGCCCATTCCTCCCTCTCCTGCCATTGGCAATTAAGGAGAATAATTTTTCTCTCTCCTCCTTGTAATAGCCTTTTAGATGCTTTAACTATTACCCTGTCCCCTTCTCAGTCTCCTCTTTTACAGGCTATACAAACCTAGCTCTTTCAATCGTCTCTCACAAGCCAAGTTTTCCAGACCTTTAATCATTCTTGTTGCTCTTCCTGAAATGGGTGCCCAGAACTGGGCACAATACTCCAGTTGAGGCCTAATCAGCATGAAGTAGAGCAGAAGAACTACTTCTCGTGACTTACTTACAATACTCCTGTTAATATATCCCAGAATGCTGTTTGCTTTTTTTGAAACGGCATTGCACTGTTGGCTCATATTTAGCTTGTGGTCCAATATGACACTCAGATCCCTTTCCACAGTACTCCTTCCTAGGCAGTTGTTGCCTATTTTGAATATGTGCAATGGATTGTTCTTTCCTAAGTGGAGTACTTTGCACTTACCCTTATTGAGTTTCATTCTGTTTACCTCAGACCATTTCACCAGTTTGTCCAAATCATTTTCAGTTGTGATCCTATCCTCCAAAGCACTTGCAACCTCTCTCAGCTTGGTATCACTGGCAAACTTTATAAGTGTACTCTCTATGCCATCATCCAAATCACTGATAAAAATATGCACACATGCATGTACACACATTTTGTATTTCAAGATATGTCTACTTCAACAACACATTTTGATAAAATTCACAGCCAGTAATATCAACCTAATTTCCCTCCCAACCACCTTCCACAGATTGAAATTTACTATTAAAAATATTAAGCTAATTACCGTATATCATCACGTATAAGCCGAGAATTTTGTGCCTGAAAACTGGCTTCAAAACAGGCACTCAGCTTATACTCGGGAGAATATGGCAGACAGCCCTTTCCCTGACCATGCAGCAGGCCGGAGCCCCAGTGTTGCCGGGCAGCCATCTTGGGCAGTCAGCCAGGGCTGGGGCTGGAGGAAGGAAGGAAGGGACCCCGGTGCCTAGAGTGGCCAAGTAAGTGGGTCCTGGGTAGGGGGGTCAGCCTGGACATTGAGGGAGGGATTCAGAGAGGCCACGGAAGGGGCGGCAGGGACTGGGGGTTGGGGAAAGTGATGGGATGGCCGGGAGGGTTGGCAGGGGGGTTCAGGGAGGCCAGGGAAGGGGTGGAAAGGGTGTTGGGGAACAGGGGAGCAACAGAACAGAACTGAGAAGGGAGCAGGGGGGCAGCAGTGGGGAAGGGGCAGAGCAGGGGCAGCAAGAGGTAGCAGTGAGGAGGGGGCAGCAGGAGGAACGGAGAGCAGCAATGAGAAAGGGGGGAGTAGGGGGGCAGCAGGAGGAGCAGGGGGCAACAGCACGAAACTGAGAAGTGAGCAGAGGGGTAGCAGTGAGGAAAGGGCAGAGGAGGGGGCAGCAGAGGTGACAGCAGTGAGGAAAGGGCAGAGCAAGGGGCAACAGTGAGGTAACTGAGAAGTGAGCAGGGGGCAGCAGGGAGGAAAGGGCAGAGCAGGTGGGAGCAGGAGGTCAATAGTGAGGAAAGGGCGGCGCAGGGGGGCAACAGCAGGAAAGTGATGTGAGCAAGGGACAGCAGTGAGGAAAGGGCGGAGCAAGGGGCAGCACGGGTGACAGCAGTGAGGAAAGGGCAGAGCAAGAGGGCAGGAGTGAAGAATGGATAGCGGGGGGGGGGGGGCAAGGAAAAAAGCAGCAGTAGAGATTGTGGGGTAGGGAAGCTGTCAGAAACTCTAGAGGAAGCCAGCAGCAGTGGGTGGGGGGTAAGGGGCCAAGGCCAAAAGGGGACCTCGGCTTATACCTGGGTTACAATTTTAGCTCTTTTTTGGGGGCTCAGAATTGGGGGGTCGGCTTATGCCAAGATCAGCTTATGCCCGAGTATATACAGTATGTCAACTTATGGAACAATCACAGCAAAAAGTTTTATCTACTGGCAGATAAAGTCAGGGCACACATCCATGTTCCCACCAATGGTATTATTGCTGTTATTAAATCAGCCAAACTTAACGGTACATCCCCAACTTCACAAACAATTTTTAAAAAAACTGTTCCAGACTATTCCGCCAAAATAACCTATATTCTGTGTTTTGTGATGTTTGTTGGTTAGTTATTTTAATGGACATTTTGTAACTTCTCTGAAGTACTCATATAAAATTCTCTCATTTTTTCCAGCAAAAAAAAAACCCCCTGGGAAATATATACAACTTAGGGAAAGATCTTAAGTTAGACCTTCAGGTTTCTGTGCAGTTTCAAAGTTTTGTGAGCAAACAACAAGAAATCAGTAGTGTTCTTTTCAATTGTAAATCAACATAAAAGCTGTTTCTTAGCTGACCTTAAAGAAGAAAATCTATATTCTACAATTACAAAATGAAGCAAAAAGATTACCTTTCAAAATGTTTAATATAATGGTATATTAATATTTTATCACCTTTAAGCTATTTTTCATGTGATCAGTTTGAAAACTAATTTGATAAACATTACATGTTTACAGCTCAATGATAAACATACTGTTATGTACAACTACAGTACAAAAGTCTCCTACAGTAGAGTCTGATTTTATAATTTTAATGTCTGAAGCTAATATCTAACATCCATTTAAGCTGTGTTTTCTTTGGCAAAATCAGAAAATCTATTATAATATCTATGATAAAGTATACACACATCGATAATTCAAGATTTAAAAGTTCTATAAATACAAATAATAAATGCAAATTAAGGAGCCTTTTTATTTATTTTTTTACCACTGAGGGTAATAATTTACTCAGATAATTTATTTTCAAATATACTTCCTTAGTAAAGCAAATCTAATGTTTAAACTTTAGCACATCTCACTTAATTATGAATATCTGACAAATACAGAACCCTAGAATGAAATGTCAACATATTATCCAGAATGCGGATGTCATTCTATACCTTAAAGTTTTTTTTTAAAAAAATGTAAATTTGTATACCTTTTAGAAGAGATACTTTAGCAATAGGTTCATTTAACTCTTGTTCATCCATTTGGGCATCTAAAACAAAGAAGTTAAATTGCTTTAAACCAGCAGGTAGACTAGAATTATGTTCTACAAATAGATCAGAGACACCTTTATTGTCCCCTCTAAATACAAAGTGTAGTTTACTTTCCAGATTGTAACAGCATACTTTCAACTTACCAACATCAAAGCTATTTTGCAGAAATACTTACCTGTAGTGTCGTCACTGCTTTTCTCCTTGCTTGGACTAAGAGTATCAGACAAATCAGATTCTTTTGCTCTTGCTTGATTTTCTGTAAGAGACAAGAATAAACTCAATTAAAATGTGTGTTTCCCATAGCTTCCCTCAGCTATAAAGTCTAGATCTACTGCTAGATGCTGCTTGAAGTATAGAACTGAAGAAAACTTGCATTAATAAAAGCCAATCTTTTTCTTAGTCTTCAAAATCCCATTCCAAACTGGATTAAACCTTCGTAGGTTCACATATCTAATGTTACAGTTTCACACGAGATGGCAACTGCCTCATAGACAGCCTGGGCTTTTGTTTAAAGCTGTACTCTTGCCAGTTGGGATCCAGTGTAAAAGCTGGTAGCTTTGTTCAGTCTTTCCGGGAACAAATCAGAAAAAACAGCACCAACATTTCCAGAACAATACAGATATTGTATCAGGATGGAAAGAAAATGCTGCTGAGAACAAAAGTTAATTTTGCAGTGTTTTGGATAAGTAAAATAACAGCAGTAGATGTCTATGTGCAATGACTTATGAGTAAAGATTATTCTTAGTAATGTGAATGATCAGTGTTTTAACTAGATTTTCAAAAAACGTTTTCAATTTAGGTTATGTTAGTAGTAAATGAGCTACATGCTTCAACAAAAGCATCCCTGGGAGAGCTTATTGATCGATCGATCTACTTCATCCACTAGATAGTTTCATGAAGTTTTGGGGAGCCATGGGAGCAATTTTCTGACTCTGTCTAGGGGCCTCACATGGGAGAACATTCATCCTTTTTCCAAGCAACAGTTTGCTTGACTCAGTAAGGCCAAAGGCTCAGTTTATGTGCCTGTAATAGCTTAGTTTTGTTTCTGAAATCCGATTTAGCTCAGATAGATACACACAACACTAACAAAGATGGTGATGGTGAACTAAAAGACCAAAATTTATGAATCATTTTCTCAACATCAAGGGTAGAGGATACATACAATAAACTATTCCCAGCTCATTGCACTTCAATTTGTTTGGATAGCATTATTGCCCACCCACAAATTGATAGACTCTTATCATGGGGCTCAAGTGCCAGGTAATGAGGGATTTAAATAAGACAATTACTATAGTGCTCCCAGTCTACAGGCTTTCCTTCCATATCTACATGAAGCACCACCATCACAAATCCTCTCTTGATCTGTTGGTACTTAATGCACATGCCAAAAAAAGCATCTGGCAGAAGAGGGAAGGAAAGACATGCAGTTATAGACAAATAAGTGCATGGGAAACCTATTAGGATTGGTTCCAAAGAGGTAACCATGTTAGCCTAGTTCAGGAAAACCAACAAATCATCCTGGGGCACTTTTAATGACTAACAAATTTATTGCATAAGCTTTTGAAAGTTCAAGCACTAAATAAATCAGTCTTTAAAAATGCCACAAGATTGCTTGTTTGCTCTGCTATTAGGATTGGTGTGTCAAATTATGTAAAAGAAAGATATTGGATACTGTGAACTTTCAATTTCTTGTTAGACAATGCCTCTGTGGAGTTGAAAAGCAAAAATAAATTGAACGGAAACTAAAGCACTTGCTCTGGGGAAAAACAATCGTCAAAGAGAAAGATAAACCTAGATTAATAAGTTTTTCCTTTTCATATTGCACAAAGTAAAAAAAGACCATACCAGATCATTATGCCTGAAGCACATCCAGTTATATAGGTCACAGAAGAATGTAAACATAAGACATGGACAGATTTTAGTCAAGAAAAAGGTGGCAGCCATCATAACAAGAGAAGGCATAAGGCTTATGGTTCATGAGTTTTCGACAACTATTCTTTGCTCTGCTTCACTTCATGTTCTAATATGGACAAGCTGCTTTAACCTTAGCATCTAGCGTACCCTGTCTGTAGAATCAGAGCCTTGCATGATGATGCAATTAATAAATTCTTTAGTCTTTAAAAGTGCCTCTAGACTCCCCATCTTCAAAGCGTCTTATGAAATGAGATTTTTCTCCCCTGAAAGCTCATGCGATAAACAAATTTGTTAGTCTTCAAGTGCCACAGGACTCCTCTCTCTCTCTTTTTTTTTTTTTTTTTTGCTGAACTAGACGAACCCTGCTACCACTTTGGAACTAGACTCCTTGTTTGTTTTGCAGAATCAGAGTACTACTTTCCTATTTTACAAGGACGAGAAGTTTAATTCAGTAATGTTTTTAAAGGTGTTACAATTCTGGGACAAAAGGCACATAGTAAGTATCAAATAATTATAACTCAGTTTATAAAATTGCCTTTGGAGCTCTGACAAATGTTAATCAAAATAAAGTATTTGCTTTAAAACCTAGGTGCTAGACTAGCTTTGCCAAGTTTAAGTACTAACAGGTTCTTACACGTTAATTATGTCAGTGGCTATTCCAGAAACATTAAAATGAAAAGTTTTACATCAGGGTAACTGCATTCTCATATATATCCATATATGGAAATGCTATTTGTTTTGTGCAAAATAGGAGGAAAGGTAAAGTTCTGAACCCTGGATTCCATTACACACACGCACGCTGGGGATCCATAATGGGAGTTAGACATCACTGGGTCTCAGGAAACATTATGTGCAGACTCTGCTACTCACATAGCAGTAGTAAAAGGGATAAGGATTTGCCTAGATCACAAGTTGGCATCCCAAAAAATAAGATGTGACATTTTAAAAAATTAGTTCAATAGCCAAGTGTTTTGAGAACTGCAACGGGTATAGCCTCCTGGTGGTGGGTGGGTGGAGCTGGGCCAGGGCACCTGCCATAGCATCCTCTGCTGAGGGGAGAAGCATGGGGGTCTAGTGGAGCCCCAAACCAGAAGCAGGTCCCCCTCAGGATCCCCTAGTGGGAGTGCCTGGAGCCTGGCATGGCTGCCAGCAGAGTTCCCCCCATAGCAGGAGGGACACGGAGTCCAAAGTTGCAAAGGGGCAGCCACAGAGCTCCATGCAGCTCTGGAGCCACAGGCTGCAGACCCATAGCCTAGATGGTAAGTTGCTGCACAACACAGGACGTGAATCTATCACATACCAGTTTGTAACTCAGTTAAAGTCCTGAAACAGGGCTTAGCATATCACTGCCTGAAAATGCTGTATGCTAAGTTCCTTCACTGCACAGGAGCAGCACCCATGCCGCAAGTCACTCCATTACCAAGTCACATACCCTGCCTCATTTATACAGTGAGTTACTGTGTGGCAATCCCTGAGTGGTTACGTAGGTTGAGGAAATAGCTTTCTATTCTTGAAGCCAGGATTCAACCACTGCCAATTATTTTGGTGGCCTTATCCTACTTCCATAGGGGTGCATGCCTGGGACTAACATCACAATGCTCAGGTAGTTTTTCGGTTGTCCCTGGTTAAAAAGCCTTAAATATTAACAACAACAGATGTATTTTCAGGAGAAAAAGTCGTAGTCTTAAGGAAGGCAATTCACTCAGTAATCCAATTCTGACCTCAGTTCCTCAGAATTTATTCCAATGTAGCTAAGATTCATCTGACCCAACAGCTAACTGCACAACTATTTAGTTCAACTCTCTTTTCAGTCCCCTACATCCATGAATTCTAAGGTAACTTTTTCAAAATTTTCAAGTATTGCTCTTTGATGAACACATGACTAACATACCACAGTTTGCTAACACAAAGCTCTTCCATGCATTTTTTCTTTCATTTCAACCATCACACATTTTCAATAGAAGAAGTGAGCTACTTTCATATATGAAATAATAAAAGAAAGTCTATTTTAAAATTTGGTGACACCATACTTATCACATATTTGGTGTGCATTAACAAATACTAAAAATAGCCCATCATTTTGCAAGATAATACTGGCACGCAAGTATTAAATTACAGTTATGCTTATTGTATGCATTCTTTTGCCAAACATGGCATGTTGTCTGGAGTTTGCACAAGCTCGGTAACAAGCTAAAATGGAGTTGCACAGAGAAGATTAAGTAAAAAATCTAGATAAAGAAAATTCTAACAACAAACTGGAATCCTGCAAGACCAAAACTTTTTTAATTTAACAATATTATCCTGACTGAGGGGCAGAAAACTTAAAAATAAATCAATACCTTAAATACACCAAAAATATTCATAGAAAGAGGGAAAAAAGCATTTTGCTTTACCACTACATACACTGAACGAACAAAATATTAAAATGTTAATACTGTGCTCAGTGTTGAGAGTATCATAAATAACATACATCTGTAACACACCTGATTTTGATGCTGCAATGTGAGATTGTTTAATACTAAGTCCTTTAAAGTTGCCCATGAATGAATATTTGTATTTTAGCATTCCTTAAAAAAAGAAGATCATGAAACAAGAAAGTGACAAACTTTAAAAGGTTACAGATTCTTGTTCTATCTTATTAAGATTAAGGTTCATTTTAACAATATTAGGATAACAAAACTCCACTTGTTTTTCTTTTTATCTGTTAACAGAGCGTGACCAATATTTTTTGGTCTTCTCAGTGAAAAAACTCAGTCTGAAATGTATTTAGTAGTGAGAGATTTTAAACAAGCTTTCAAAAAGAAATTTCTTTACTAAAAAAGGAATGGCCTGAGAATTACAAAGGCAAGATGTCAGTCAAGACCAGTCTTTCACATATTCCTATTCCTCAAAGAATAGTTTCCTTATGTTTTTCACCCAAAAAATAGTTGTATGGTGCTGTATCAGTGAACACTAAATGCATTTACTCTCTTTGTGGAGTTTCTTTTTTAAAATTAACTTATATTTCCGGTATTTAAGAAAAAGTTAACATGTTGTAGGTTTAAATCAGAATAGGCAGCACTGCATCATTCAGAAATATTTATTTTAAAACACATGCACTACATAAAACATGTTTCAAAAACAGAGTTTTATAAATCTTAAGTCTAACCTCTCAAAAGCTTTGTTTCCTCCACTTTGGTTAGATGTCCTTCGTCTATGAACTTGTCTGCCAAACAAAATAAATGTTACTATCCAAGTTCAGATGCAGCAAGCATTTCCCTGCACACGTCTCTGTCTTCTACATTCCATGACCAAATTTAAAGCTGACATTATTACTCCATATCCATGCTTGAACAAAAACCTGATTCTGGGAAATGAAACAGATCACCACCCAGCTAACTATAACTTTGCTATAATACAAAGTATGATGATTACAGCACAAAGTATGTCAAGTATTTGCTTTTAATGTTTAATAATATTCTTTCTTAAATATTTCAGCTAATTAAGGATTAATTGTATTCTGTCAAGTTAATCAAAAGGGATTGTATATGTAATTGAAAAGACAAATTGAGAACAATTAGTATTTACCAGGTTCTCAGAAAACCAAGGTAATTAACCACAAAGTAGAGTTTCTGAATTTATTATCTTCCTGGATCTCCACTTCTAGTTCTGCAGCTAGGTAGCCACAAAGATGGTGATAAGACAAAGCATTTTATACAGAAGGAGAGAGTGAGATGATGAGCATGCATTCAGTGGGCTTGGGCAGAGGTTGTTTACCGAAATGTTTGTCTTTACATGTAACAGACTTAACAGTGAGGTATAAATAAATTACTGACTTAGGGAACATGTTATGGAAGATGCCAACGGGAACTGTCCTTGTCTTTCCAAAAATAAAGAAAATCTTAAGTTGTAGTACAATGATGGTCAGTTAAAAATATACATATACATGCCCCCCCACACTAATTAACATGAGAGATGCTAACATCAAAGTTCCTAACCAACTAATGGCATCTTCTACTCTTCTCCCCTCTCTCATCACAGGAAGATCTGCTTGTGTTTTTGCCTTGCTCTGTTCCTCTGGAGCAGAAAGATATATGAAGCTCTTTTTTAACTGAGGACAATAGTTGTAGATATTGTTCTGCATATAGTTAAAATTCTTAATGAAAGAGATGGCCTACCCAAGAGACTGAGATGGTCTTTTTCCAGGTGCAAAACAACAATAAAATGCTGCTTCCTAATGGTGAAACTACTGGATACCTAAAATAGTGACTGCCAGTGAAAATTCAGTAGGATACAAGGTTAAAATCAGGAAACAACAAGTTAAAACATATTAAGATAGGATAGATGCCCAGAGCATGATGAAACAACATCCTAGAATACTCAAGGAGCTGACTGAAGAGGTATCTGAGTCATTAGAAATTATCTTCACAAAAGTCATAGAAGACAGGGGACATTCCAGAGGACCGGAAATGGGCAAATATAGAGCCAATCTATAAAAGGAGAAATAAGGAAAACCTAGGAAATTAAAGATCAGTCAGTTTAATATCAGTACCCAGAAAGACAATGGAGCAAACAATTAAGCAATACATTTGCAGAGACCTAGGAGATAAAGTGATCACAGTCAGTGTGGATTTGTCAAGAACAAATCTTGTTAAACCAACCTGATAGCTTTCTTTGACAGGCTAACAAGCCACATAGGTAGAGAGAAGTGTTAGATGTGGCACATCCTGACTTTAGTGAGGCTTTTGATATCATCTTGCATGACCTTCCCATAAACGAACAAGGAAAATACAACCTAGATGGAGCTACTATAAAAGGTGGGTACATAAGTAGTTGGAAAACAGTTCCCAGGGAGTAGTTAACAGGTTCACAGCCAACTTGAAAAAGCACATAGAGGCATCCCACAGGGATCAGTTCTGGGTCTGGTTCTATTCAGTATCTTCAAAGATTTAGACAATGACAACGAGAGTACACTTGCAAAGTTTGCAGATGACAACACTGGGAGGGGTTGCATGTGCTTGGGAGGACAGGATTAAAATTCAGAATGATCCGGACAAATTAAGGAAATGGTCTACAGTTAATAGGATGCAATTCAATACAGATAAATGCAAAGAACTCAAATCGGAGAGGAACAAATCACTTGCACGCATACAAAATGGGAAATGATTTCCTGGGAAGGAGCATTGCAAGAAGTTCACACTGGATCACGAACTAAATACGAGTTAACAATGTAACAGTGTTGCCAAAAAAAGGAAACATCATTATGGGATGTATTAGCAGGATTATTATAAGTAACACATGAGAAGTAATTCTTCTGTTCTATTCCACAGTGACCAGGCCTCAACTGGAGTATCATGTCTAGTTCTAGGCATTACTTTTCAGCAACGATGTTGACAAACTGTACAAAGTCCAGAGAAAAGCAACAACAAGAATTAAAAGGTCTATAAAACATGACCTATGAAGGAACACTGAAAGTTTGGTTTGTTTAGTCTGGAGAAGACTGAAGGGAGCCATGACAACAGTTTTCAGGTACATAAAAAGTTGTTAAAAGGAAGATGGAGAAAAATTGTTCTCCTTATCCTCCAACACTAGGATGAGAAATAACAGACAAACTGCAGTAAGGGCAGTTTAGCTTGGATCTTAGGAAAAAATTCCTGTCAGGGTAGTTAAGTAGTGGAATACACTGCCTAGGGAGGTTGTAGAATATCCATCATTAGAAACTTAACAGTGTATTAGACAAACATCTGCCAGGGGTGGTCTAAATAATGCTTGGTCCTCCCATAAGTGCAGAAGACTTGACTAGATGATCTCTTGAGGTTCCTTCCAGTCCTGTTATTCAATGAACATACTAAGGAGAAATATGAATGGTTAGAGCCAGTTACACCTTTAGTTCTTCTCTGGCTTTAAATAAGTTTTAGATTTAGATTCCTGCCTGCAAAAGCAGCACTGAAGTTTTTTCCCCCCACTCTGTACATCACTAGAGATTGTCGCCTTAAAAAAAGATGAAGAAAGTAAAATGTGTATCCTCCACAAAGCCCGAGTGGGGAGGCAGTATTTTTCCCCTTCAAGACCTCCTTTGAGGTTAAGTTCCCAGTGTGTGTCTGAGTAACAAGGGAGTACAAAGAGAAGGAGTTATCCGCAGCCCAGAATGGTTGAAGAAACATCTTCAAGCAAGTATATTCACAGTGAAAAATTGCTTCGAGAGGTTGCTGAAGCACAGTATAAACACTCAGACCACAACCAGTTTCCTCTCACAACTGTCATTCAGACCTACTCACAGCAGTTGTATGAAGCCATGATTGATGGGGTGTGTATATGTGGGAGGCCTCAGTGGATCCTCCGTCTCTGGCTGCAGAGAAAAGCTACAGAACAAACATTTTCTACCCTTCTTTTCCAGCATTTTTTGGGGAGAGGGGAGGAGGATGGAGGAGCAGGCAATGAAGGAGAAACGTCCTTTGTCTTGTTCCACATTGTTAGAGAACTTCAATGAGGACTAGTGAAAAGACTGGATTTTTGATTCATACCAGCCGCAGCTGCTTTTAGCAAGGCAAGAAACGACTTGGGGAAGTCTGCTAGCACCCTGGGAAAGAAGCTGGACATAAGAATCTTGCATCCACATTAGCTGTCCACCTGCCTGATTTCCAGACAAGAATTACTCCATTAAAAATGGTGGCAGCTGCATCATAAAATAATTATGATAATAATTTAGAACGGGTACACAACCAGTTTATGGCAACAAAATGTGTTGCTGATTTTGGACTCTCCACAAATCCACATATGGTTAAAACTAAAAGTTTATGGTCAGTATAAAAAACAAGGTTGGTCTTTTGGGCCAACTCAAACTTCTTCAGCAGTATGTTTTCTACATTTATATTATAAATTCTGATGAAAAAAATTTTGAACATTTGTTTCCTCCATCACAGTAATTCATAGTGTGTTCTTGTGTGTGGAGGGCATTTAGGCTTTGCCGACCACAGTTTGAAATTACTTCTTCAGTAAACAACTGCACCAACATCACAGATGAATGCAAGTGATTGATTAAAAGCTGTTATTCATTTTTTTCCATATCTAGTGACTGAAGTTACTGTATACTGTACAATAATTTAACAGTCTCTACTGCATGATACAAAATGCAATGAAGTATCCACAACATTCAAAGCAGATAGAAATTTGGCTTGTCCATATAAATCTATCGGAGGTGGAGAAAACTGGCTCACAGCTAGGTGCTAGCAATTTATTTTTGGTCCCCAGAGTGGGTTCCTTCGTTACATTTCTGCAGTAGAGCTCAGTGACAGGCTACTAAAACTGATCACCATGGTGATCAGAAACACTGATTTGTCAAGGCCTGAAATACATACAAAGTAATAATTACACAGAACTTAAGTGATATGTAGAAGATTGTGAAACCTTGCATATCAACTTTGAAGAGCAGCAACACAACTTTGAGAAAGCTAGACTTAGAATAAATATTGGTAAAATGGTGGCAGTGATAATTGTGGGAGCCGGACATACCATAAAACCATCACAGACAAAAAGCTTATAAGAATGAAATTAATAGGATCAATGGTTGCTACTAATTGTGTCCTTCCTTAGAGGTGCCCAGCATTTTGGTGCAAATGGAGGAAACTGACCCAGTTCCTCATGACAAGAAAATGCCAAATGTTAAAAGATAAAATGTATAAAACTGTAATTTGATCCATACTAAGGTACGGATGAGAGATTAATCCAGTCACTAGAAAAAGATTTTAATATTCTCTCCACTGCAAAAATGAAGATATTGAGATGGTCAAATAGTAGGACACTCCGCGATAGGAAAAAAAATTAAGCTGTAAGGGACCTAATGTGGGTTGCTCCAACTCAATACAAACTGAGCAAGGGTAGGCAGTGTTGGTATGAGCACATCTAGCAGAGACCTGAGAGCTGTACTGGTAGGATGGTTCTTGCAATGGCTGTGGATGGAAGATAACCAATGGGGAAACTGAAGTCTTGAGACATGGACCAGATATTAGCTGTGACTACCTAGGTTGCCTCTATGGCAGGACTGGTCCGGAGAATGCATAGGACCAAATTCTACCACTTCTACTTAAGATTAGTACATTATTTCACAATTTTGCAGCAAGTTGCTACAACATGAGTAAGACTAGTTAACACTGGATTTGCTGCAGAATTTAAAGTATTCCTGTCTATCTTTTTGACAAATTAATTTTAGAGAGGGTCTTATAAACTACTTGAATAAGGACAGATATACCCATATTTTGGCTGCACGTGTTTATGCATTTCTTAAGGTTTCTTGTTACCATATCAGAATTGATATTTTCCAGTGACTGCTGCTCATGAAATCTATCCTAATGCAATATATAATTTTTTTTTTTTAAATTTCCTTCTTTAAGATTAATGAACATGGCCTGATGGGGTTGGTTTCGGGGTGGGAGCTTGTTTTTCTACCCGAGTACTGGCCTTCGTCTTTTCAGTCCATATTTCAAGATCTTTGTGAGAGGGACTGTTTCGTGGACTAGGAGCCCTTCATGTACGGCACTGTGTTTGAACAGCGTCTAGCACAATACTCCCCTGTGGGTACTACTGCTATCATCAGCACCTTTTGCTCAGAAGAGTTTAGGTACATCAGCTCACAACATACATGAAGGGAGTGGAGTTGTTGGAGCTTTAATAAGGCCATCTTTTAGTTCAAGTGTCAGTGGCTGAAATCATATAGGTGTAAAATAATTATTCCCCATGTTTGAAGCCTGACTGAAATCCCTTTGCCCTCTAAATTGTTCACAAGTAATTCTTAAATCATCATCACTTTACTGATATAACAGTCAAAGCATCAGTCTCAGGATAGACAAAACTATAAACGTAATGAGAAAAAAAAGCATAGTGTGCTTTCAAGTCCAATTAATAAATCAAAAAGAAGCACAAGGATACAAGCCCAATTCTTCTCTTCACAGGTCACCTTTAATATGCCCCATGTGATTTATGAAAATATTAGAAATGACCATTAAAAATAAAACAAATTTCCACTATTAAAAATGCTTAGAAGTATAAGGGAAGAGTTAGTCATGCATAAAATACACCCAATTTTCTTTTAAAAAAAACACAAACACTGGTTAAAAATATGAATGGGAGAACAAAGAGGCATGCCTAAAGATGGGAGAAAATGCCCATTGCATTGCTTTCCTCTTATCTTCTTGGTGTTATCACCACTTCTGTTACCATCAAGTGGCCCACATTAATAAGAAAAAAAACCGAACAAGCGACTACTAGGTGATAACTGGGCCCCACGGAAATGAATTAGTTTTGTCACTGACTTCAAGGCGACTGGGATTACTATTTAACAACGTGGGGAAGCAAATCATCAAGTAATGCAAATAACTGGGAGAAATGGAAGGAATAGGTGAGGAGCTATAAACAAAGACACCAAGCTATTGTTCAGGGGTTCACAAAAGTTTTTAGACAGCGTGGCCCAAATCTTAAAGCTGGGATTTTCAAAGGAACCTAAGAGAACTAGCTGCTGAACTTTCATTTAATTGAGTGGGAATTCTGCTGCACATTGCCTTTGGCTCTTCAGCAAATTCAAGCTCTTCTGTCTTCTGAACTATACACCAACCTTCCTGTCTCCAATCTGTGATTGTGTCAGCTACCTATTACTCTCCCATTAGTGATTACCTAACAACCAGTGGCAACCACAGTAGCTGGTTACTTGAACAACAATATCTATGGAACACAGTAAGCCTTTTGTTTTCTTTAAGAGTTAATCACAGTCTTATGCTCTTCCTTTCATCTTCTGTTTTTCTTTCCCTCACTACTTCTGGCTTTGCTACCACACGGTTCCTCTTTCTTCCAATCTAAGCAGACCTGCTTCCATTTTCTTCTGCCCCCTTAAAAAGCTGCTCAGTCACCATAACAACCTCCTCTCTTCTGGACATACTGTATGGCTATCTCATCCCCTTCTCTCCTAGACATTTCACTCCTGCAAGAGCCGGGCAGATCCAATCTTAGTGGCTCCTCTACTTCTCTTTTGTTCTAGTTTATTGGTTGTTTTTCTGGAGTATGCTCAAATGGGCATAAAGAGTATCCTGAACTGAATAAATAATATTGTATTCCATGTCTTAAGGCAGAAACCTACCCAAAAAGTCCTATCATGTGATGACCATTAGATTCTGGCAGACAGACATTCTAAAACAATAGTTAACAAGCAACTACAAAAATCAAGCGTCAAAGAAAGTTAGTGTCATTTCTGGGAGGTGGTGATTAATTGTTCTTTCTCAGGTCCTCCCACTATTAAAAAGAGGTCTGTTTTCCAGCTATGCTTTCATAGCTTCTACCCAACTGGCACTCTTGTCCCAGCTCACAAAATAAATTGAGTAATGGAGTTTTTTCTTAAACATTTCCTCCATTCAAATCTACTGCTTCTCTACTTATTATCCTCAAAGCCACTTGCTTTGCAAGTTTTTCACTTCAAGCACAAATATTATCTGCCTCCTACAAGATTAGTTTTAAGCACTTACGTCCAATTTCTTCACCTCTGTGAAAAATCTTATATTTCCACATGAAAATTCTAGTCTCTTCCTTTATAATTCCTATTCTGCAATCACCTTTGTTCTAGCACAACTGGCTATAAAATCTTAAAATAATCAGAAACAACAGATATAATGCTAAACAGAGAAGAGACAACAGGTACCATTACCTCATCCCTATCTGTCTGCTGCACCCTCCAATTTTTGTTTTAATTGGCCATTTTAGTAAAGCTTCCAGCTTCTCTTATTTTCCATCAGCGTTACAGAATTAGTTCAGTCTTACACAGCATATAGTAATACTGTGGTACTTGCGCTCTCTCACTGATAGAAAGTAACTGCAGATTAAGCGTTAAACACAGACAATGTGCTCAGCACTTTACAAAAGCAACAAAGATATCTCCTACTTATAGAGTCATCTTTACTGGAATTCATAACGCCATAATTCTATTCTTACAGTGCATTTCCACAACAGAAATATTAAATTGTACTGATAAATGTATGTTTCAAGCAACAATTTTTATATTTTTGTTTTAAATCAACATGATGAATGCTCTGTACTCACTTTGGCACTCTATGAACTGATGAATAAAAGTGCAGTCCCCTCCACTCTTTGAAAGAAAGTGCTCTAGTAAAGAAAGAAACACTTAAGTTTGCATCTCCTCATCATTTTAGAACTGATTAACTAAAACTCTGAAATGTTTATTAAAAATTCAAAACAAAAAGTTACCCACCTCTTATTCATTCTTTGAAATGTGTTTCTCATGTCCATTCCTAATAGGTGTGTGCCTGATGCATACAGTCATTGGAAGGTTTTCCCCTAGCAATACTTGCTGGGTTCGTGCATGTGCCCCTTGGATTCGCACCACATATATGGCCCCACCAACCCACTGCCTCTTCAGTTCCTTCCTGGTGGTTGGCTCTGATAGAGGGGGAGGTGAATGGGTCCTGGAAGGGACATGAGCAATGTATTTCGAAGAACAACAGTTACAAACAACATAGGTAACTATTTTTTCTTCTTCAAGTTCTTGCTCATGTCAATTCCATGTAGGTGTCTCCCAAACTGACCTTAGGAGTAGAGCCCAGAGCTCAAAGAATCATTGATTGAACCACTCTCTGCCAAATGCTGCAATCATACCTAGACTGTTGGGTGATGGCATAATGCAAAGTGAAAGTGTGGATAGATGACTATGTCAGGGGCTGGCAGATCTCGTGTAGGGGGACATGCACCAAGAATACCTCCAAGGAGGTTTGCACCCTCACGGAATGTGTTATCACTGGTGGGCTTAATACTTTTGCTAGGTCATAGAATGCCCAAATGCAGAACATTATCCACAATGAAATCCTCTAGGATGACCAAGAGAACCTTAATCTAGCATGCTACTGTAACGAAGAGCTGGTCTGAGATACAAAATGGTCTTGTTCTTCTAACGTAGAAAGCCAGTGAACACCCAACATCTAGGGGATGGAGATTCATTCCCTGCTATTGCCATGTGGCTTAGGGAAGAATACCTGGAGGAAGATGTCCTGCTTCATATGAAATTGCATTATTACCTCAGAGAAGAAAGCTGGAGGAAGTTGCAACTGGAGCTCCACTGAACACAGTGTATGGGGATTCTGATGTCAGAGACTTGAGCTCAGACACCTTCCTCGCTGAAATTATCATAACTAGAAATGTCATCTTGCATTAGAGACAAAGGACTAAGCATTTGATAAGTGCTCAAGGGGAGGCCCCATTAGTCCAGGGAGCACTTGGTTATCATCAGTGCAGGTACTGAGTGGTGACCTTGGGGATACAGCGTGTCCAGGCCCTCAGATTAACAAAGGCTAACCAACCATCCACTTCAGGATCGAACTCAGACTGGCACTTGGTGAACTTTTAGGGATACCACCTCCAGACTTAGCTGCTTCAAATACAGCAGACAGACCAAGGCTTATTGCAGGTCCACCTGGTTTAAATCCTTGGGATTGAGGCATGCCCTGACCTGCAGGTAGGGGGAGAAAACAAAAGGGGAGGGGGACAAGCAGAAACTTGACTAAAAACAATCTAATCTAGCTATTGACAGTCTCAGCAAAAGAGACTGCTGTGGGAATACCTGCCAGTTCAAGAGATGAGATGTAGCTAGAATGACCATCATGGATGGCAGGAAGAACTGAAGAGGTGCCAGGGTCAGTAAGGCTCTAAACACATTGCCAAGGAAGAGCGATTCCAGTGGGCACCTGCACCAACCCAATGGGTACACTGGGGAAAAACCTTCTGACAACCAAGCACACCAAGCACAAACATACCTAGAATCGATATGAGCAAGCACTTGAAGAAAAATATTTGTAATTAGACCTTCTCTGATTTCAACATGCTGAGTCAACCCAATATTCAAACACACAAGAAATATTCTGTTGTAATAGTCAAGGATTTTCTTTGGAGATTAGAAATTATAGAGATTGATCTTTAGAGAAAACATACTTAAGATATTTAATTAAAAGTATGTTCAATTTTTAAAGTATAACTTTAATATTAACATCTAAGAAAGCTGCTAGATGAAAAAGAAAAAAATATTTTACCTCAAGAATTATACTACTACTAAAATCTTTATTTAACAAGTTGAGTAACAAATGATTCATTTCACAAAACTTTCTGGATTCAGCAACACTAGAACACCTGCTTTAGTTCAGCTGGCTTCAAATTATACACCTGAAATTCCATTTCCACTGGCAAATCTACAGCTGCAGCAAAAACATTTAATTCACGGTTCACCTACAGATTTCAAAATTACAAATAAATTTAGAATATGTAAAATGATGCAATGCTTGAAACCTTCTTACAATGCATCTTATTGAAATATAAAACCCCTTAAGTATTGAGAGATCAGCAGTTCCTACCATTACCTTATAAAAAGTTCTGAACAAAAGATATTACACCCTTGCACTATGGAAATTTTTTTTCAACTTATTTTGTATTTAGTCTGAACGTGTTTATCTTCAGCTCTAAAAGGATTTTTAAAAATATATTGACTTGTCGCTTTGCTCTTTATTTGTAATCCCCAAAATTTTGAACTTGTTTAGAGTCTCATAACTATAAAACCAATTAATTTGTTTGGAAAAACAATAGTCTTCTAAGGTCTCAAATGGGTTCAAGTTCTCAGCTCTGCCAAAGACTTGCTGTGTGATCTTGGGTAAATCACAGCCCTCGCGAGGTTCATTTACCTGTGTGTAAAATGGAAGTAACATACTTGCTCTTTCACATACTGTCTTACAGTCTAGACTGTAAACTCTTTGGGTCAGGCACTGTCCTTTACTACATACAGAAAGGACCTGGTGGAATGAGGTCCTGATCTTCACTGGGGCCTGTATTATTGTTTGTATTACAGGAAAAAAGAATGGAAAGATGGGGGCAGAGTTACTATTCAGGGGGAAGTGGATGGAGAAAGTGAGTGGAGCAGTTACATATCTTTTCTAGAGCAATTACTCCTCTTGAGCAATAACTGGAGTTCTTTGTCATATTTCCCCCCGGGGTGCATCACTCCAAGTAACTTCACACCCCTTGCATCTTTAATAAGAGATTTTTGTTAATACTTCCTATTGGTCAGTGCAAGAACCTTGTGCCTCCCTCCAAAGCTATATAGGGTCTTGCAGGCTAACTGCCTAGGCAATGATATTCAGACCGGAAGGATCCCTCTCCCAAAAAAGGAAAGCAAGTGAGAGAAAGTCCCCCTAAACAAAACACAACTAAAAAGGTAACTAAAAGTAAAATTAAAAGGTAACTAGGCTAAATAGACTCTGAAAGTAAGGCACATTAATGCTTCATATCAGGCCAAAATGTTTGAGAGGTAATTAAGAGTGGTTTGCCTTCAGAGCCCTACATAACCTCAGAACGGGCCAAAAGGAAGTACAGGATGCATGCATGCACTGAAAGAAACTATTACTAAAAATTTCTAATTAAAAGTGCAAGGAGTGCACATGAAGTGGAGCATCCACAGGGACTCTGTTCAGAGAACAAAGCGTAGCTCCCTAGACTGAGAGGAGATTTGGGGAGGTCAGGTGGAGTTCTGTCCAAAAAATGTGAACACACTTTCTTATGCAGAAAACAATCAAAGGTTTTTAGAAAGATTTAGAACAATTCTAATCCTGAACAGCTTTAATATTTATTAAAATGTCACTAAGGTTAAAATTCCAAAGTTTTGCAACTCCGGACACTAAGAAAGAACACTACATTTAAAAAACAATTTACAACTAATTCTGTGACTTGGCAATAGCTAAAAATAAATAGCACACACAACAAACAATAGCACTAAGGAGTGAGAAACAATGTGCATCATAGTTAAATGCCTGGAATTTGAGAGACAGAACTGGTATTTCAGGACTTAAGCAAAATATGTGAACCTCATCACACTTTAACAATCTTTAGGGCATAATGCACCACTCCAAGTTTTTCCCCCATGTGTGTTTTATGCACCCTGAAATAGCTACAAATACTATGCGAGAAATCTCCATTTATATAACTAGAACCTAGGAGAAAAAAGTTTAAGAAAGAATCAATGTATGGTATTTTTAAAGTTAGCTTCAAACTGCAAATGGTACTTATAAACACTGCAGACATTGGTCAGTTATCAAACACTCTATGCAAGAGTGTTTTCTGCTGAATGATGCACAATACCATCCTTTTCTATGGAGGCCATACAGTATGAAAAGCACATTAGCAGCTGCAAGAAACATGTTAGTGGAAAGAGAACTTTCAAGTATAAAACAAGGAAATGGTAGAAGTTCAGAACCCTATCTGGAATAGCATTGAGGGCAAGGTTAAGCATCATAAAGGGAGAATTCATGCATAAAATATAGTGAAGTGTTTTACTGACAAAAGTAAGTCTCCATGCTAGAAATTATGACAAATACTTAATATGTAAGCAAAATGAAAAAAAAAACGTATAAAATTAAGTTTCATAGATTAGAAGAACTCATGCAAATAGTATAGTGGCTAGCACCTCTGCTTAACATGCAGAAGGTCCTGGGTTCAGTTCCCAGGGGGTTGGACTCGATGATCTCACAAGGTCCCTTCCAGCCCTATGATGTGATTTGATTTGATTTGATTCAGGTAGAAAAAACCATATTAACAGTAACAAGCCTATTGACTCAACCAGAATCCAACCACCATTTAAAAAAAAGTATTGGATCTGAACCAGTTTATTGAAGAAAATGAGCAATCAAAAGCAATGATGCTTTGAAAACCATCAGTTGGTAATGTGGAACACAAAAGAACGTCTCCAACATTTACCAAGCTAAACTTATTCTAAAAACGCATTATTGCAAAAAAATAATTTTTTTTCACTTTAGTGCCGTTTACAGTAAATGCTTTTATTTACATAGCAAAAAAATTTGTCTTTTCCAACACTTTATAACCTCAAGTACCCAACGCTCAGTTCTAGCCTCATAAATGAGCACCACCCTATATGTAGTAAAAGCTGCTTGGATAATCCACACTTTATGACAGCAGAAGAAAAATGATCTCAGTTTTAAAATATACAAGTAATTAACACTCAAAAAATAAAGTTTATGAAGAATGTATTTATGTTAAAAGGACTAAATAAAGCCATAAAAATCAGTTTAAATTTGTTTGAGGAAAAAGATTACTTACATTTAAAAATGTGGTTTTTTTTAATCATTTATGTTATTTATACACTTACATATTTCACTCAAGGTACATTTTGAAAGCATTCGTTTTCTTCTCATCAGAATTATTTACTTATTCTATGTGCTGCTGAGTGCACATAGAATTTATGTCCCCTGGCAACTTCTTTTCCCTCCACAGAAAATACATGCTGCTGGAGACACATTACATTTATACATTTTGCTCGCTAGGGACTGGCGTAGTGCAAGAACAGAAAGGCAGCCACTTCCAGGTAAGAGCAACCCTCTGCCGAAAGGGAAGACAAGTGGCTGCTTTCCTAACAGCACCCTGCTCTTCAGACCAAGTGAGGAGGCATGGTATATCGGGTTGACGGGGTGACAGACTGGGGTGGGGGCTAAATGGGATTGAGGGTGCAGGTGTGGCTGAGTGAGGATGCAGGGATGCATGGAGATAGGATGAAGGGATTCAGGGTCACACCAAGGGAGGTAACTGAGTGAATGCACAGGGCCACCTGTGAACTGGGGAGAAGGGTGGCTGAGCGAGGATGTGGGGATTTTGGGGGACAGGGGCAGTTGAGCCTGACTGAAAAAGAGTACAGAGTTCAGCCAAGGCCTGCATGGGTAAGGCCCTCCAAGTCCCTAACGATCCATCTCTATTTCCCCCCCCCCCCCCAAATACAGAAAGAAACCCACAACTCCTATTCTATATTTCCCCCACCCACACCGAACAACCTTGCAGCTTCACACCCAGGGTTCTTTCCAGCAATTCCCTCTCTCTCACTTGGCTTATCTATCATCTTGGATTCACTTCAAGCCTTTGCACTATTTCTGAGGCATGCAGGAAATACATTTCATTACTGTAATTTAAACAAATTATTACTCAAAATGCTGTATGAATATACTTAGTAGGGAATCTGTTTGTCAAAGAGTCCTGAGTCCTTTCTGTCCTCTGAATTTTTTCAGATATATTTGCTGACAGGTATTTTGAAATAAGTTACCAAAATAACTGAAGCTGGGGAGATTATATTCCATTATTTTGACAAGTAAAATATGCAGAATTTTAAAATATTGTGCACATAACTGGGGTGGAGGAGCAGAGTGGGGGGGGGACAGAATTTTTTTCTGAAAGTCACAATGTCTGGATAACAAGCAAATACATAAATGATTTTTTTTAAAAGTAATGAGACTACTTCTGTTCGTCTAGTGACAGGATCCTGACACCTTGCACAGGCTTCCTCTGAATTCAGTGGGAGTCTACCTGAAGAAAGGTTAAGGTATTACTTCCTGATTTATCTCATTAGATTTTGAAAAGTCTAATCACAAAATGTGTACTTTGGAGTCCAACCTAAAAGACTGTCTTTTTAACAAGTGAAGATCTACATTTTTATTTCAAAAAATTAATAGGGAATACTAAAAATAAAACTTTAGAGAATATACAGATTTGTTCAAGTTTAAATAGCTACTATAAGAAACATAGAAAATAGATTTCTTCAAGTTTAAATAGCTACTATAAGATACAGTACCTTTTTCTGTGCTCCCATTAATTTTAGGTATGAAGTCATCAACTTGAATGCCTAGGATTAAGAAAGGGTATTATTTCTGGATTCAAGTCACGTATTTTATGTAGAAAATTGTGAAATGTTATCTATTTTCAAACTCTCTTCTTATCCTCCAAGTATAAAAGTAACAATCAAATCAAATAATCTTTGTTAAGACACATGTACAATGTAATGCTTCTTTTTTGCATGATAGATCCAGTCACATATTGGTCAAATGTTAAAAATTATAATAAAAAAAACCACCACCCATTACATGAATATTTTTTTAAAACTAAATTTTCCCACACCAAAGCAGGTAATGTACAAAGGTAAAACTTGATGAACATTTTAAATATTAGTGCCCTCTTCTGGAATTTTGTTAAATCCATGTTTGTGGAAATTTAAACATGTCAAATGCAACTATGATCAGTAATTAAGAAGAAAAAGTAGCTGAATGCAGAATTTTAAATGCTTTTTTCTCGTTTTCAGCAATGCCTAGATCATAAGGATTACATTAATATAACAAATTAATGTTAAAAGAATTTAAAGATGAAATCCAGGTTTAAACAAAGTACATTAATATCACACCTACCTAAGCTGTTGTGTTCTTTAAGAGTTTTCTCTTGAAGATGTTCTAACCGTACTGTAAACAGAATTCCAAGAAAAAGATATTTCACAGATTAAAAGAAAAAAGATATATTTGACTTATTCTTTTGACTAGATGACTAACCTTGTAAAGCAGTTAGCCGTTCATTGGTGAAATCATTATCTGCTTGCAAAGCCTCTATTTTTGCCTGAAGCTCTTGTTCTCGCTCTTCCATTTCATTTATTTTATGTTGCAATTCCTTTTTCTCAGCCTGCCCCTTTTGCTGGATTTCTTCTTGTCGCCCTTCGGCCACCTGCTCAAGTGTGAGAAAAGTTAAGTTGTAAGACAATGCTGCACTGAGTGAACATTCAGATGCAACTCTCTTTTTAGCCACTCGGATTTTGAACTTTCTTCATCAATCTGTAAACATTTTCTACAAATCCATTTACAGAAGTCAGTCCATGAAAACCTTATTTCATATGGCTACATTTTCTCCTATATTTTCATTTCTTTTGCTAATTCCACAGCTGTTTATTCAACCACCAGCCGTCCTAGAAGTCTCTGTCCATCTAGAGGTATGTTGCTTGGAACCGTAACAAAAAAAAAAAAAAGCATCTGAGAATACTTTTACAATTTATTTTCAACAATTTGATAGTAAAACAGACAAAACTTGGTTTTATTTGGACAACACAGATGTCGAAAGTAATTTTTAGTACAGCTGAACTACTCCAATTTCTCATTCAAAACATTTAGGTTCATGAAACAGGTTTTGTCATTTACCAGCTTGAAAGAGAATTGTGTCACTCCCTCCTTGGT
Organism: Podocnemis expansa; assembly: GCA_007922195.1. Classification (NCBI taxonomy): domain Eukaryota; kingdom Metazoa; phylum Chordata; order Testudines; family Podocnemididae; genus Podocnemis; species Podocnemis expansa. The sequence continues at coordinate 23,820,575 of ML681973.1, forward strand.
GGGGGGGGGGGGGGCTAACTGCCATGTAAATTTTATTACTTATTTTTGCTTAGTCTTTGCAATATAACATTGCTAACAACTGCAGAAAGCTAGATAAAGTTCCATCCCTACCTTCAGTTTGTCAGAGAGGTCTTTAATTTCATTTACAGCTCCATTGTACTTATTTGCTAATTCTCTTAATTCTTCCTGAGTCCGCTCATTCATTTCTTTCAGATGAGTACATTCATCTTCAGTGTTACTTAAACTTCGCTATCAGAAAAAAATCAGTGCATGTGAAAAATGAAAATAGTACCTACAGTTTGCATGGATATTCAAGTTTGATACTGAAGATTTCAATTTACATCAAGAAGTGTGATCTAAAAACCTTGCTTCTGATTGTTAATAAAGGCCAAATAGATTAAGTGTTGGCAAAAATATTAACCTTTAAAAATACCTTTATAACATTTAATTTAAATAAGAATAATCATATGTTAAGTGGAGAAAAACCGCATGCAAGAAAAAAATGAGAGTAAGCTCTTGAAACTAGTGTTAAGAATGTAGATGGGAAGGAAGTGAATATTCTAGTTGCCCTATTCCCATACATCTCATTTATTTTAAGCATTTAAATAAAAAATCTGCATATTTCAGACCAATTTTTGTCATGTAAATAAAAGCTCTTCAAAGACTTTAATAACTGCATAATTTCACATAAATGTCTTACATACATCTGCATTTCATATGGGGGTCTGCCTAAAAGATCGGAGATTTGAAGAGTGCACTACCGACAGGTATTACAATTTTTGTTGCTTAAGGGGTATGGAGAACAGGGGTATGGAAGGCCAGAAATTAAAATAAAATAGTAGTAAAAAAAAATTTATAGTGATGAAATACCTCCACTTCAGCAAGTTTTCTGACTACCTCAATTTTCTCCTGAAGGACCCGCCTCAGGGACTCTTTGGCTGTTGTCTCATAGTTGTGTTTGTCTTCCTGTAATGCTACAAGTTCCTTTCGTATACTATCTTCTGTTTGATTCTGTAAATAGAAGTTTAAGACAGCTGAGATACCTGAAAGCAACACTCTAATGTAGGTTAACATTTTGTTGAACGAACTTTAGTTCTCTAAAATAAACAACAATCAAGATATACTCTACCAATAGCAGCCAAACAATTCTGAACATAAATTCTTAGGAACAATACTAAATGTTCAGTAGCTGTTTGTATGCCTGGGTGTGAACTGGTATGAGAAAGGCATTTGCTAGAATATTTAGCGCAGCAGACTCTCTACTAGATCTGATTACTTTAATAAAAAATTGAAACAGAACGTATTTATTCCTATCAGTGAATTATTGGTACGGTGTCAAATTTAGCAGACCTAAATTTTGACATATTAGTATAGGAAAGAGGTCCCACTTGTAAGGTTTCAAGCAGCTTCCTATCTTACAGGATTTTCTCTCATACTTTTTAAAAACACAAGTTGTCATGAGAAAAAATGGACACACAATATAAAATAAATGACATGCAGTATATTCGTAAACTAAAACCAGCTACCCAAAGCATGTTTGCCATTCTATTTCTAGAATTTCAGATTTCACATTCAAAGCTTTATTCATGTTTGCATTTAAAAATTTGCATCCAGAGCAAAGAGGCCAATGAGCACTGTTTGCTGTGGGGGAAAAAAAACCTACAAAATTTGACTAAGAATTTACATGTATATGCCTAAAATAACATTATTTGTGTGTTAATCAATGCTGAAAACTAAATTTTAGCTAGATTGAATGTCTTTTACTTTTGGCTTTGTACAAGATACCAGATAATGTCAAATCTCAGGTCATTATAATCAAAAGTTTTCATGTTATCAGTTAATATTATTTGGGTTTGTCAAAAAGTGCCTAAAGAAATGCTTTACTGTGAAACACTATAAGCCAAAATCCCAAGTCTACACAGGAAAATTATACAAGCAACAAAGGATGTGGTTTAATTAGGTCACTACTTTTATACAGAAATTATCTGGCAATGACCTGCACTTTACAGTTTCACTCTTTTCTTAATTATTTCAACATTTTGGCAGGACTATCAGCAGCCTTTTCCTTTCCCCACCTGATCTTTACCCATTGCTGTGACCTCACTACCTCCCACATAAGTGTAGGCTAGTAAAGAGAGACTGGCTGTCTCCCCACTGTGCCAGATGATCAGACTGCTAACCATCTTTTTCTTGCTTCCTTGATGGATGCCTTCCCCTAAGTCCACTTCCAATGCCAGTTTACCAGGGAACTGGATCACCCCACAGAACAAGTGCCCATGTGGAATGTCTGCCAACTGTTAAAAATTATGACTATTTGATTTAAATTCACAGTGTACCACAGTGACCTCAGGAAGCCAAAAAAAAAAATCCCACTCTGCTTTAGTTAATTTGTCAGTCTGTGAAAAAACCCTACCCAGCCCCCAAAGAAAACAGCATATATATCCACAGCAGAGAATAAAACCCATTCCTACTCTAGTTTCATGTGAAGTGAAGCAGCCACTGCTTTTGTAGTGACTGTTTGGATGGAGAGAGCAGAATGGAGATACCCAGCCCAAACCTGGTGCACACACTGATCTACATCCTCACCTGAATCAGCCCCTTCTTGTTGCTCTTTGGTTCAGAAACCCCTTCCCTTCCTCCCTCCATGTATTTCTGGTCTGCCCTGCAAAACCCAAGGCAATGAGGAAAACCTGAAAGGAGCCAGTCTCCTTTTCTCTCTGCCAGCCAGCCAGCCAGGGCCCCATCACTCTGAAGCTGCAGTAAAACTCATTGAAAATTTTGTGCTCCAACTGCGCTAACAGTGTGCTTTGCAACAACTATTAAATTCTGAAAAATTTCAAGACACTGCTATTTGACATTCCTAAATAATATGCATTTAGTCTTAGTGAACGACCTACTTTTGAACACGCTTGTAACTGGTTTCCCATGACCTCTAACCTTGATAGTAGCCTGTCTTCATCTATTAAAGCCTGTTGGAAAATATAATCAATTTAACAGAATAAAATATTTATACTGTTTCTTCATTTCTTAAGAAAATTCTGGATATTAAGTATCTGAAGATGGTATACATCACTTCCTTTAAATAAATGTGTTAGACTAAAGTGCCACAGGAATTCTTGTTTGTTTTACTTCCTTTAGAGACGTTCCCTTCCAGGGGAGTTAGTCGTACTGGTTAGTTCTAAGATAAACATACACATGCATTTAGTTTTTAAGAGTAATGTCTCCTTACCACTTAAGGCAGTGGTTTTCAAACTCTCTTCCTCTCGACCGACTTGAAAAAAAATCATTTATGCCCATGACCCAAAAATTACAACCCAGTGCCAGGCCAACCCCAAGTTTGAAAACCACTGACTTAAGGAACACAATCAACTTTTGAAAGCTATCATTTATAGCCCACTGTATATTAAATGCTTATGCTTGTACACTAAGAGAAACCCTGCAGATACCTGCCAACTAGTATCTGAAGCCTCCTGTGTGACAGCAAGCAGTCGCTGAAGGGTGGCCAACTTCTGTTCCAACATTTGTTCCCTATGTAAGGCTTCCTATGACAAAATATAAACGCAAGCAGGTCAATTCTAACTCCTGGTAGAAAAAGAAACAATAAAATGTATAACCAAGTACTGTTAAATTGAAAAAATAGAAGAAGAGATTTGTAGATTTTAAGTCATATGTTCAACCACAGTAACAGCAATACAACAGCAATTTCTTATTCAAACACGTGCCTATAAATGTTTAAGATGAAAGATGTTACACTAAAGGCTTAGATTCTTAAAAGTCATCCTATCCATACCAGTTTCAGATACAATGCACATACATTCAGTGCAAGAACGCTTTGTCAAAGCCTCAGTGCCAACTTATTGCTCGATTTTACATTTGAAGAAACTGTGGACAAAGCCCTATTAAAAGTCATTGTGAGATTGTGCTGGAAATAAAGTACCAGAAATTCATTTTCCTTTTCAAAATTTTACAGAAAGTTACAACAATATTCTAAAGTACAAGCTCTAGGAAAAACTTACACATCAGCTTCTATTCCACTCTGAACCTATTAGAACAGTAAGATCATCATGGCACTTTGCTTCTTAAAACTATAGATAATCAACTTTTTATATGCTGTGCCAAAGCCAATGTAATGGTAAAAAAAAAATTAACTGGTTAGCACCTCTGCTTAGTATGCAGAAGGTCCTGGGTTCAAGCCCCAGGGGGTTGGACTCAATGATCTCATGAGGTCCCTTCCAACCCTATGATTCTATTCTATTCTATCCTATCTTAATGACAACACCAGAAAAAGATTGCTTATATTCATACCATGCATTTGTTGTAAATCTGTTGAAGAAACAGTCTAAAAAAGAACAGTTTTTCAAGACTTCATTGCCATTTATGCACTAATTTTTATAAAATTGTTTAAAATATAAATATTCTTAAATTTAATTTGATACAATGCAAAAAATTCTAATATATCCAGTTACCCATCAACAAATATTCATTTTAAATAGACAAATTTAGTAGTAATATTTACACAAACATAAATAGTCTGTAATTACATCTGACAAAGGTAAAAGTACATACATCAACATGTATGCAATGTATGAAGAACAGCAAAACAAATAATGACATTCAAGTTTCTCAGAAAACCATTCAGCATAGTAGTATATTCAACATTAAGTATCATACAGTATATTCTAACAGTTTTTTCTGTTAAATTACATGGAATTGCCAAACTAAAAAAAAAAGACAGGTAATGTTTTCTTTCCTCAGAGGGAAGGATCATTTTGAGTTTGCTACAGGTTTACTTATATGGCAAGTTACCATGATACAGACCATGGCCTGAACCTGCGGTGCACCTGCTTGGCATGCAAAATATGCAGACATTGGTACAATCCAGTTAAAGTTCCTAAGCACGGTTTAGCATACTGTTATTTCAGAGTGTAGTAGGCTAAGCTACAATCTAGGAGTTTCACTTGAATTTCTGTTTAAAAATTAAGTATCTCACCTTAGCTTATCTTCAAAACATTGACCGAATACAAACTAGTACAATGTTGTCTTTCTGAGCCAGGCACAATAACTCTGAGGTATATCCTGCCCCTCTGATGTCTACACAAAATGAAGCATGACGACAATACAAGGTCAATGTCAACTATTTCACCGAGCAGTTTCGCATGAACAATCAGTAGTGCGTGCACATAACCAGTGCTATGGAATGTAATGGCTGCTACTGGAATGTGGCAAGGGGTTAATGAGACTGCTAGTTACTAGATGAAAAATAGGAAGTAAAGCTCTCCCCATCCCTGCAAGACTGAAGTCAATCCTGCCTCTGCCCACATGGTGCAAAGTAAAGAGAAACATTTATGTTACCTCTAAGTGACAAAACCTTCAACTACTTCCTGGATGACCAAAATCCCAGACTGCTTCTCACACTTCTGATACCAAATGCCCCAATTTTTCATTATCCTATTTTTAAGGCTTCTGGTTCACATGTATTTGCCATTCCCCAAAAGACAAAACAAAAAACAAAAAAAAAAAAAAAAACAAAAAACACACAGTTCAGTTAGTATTATGTCAACATAAAAGAAAATCAGTGGGAGAATCAAACTAACAAAATGAGGAAGAGGATGGATAAGTATTAGGATATTAAAAGAAATGCAAAACCATAATGAAAATTAACTTGTATAATTCACTGAACATCAATTTTCTTAGTTTTGAAATCTGTCTCATGTTTTTCAGATTTACATAGTTCTTAGAACTAGAGAGCAGTATAAACCTTACCACAGAACTTAGGTCATGGGAAGAACACAAGAATGGCGATATCGAATCAGACCAACAGTCCATCTAGCCCAGTATCCTGTTTTCTAACAGTGGCCAATGACAGGTGCTTCAGAGGGAGGTAATCATCATTTGATAGATTCCATCACACATTCCCAGCTTTTGGCAAACAGCAATTCATGCCCTTCCTGGAGAGTAGCCATTGAGAAACCTAAGCTGCATGGACTTACCTAGTTCTTTTTTGAACCTCATTATATTCTTGTCCATAGGTGCAGTTTGTTATTGTGTATTCCAGGTGTGGCCAAACTGCAGCTCGGGAGCCACAGGTGGCTCTTGAATGAAAAATTTTGGCTCTTGGAAGAACGTCAGCAAATCAATTTAGGAAAGCAGCCCCAGCCTAGGAGTTCACGAGGGGATCAGGGATGGCAGGGAGAAGTGAGGCATGATTGGAGATAGCGGGAAGAACTGCGGCATGGTCGGGATTTAAAAAAACCTCACCACTAGCCTGCAGTCTTCTACCTCAAGCAGCAGTTAAGTTTTTACTGTATAGGTCTAGTTTTCATGGTAACTAAGTAATTATTAGAATTTGACAGTAGGATCAATATTTGTCCTCTTTTTATGATAAAATTTAAGTGTGCAATGAATTTTAAATTTAGTAATTTTGGACTAGGTAAAAGCATCTGGCTATATGCCTCAGTGCGGCTCTCGAAGGTTTAATAATCAACTTGCGTGGCTCTTGAGTTCTGCAAGTTTGGCCACCCCAGTGTATACCATACAGTCCCCCCCCCCCCCCCAAATACTAAGAGCACGTATGCTGAAATCCTCAATCAGTATATTCACATATGTATCTAGGGTGTGGTTTAATCTTTTTTAAAGGCTACCTCTAATTCTAAGGACTGAAGAAAATTTCTCTTTTACTTTATAACCATACATTCCATGTAAAAGTAAACTGGACTTAGTTGTATGTATACATTGGGGTTAGTTCTTTAAATGTACACAGTGACATGCATGCATGAAGGATCAGCTAGATCTCCAGTTTCCACACCCAATTACTATATCAATACAAACTATCCATGCACATTTTTATGTGAATCATGTTAAAATCTAAACATAGTCCAAAGAAATTAAAGCAGAGCATAATGAACAGTAATGTAGATGTACAGCATAGTGTCAGATTAACATTATAACAACTGTTCTGTCACTTCATTAATTCATGAAGGTTTTCTTAGTTACAGTAGTTTAATACTTGTATAGTTTCAATGTATAAAATGGAAGGCTGTTTTCAAGAGTAAAATGGCAAGTAAAGTACTGTGCTTTTACCATCCAGTTAGATTATAACCTCTTCAGTGGCAGGAGCTGTTATTATTATGGTACATACAGAATGGGGCCCTGGTCTCTGACTGGGATCTCTAGGCACTATCTTCATATAAAAGTAGCTTCCAATATTACAAGGCTAATCCTCCTGCTGTAGCTATTAAAACTGATTTTTTTTTTTAATGAGCATTGTGCCATCATGAACATGCACTAATTACTATTACATTTGCATTTCACAAGCAAATTGAGGCCTCAGTCAGGGCTCCACTGTGATAGGACTTGCATATAAAAAACAAAGTCACTCCTGCCTCAAAAAGATTATAGTCTAAACAAGATTTAAATTACCATGTGTTAACTAAAAACAGATATAACAAAAATATATTTGAAGGTAGAGGGAATTTTTTTAGTAGGGGTTATTTACATATTATTTTCAAAGAAACATGCATTTCTAAGACCATTATTAAAAGGGGTTGTCTGGACACCACGAGCCCTCCATTCTGTGGCCCGTTCATACATTACTCAGCAAAGGTGGCTATCAGTTGCAGAGAAAATAAGTTCTTGTGTTTGTTACCAGACATGTCAGACCCTACCCAGAAAAGGAAATACAGGTGCTAAGCAATTCATTGCTATACACCCCACCCCATCCCTGAAGAAACTAAGCTAACAGCGCAAGTAACTCATGACATACATAGTCCCACTTTCTGCAACTTATTTCCATGCAACAAGCAAGGGGCGGGGAGTAACAAATAATGTTGACTAAGTACCAGAAAACTACTGGCTTTTAAAATTGGTCAGCAAAATAGAAAATAAATTAATTCTGTAACAGTGTGAAAAAAGATCTCACACAAGTAAACAAAGAACAACTGCTGAAATCAGTTGTATCTATGTGAAACCAGAATAAGTTAGAATGAAGTCAGGCCTCACGCATCTTGAAAAACAAGTTTACAGTAGGCACCGTGCCAAACTCCAGTAGAAGATAATGAACTACTCTAGTCGGATAAATGAAAGACTAGTTTGTAGACAAATGCTTTTCCAAGTGCTCTTTCAAGCCAGTAGATGGTGCACTTTACCCTTCTCTATTCAGAAGAGTTTGGAGACAAATGCATCAGGTCTTAAAACTGCCAGAAACTAAGAGGTGACTTCTGGCAGGAAAAAAGATCTAGTCTCACATTCTCACAGAACGCTATCTGCAAGAAAATGTATATAAACATCTGTGTGTACACATTTACAGTACACAAAGATCATGGTCAATATAATTAAAAAATTAAATAATTACCAATATCTGCAGTTCACCTACCTTTCTGGGCAAGTTATTAGCCACAAGCAAGGTTATTACCTAGAAAATCTAAATCACAAGGTTTTCAGAGTTCAAACAGTCTACAGAGATCTTTACATAAACTGATGTATGACCATATAGGTGAGTGAGCAGTGGTTTTTTTTTGTTTTTTTTTTTGATGGTCTTAAGTCTTGCCCATATGCTCAGCCCCTGACTGATCCTCATATTTGGGGTCAGGAATTTTCCTTTCAGTCAGACTGGCAGAGACCCTGGTTTTTTTTACATCTCTCTGCAGCATGGGGCATGAGTCACTTGGAAGTTAAAAATTGTGTAAATGGTGGTTTTTCTGTAACTAAGTCTTATTATTTGAGGACTTTGGTAACAGCGTCAGAGGTTGGAGTCTATCACAGGGGGTGATGGAACTGAGGTTCTGAGGCCCACAGTGTGCAGGTGGTCAGACTATAATGAACATGATTGCCTCTTCTGATCTCAAAGTTTTAGTTTCAGTGTTTTATTCCTTAAGACTCTACTGAGTTAAACCATAAGAAGCTATTTACCTTTTCTATATTTAGAGAAGTGTGAAATTTATTAGGTGAAGCCTAAAACAGAACATGTAAAGGTTTTGAAATAAGATGGCCAATGATACTGCTCATCAGATTATATCAAATCAGTTCAATTGACAGGTCCAAGTTTCTTGTGCTTAGACTTGTAAGGGCTCTGGTGGTGTAAAGCAGTGGTTCTCTACCAGAGGTAAACATACACTTGGAGGTACACGGAGGTCTTTCAGAAGGTACATCAACTCATCTAGGTATTTGCTTACTTTTAAAAAAGGGCACATAGTAAGCTCTAGCAAAGTCAGTAAAAACTAATATTTCATACACTGACTTGTTTATACAGCTCTTTATATACTATACCTTGAAACATAAGCACAATATTTATATTCCAACTGAATTACTTTATAATTACATGGTAAAAAGGAGAAAATAAGCAATATTTCAGCAACAGTGTGCTGTGACACGTCTGCATTTTTATGTCTACTATTGTAAATAAGTAGTTTTTAAGTGAGGTAAAACTTGGGGGAATGCAAGACAACCTGATTTTGTGAGAAGTACAGGTAGTCTGGAAAGACAGACAGACACTGATGCTGAAAAATCACACACAGTCCTGGTGGTGGTGGAGTGTTGTTTAATAATAAGCATTCTAGCTGATAAAGCAGCAATGATGACAATTATCAAAACGAGTTCCACTAATTTAGTCTCACTTGTAAACTAACAGCTACAGTTTAGGGTGACATGGTCACAGCAGGTTAGGATCTCTGTAGTTCACTGGAGATGGAGGTGGTATCCTGTTCCCTTTGTGGGCAGTCTTCAGCAGTGTTTGATGGCCAACCTTCAATGGCACAATACAGTATAACTAAGATGGAGTAGCTTGCCCTTCCTAACATGTGGGGTTTTTGTAGGCAGGAAGATTGCAAACCAGAGCTATTCAATTTACTTAAATTATTACCACTTCTGAAATCAGCACATTTGGAATGAACAGCAGATGTTTCCCAGGATGTCAACTGAAAATAGGCACTGAATGAGCTAGTATAAGGGATTAAATAGATTATCTGTGGATTTAGCATACTATAAAGGAAATCAAAAGCAGTGAAGACAAAGACAAGGGAACTGGGAAGCAGAAGGGAGGCAAGAGAAAGAATACAGGGGAAACTGATATCAAATTGTCCTTAGACAAACTGTGTTAACAAGTCCATATAATTTTGATGGTTAACATGATTTGTTCACACTTCATTGGTAAATGAATAGTTTTGTTAGTTGCTTCACACAGCATAAGGAAATGTATGTCAACTCCTGATCCAGAACAGTTACAGCAAAATGGAAGAAAGTTCACTTTATTCTTATGAGAAGTTCTACTTTTCAAAACGTTTCCTTAAGTATAATTCAGCAGTAACATTGTATTTTTACTTGGTGGTTAAAGTGCTTTTGTTTGTAGAACAATGTGAGTTCAGAGCTCAATTTATCTGACATAAAAAAACAAAACCCAACTACCCTGAAGTTAATTACATGATTCTGGACATGTGGCAGGGCTTTTTTATTTTTAATGAAGAAAATAATTGACACTGAATTCAGTTGAATAAATACTATGATGGTCTGAAAAGTTGGAACATAAAAAAAAAAAAAAAAAAAAAAAGCTATACTGGGTCAGTCCCATGGTCCATCTAGCCCAGTACCCTTTATTCTGACAATAGGTAATCCCCAAGTGCCTCAGGGGGAATGAACAGAACAGGTAATCACTAAGTGATCCATCTCCCATCACCTAGTCCCAGTTTCTGGCAAACAGAAGGGAGGGACACTTCAGAGCATTGTTTTGCTTCCTTGCTCATTCTGATTAATAGATATGGATGGACCTATCCACCATTCATTTATCTAGTGCTTTTTTGAATCTTGCTACAGTCTTGGCCTTCACAGTATCTTCTGCCAAGAAATGTCACAGGTTGACTGTGTGTTGCGTGAAGAAATACTTCCTTTTGTTACTTTTCAAGATACTGCCTCTTAATTTCACTGGCTGACCTTTTACAAAAAGAAGGCATAAACAACATTATTTACTTTCTCCACACTAATCATGATTTTTCAGATCTCTATCATATCCTCCTTAGTAGTCTCTTTTCCTAAACTGAAAATTGTTTTATTAATCTCTTCTCATATGGAAGCTGTACCATATCCCTAATAATTTTTATTGCAACTTTCTATAACTTTTCCAAATCTAATACATCTTTTTTGAGCTGGGGCAACCAGTTCTGCCCACAATATTCAATATGTGGGAATATCATGGGTTTATATAAAGGCAATATATTGTTTTTTTGTCTCATTAATGCTCTCTTTTCTAATGATTCCCAACACTGTTAGCTTTTTGACTACTTCTACACATCGAGTAGAAGTTTTCAGAGAACTATGCACAATGACTCCAAGATCTCTTTCTTGAGTGGTAACAGATAAGTTAGACCCCATTATTTTATACGTATATTTGGGGTTACATTTTTCAATGTGCATTACTTAGCATTTACTAACATCGAATTTCATTTGCCATTCTGTTGCCCTGTCATCCAGTTTGGTGAGATACCTTTGTAACTCTTCCCTCTTCGCTTTGAACTTTACTATCTTGAGTAGTTTTATATCTGCAATTTTTTGCCACCTCACTGTTTAACCCCTTTCCAAATAATTTATGAATATGCCAAACAGTCATGGTCCCAGTATGGACTCCCAGGAGACATCACTACTTTTCCCTCTACATTCTGAAAACTGACCATTTATTCCTCCCCTTTATTTCCTATCTTTTAAAGACACTGAGAACCGCATACTATCAATACAACTTGCATTTCCACCCAAAGTAGCAAGTGCTTCATTAAAATCAGCATGGATCCAAGGGAATAATCATAACATTTCTAATCCAGATGCTTTCAAGCTCTGATCTGACAACTCAGTTACAGCTGGCAGCAGCAAAGTGTTCCTTTTTCTTCTGCCAAAAACACAGAAATTCTGAAAGGCATATGATGAGCTGAGGCTGAATTTTTCTTTTTAACAAGTCTGTGGTTGCTAGTGAGGGTGTATGTGTAGGGGGGAAACATCAGTGACTAATTTGATAGTAAACCCCAATACAACAAGATAACTGTGTGGGATACATGGATCCCATGAAAGTACTGCAGTGTTACATCCTGAAATGGGCAAGATCCAGAAGAGATGACAGTGAAAAATGTATCAATGAGGGAATCCTCTTTAGTTAGAATTCTAGGCTCTAAGCTACACTTGCCACAATTTTTCAGCAGCAGTCAACAGGAGATACGCAAGGTATTTAAACACTTGGAGTATCTTCCATCACCTAACTCCCTCTTACCTTTCTGTACATGCTATGTTAAGGTAACCGGAAATGCCATCTGGTCAACTTAGTCCTACTCCAGTTAACGGGCTTGAGTTACACTGTTAAGCTATAACTCGATAGAGTGCGTCTTAACAGACCGCACAACAAAACCCAGAAGAGCATGCAGACAGAGGTGAATTTGCTACCATCAGTATAGATACAGCCTAGAACTTAATGTGTGCTTCTTCTCTCAAAGACTTGGAGACCCAGTTTTAATGAATGACAAGGCCATGGCAAAGCTGCCAAGGATCAGGATAATTCCTAGATATTTCAAAAATGTGCATGGATCATGGAGAATAGGAGGAAGGCCATTAATCTACATTTGTTTACCATGGGAAGCAGTGGGTATAAGAGAGAGAACCACAGTAATTGAATAGGAACCCCTGCCCACTTGAACCCTCTTCCTTACATGTTCGTAATTCTTTGCTTGTCTCCAATTCTCTGCTTTGGGTGAAATTTCAGGAAAGTGAAATTCCTCTATCCCAACATGTAACACAGAAGCATCACATTTTACTTCACTTCCACTCTTCTGTGTATGTTCAGAACACAGAAAAAATGTAAAGCAGGGTTTCAAACAGGCAGAGGCTTCACACCTTCCATCTAGGGCAGAGCTCTCACAACACCTATAGACAAACCCACAAACTACAATGCATTTTCCCATCACCTCAATTTGAGAACACATACTGTATGAAACTGAGAAGTCCATATTTCCCTTTAACAAAGGGATATAACAAAACACACACCTGCCTTTTCCTCAGAGCATCTTTATGATTACCAGAAACTATATGGCATTTACAGCAAGGTAGCAAGATGCTTATGCATGCCTTAGAGGAACTTTGGGAAGCAAGTCTAAAAATACACACAGTTCCACAAAACCAACTATCATTATCAACCTCACAGATCGTGATTCACAGTTCAGAACAGAAATGCTACCTCCTAGTTCCAGAGTCAAAAGGAAATATGCCACAGATGCAAACTAATCTGTCATCGTTTGCCTTTCTTCTATTCCAAACCAAGGAATATTTTAAAGAAAATACTGGTATAACAACTTTTCCTATATCACTTACACTGCATTTAATAAACAGGAAGGAAAATAAAGATAAACCACCATTCTCTCTTGTAAATAAATTTTTAACTGACATATAATTAATTCTTTAGAAATCCAGTATAATCTTAATGGACTTTAATATTTGAAAAATATTAAATGAATGTCTACGAAGCTTTTGAGTAGCATAATAAGAAAAAACCCTCAGATTTCAAATTGGAATTGTTGATGTATTTCCAAAGTATAATTTTAAATACAGAAAGGTTGGAACCTACGCTTAAGTACTGGAATACTAGATATATGTTTACGCAAATCCATATAGCACATGTAGATACTATCAAGTCTTCAGGGATGTGTATACATAGAGTTCTATAATTATGCAAGCCAAAAAATGTATCTAAAAATATTCATAAGAAGGGAAATAATATAAGGACAATTATCATGATTTTTATGCTGCTTTAAACAGAAAAGGCAGTTAATTGTTAACGACTAGTGTTTGTAAGCTGAATCATACTCTGAAAAACACACTTGTGCACATAATAAAGATTTACATTCTGAACAAAGATTAAGTACTTGGTTGTATTAATTACATAAACTATCAGATTAATGAGTAGAAAAGGAATGTTTTCATGGCAAAACAAGTTTACCTGTAGATACTGAGAGAGCTGAAACAGTTCCTGAGAGTACATACTGGGAGTATTAGCAGCAACCTGTGAATTAAGAGAATATTAACAATCATATTGGATACTAACTCAGACAATTCAAAGTCCACCTGTAAATATTTAAGAAAGATGACTCTCTACCAGTTGTTTTTCTTCATAGCACCTTTTTTATTCTACCAGAATTGTTATTGTTTGTTTTACAATACTACCTACAACTCCCAGCGAGGATTGAGACCCCACTGTGAAAGGCTCCGTACAAGCACATACCAAGACGAAGTGCTGCCTTGAAGAGTTCATAAAACTAAATTAACACGCCACACAAACGGCTCAAAAGGGAACAGATGCACAGAGGTGAAACCATTTGCACAGTCACACTGCAAGGTCAGCGCAGTGCTGGATATGAAATCCAGGTCTCCTGATTCCTAGTCCACAGTGTTTCTCAACTTAGTGGTCACAGTGCTGCTCAACTTTTAATGGACTGGGGAACACCTAAAAGGTATTAATTACTGTATGTGGAACACTGGGTGAAAATTTTCTTGAAAGTGCCAATATGTTCCAGTGGTAGTATTCATAATATGTGTGCTATGCCTTCCTGTGAAAATGATCCAGGAAACCAAATTAAGTAGAATTTAACAAATGCAATGTCTTTATTTCTAAAAAGTATGCACACAATTTAAAACTGCAAATGGTATTACTCAGGTTTTAATGGTACTTTGAGACTCACATGTCCAAACAAAGTTCATTGTGTCTTGGTGTAAGGTTCATCAAAGGAAGTCTTAGCATTGAAGTTATGTCCAACTGATTTTGATTCTGGTTGTAACAACAAGAAAGAGAAATTCAAAGTGTCCCAGCTGCAGCAAAAGAGCAAGGAGGCAGCAGATGCTGACAAATGCCTCGAAGTTTTGCTGCAGCTGTGGCATTTTAAATCCTCCAAGCACATGCTGGCTCGCTGCATTGCTCCTTCCCTCCATCCCACTCAGCACTCCTGGACGGGGGAACTGCGTGTCGGTCATGGAATACCTTTGCTATGTGCGCAGGGCACCAGTGTTCTATGGAACACCAACTGAAATATACTGCATTAGACCATACTATCTCCTTACGACATATTGTTCTGAACAAAGCAGCAGTCTCTAGCAAGACACTTATACCACACAGAAAAAGTGGAAGGCATATCTGCAGTACCTTTTTTTTTTTTTAGTTCTATCTAACATCCATAGTACATCATCTAATGTCCCTCCAGCATAGACATGTGGCCACAGAACAGAACTAGCAATGGACTGATTCAAATGAAAGGCTAAAACAAAGTAAAAAAATTTGAGTGAGGACTTGTTACTGATCTACCATAAGATTCAGAACTGAAGGAGAAATCTCAGCTAAATTGGTGAGCATATTTTGTGGTGTTTTTTTGGGAAATAAAATAATTAAAACAGGAGAATAATTATTAATTTTCAAATAACGGTAAACAGACAAAAAGGAACAGATTTATGACGACACACTGTCAGCCAGAGGAACAGACCTCAGGTTATAGCGTTAGCACAGGGCAGGTAGAGCCTTGAGGTATACAGGTTCACCCCCACCCCAAACTGCCAACCAATGGTTTATACTCAAAGTCAGTAAGGAATGTTATCACTTCCCTATTCCTAATATACTGTGATTACTGTTTACACATTGAGCAAAGGGCTCCATGAACAATTTATAAGAAGTATGGGATAGCGCTGCTTCATTTATTTAAATTGACATTTTTATATCCCACCTCTACTACTGTGACAGCTAACATTCTAGCCTCTTTAAAACTCATATGGTCTCACATTCCAAACCACAGAAGATACTGCAACAAAAAGTCATCGTCCATGTCAGTCAGTTTGCCCAGGCTAGTCCCCTTATTGAACCTTTCATTGTCTCCATCCTATTGCATCAAATTCAAGCTTCTTGTTACTCCCTGCGATGCTCTATTTCTGCCCTTCTCCATTTACCCAAGTATGTTGTGCTTCATGTTATTTTGCCAACATTCCCACCTCCAACCACTTCTTACAGCTTCCCACAAAATAATTATTTCAAACAGCATTCTACCACATTAATTCATCCTCAAGCTATAGGAGGGCAATCATTACAAACAGTCATATAAGCTAAAATAAATGGCTAGAATTACCTATAAAATCAGAAGCAGCAAGGAGTCTTGTGGCATAAAGACTAACAGATTGATTTATCACATGAGCTTTTGTGGAAGAATATCCCACTTTGTCAGATGCTTTGAAGAGGGAGAACTTCTCCCACAAAACCTTATGTGATAAATAAATCTGTTAGTCTTTAAGTGCCATAAGACTCCTTGCTTTTTTTGCTTTACTAGAGTAACACAGCTGCCCTTTTGGAACCATAAAATCAGCAGTATAATCAATTTTTGTAGCCTGCACTAAGACTATTTTTCATATTCTTCCTCATATGGAAAAAAGCACTTAGTTGAGGAAGGATAGTGTGTCAAGGTATTAAGCCCTAATGCAATACTCCTTTTTGTCCGAGAATCTTTATTAATGTGCAAAAGCTAACACTTCCTTTAAAAAAAAAATACAGTAAAATGTTGCATTAGTGTACTTGTACCACAAATATTAGCTTTTAATAAACATAAATATACTTTTAATTGGCATTTTTCCCATAGCCCTTTCTCATATCATTGGAAAAAGTATAGTTATTTCCACACCACAAAAACCTCAGACTGCCATGCATATACCGTGATAGAGAGAGAATGAATAACGTTTAATTTTTTTTTCCAACAGTAAAAATATTAAATCATGTGAAATAATCCTGTGCAGGGGCACCAGCAAGTAGATAGAGCTTTTTAATTTTTCATGTTTTTAATAGATAATACGAAGAATACAAGTTATTTACCTTGTCAACTGGACTTGGTAGTGGAGCATGGATAACACTGAAAAAAGAATTTGAAAAAAATTATAATTAACAGAATTATCCAAGTAAACATCAGATACAGAACAGAAGTTCAAAAATCCATAAAACTATCAGTAATCCTGTAAGTGTTTAACTCACTTGAGATGCTCTTCATTTTTAGGTTCATTCTCAGAGAACAGTGACATAAGTTAAAAATACTGGTTTTTTGTATCTTACAATCAGTATGAGTTTATGAAACTGTACTTTGAAGTAGATGTTTCAAATTTAGTTTTCAGTTCTAATCTAAAAATTAAATCAGTGAGCAAGTTTCTAAAACCTAAATCTATTTTTATATCATATAATTAAACATTTTATGTGTTTTGAAAACAAAAGTAGAAATTGTTAAAGTTCAAACGCAAATTGCATGTGGAAGTGAATAATATGAACAAACCCATTCATACACATGCACTAGATAAAGCTCTCTAATATCTAACTATGGATGATGAAAGAAAATTTTATATAAAAGATTTAATGAACTAAGTTTGCCCAAGGACGTAGCTACTTTTGTACAATTTCACATCTGACTAATGAGTAACTCACATAACTGCCTAATTTTAACCAAGTTCTGAAGGGATAGCTGTGCTAGTCTAGTTCAGTAAAACAAACAATCAGTCCTGCAGCACTTAAAGACTAACAAATTTATTTATCGCATAAGCTTTCATGGGAGAAAATCCCACTTTGTCAGATGCTTTGAAAATGGAGGAATTTACAGAATGGGGGAAATAAACGCAGGGAAGTGCAAGTCATGGGATCAGGTCACACTAACAGCAAATCAAAGCAGATGTCAAGATTCAAACATTGGGAACAGCATACAACTACTTTGATTTGCTGCTACAGTGTGACCTGCTCCCATGACTTACAGAATAGGAGGAAGTAAATGCAGGGACGTGCAAGTTCCCCCATTTTCAAAACACCTGACAAAGTGGGATTTTCCCCCACGAAAGCTCATGCAATAAATAGATTTGTTAGTTTTTAAGTCGCACAGGACTCCTTGTTTGTTTGTAAATACAAGGTGAAACCAATTGCATAACATAAGGGTCCCAGATTTGTCCACATCAAAGAAATGTTCCTTGGGCCCCTCTTCCAGCCTTCAAACGCCATTCCCCCAACCTCTCCAAACTCATTAACAGAAGCAAGCTCTCCACAGACCAGAGCACACCAACTCAAAGCAGCACCAGCCCCACCAAAACAAAGCCTACATGCATACCTTCACTACTACAATAGTCAGCACCCCACTCCTATATAACAAGATACCTTTCAAGAAGCATGAGTCCCACATGTGATCTCTCTCATCCAGTGCACTTAATGCCCCCAAAAAAACTATTTTAGGTGAAACCATAGAATCACTACGCTTTCAGGTGAACTCAGAAAGGAAATGTGAAGACAAAAACACCACAATACCTGCTGTGGGTGAACACTTTTCACAAAGCAATATTCTTGAACTGACCTATCAGGCCTCATCCTCAGAGGAAACTTGCTTCCATAAAGTGAGCTTGGGAACTTAAATTCACAACTTCCCCAAGGGCTAAAAATCATGGACTGAATAGACTCACTGAATTTATGGTTTATTATAACTGCGTGTACCCCAATAACATCATCCTCACCCTCCTTTGTCTTTCCTTTGACTGAAGGTGTTCAAAAGGCACCTCACCTTGAATCATCCCTTGAAATGAATTAACTAATTATGCTAAACAATCTCTTTCACCTTGTACTCAGCAGTGACACACTGAGGTCAAGTCTGTACTTACAATGCTCCATCAGCACAGCTGCACCAAAGCAAATGCACCACTGTAGTTCTTTAATAAAGACACTCTCTAAGCAGAAAGGAGATGGCTTTCCTCTGGGCATAGTTCAGGGGGTTGCAACCTGTGGCTCTGGAGCCACATACAGCTCTTTGGCTGGGGGGGTGGTTTGGGGGGGGCAGAGCCTGGAGCCACAAAGGGGCAGCCACTGGGGGACCCTGAATGCTGCCTGCTCCCCAGTTTCAGGCCCCTCCACACATGGGGGAGACCCTGTGGACAGCCTGCTCCTTGCTCCAAGACCCCCCTGCCAACAGGGAAATCTGGAAGCAGCCCGCACCAGGCTCTGGGCTCCCCCCTGCCACTAAGGGACCCTGTGGAGAGCCTGCTCCTGATTCTGGGCTCCCTTTGGGGGACACTATGGGGTGCCCACTCCTGGTTCCTTCTCACTCCCTGCAAACGGACCCTGAGACAGGTGCTCTGACCCAGCCTCCCCACTCCTCAACAAAAGGCTACACCCATTGTGGCTCTTGAAACTCAGTTATTGAAGAAATTTTTAAATATGGCTCTTACATTTTGGGTTGTCAACCCCTAGCATAGTTAATCCACCACCCTGAGAAGCAGTAGCTATGTCAGCAGGAGAAACACCTCACCTACTGTACATAATGCTGCCTACATGGGGGAATGCAGTTGGGAGGGTCACTAGTGCAATATAACTACCTGGCTCAAGGGGATGGGTTTTGCCACACAAGTGGCATAATTATACTGGTATAAGCTGTAGCATACAGCAGACTTCAGCCTTGGTCTACAACTACCGTAAAGACTTATGTTGGCATAACTATGTCATGCAGCACTGTGGATTTTCCACACTTTTAAGTGACAGGGTTACACTGACAAACAAGGAGTCCTGTGGCACTTAGACTCACAAACGTATTTATCGCATGAGCTTCTGTGGGAGAAAATCCCTCTCCATCAGACGCTTGAAGATAGGGATCATATAGAATGGGAGAAAAATAAATGCAGGGAAGTATAAATCATGGATCAGGTCAGACTGTTGAAGCAAATCAAACCAGTTGTGTAGAGCAGTGGTTCTCAACCTTTTGTAGGTAGCGACACACTTGGCAGCATGTTGTGACTCTACAGGACACACTAGCTCCCTCCCTCTAGTCCAAATCTAGCCATCTCCCCACCTCATCGCTACACGCTTACTGCTGTCTGGTGACACCGGGTTAAACACTGGGGAACAACATATAGAGCAGATGTGGCCAAACAGTGGCTCGGGAGCTGCATGTGGCTCTTGAATGAAAAAGTGTGGCTCATTTAAGAACATCAGCTAATCAATTTAGTAGGTAAAAGTATATGGCAATGTGCCTCAGTGCAGCTCTTAAAGGTTTAATAATCAACTTGTGTGTATCTTGAGTTCCATAAGTTTGGCCACCCCTGAGATAGAGGAAGGAGAGGTCAAATCACCTGGTATAATAAGAAAAAACCGTGACATCCCTATTTAACCCCAAGACAACCATGTCATATCTGGATATGAATTCCAATTCTGCAGTTTCTCTCTGAAGCTTCGATTTGTTATAGTGACTGAACACCTCCTGTCAACACCACACTACTAACATCAGCGCTTCTCCAATCAAGATAGCTACTGCCTTTTGGGAAGGTGAAATTCTGAAGCTGATGGGAGCAGCTCTCCCATTGATACAGATAGCATCTTCAGTAAGCATTACAGAAGCACAGTTATGCTGCTGCCAATATGCTAGCTAAGCCTGCAGACAAGCTCTTCCTTTCTCAGAACTGAAGAACTTTGTATAACTTTGAAAGCTTGTCTCCTGCACCAACAGAAGTTGATTCACTGAAAGATATGACCTTGATACTCTAATTTTAACCAGTAAGGACAATCTAAGTTCACATATTCTACCATGGAAGTTGAGATTTAGAAACCAAATTATATTGAAATATAAATGATTTCCTATACTATGGTCACATCTATACTGACGGCAACAAATTTGCTGCCATCAGATCCATCTTTCTGGATCAACTTAGAGGTCAGTTAAGACTTGCTACATCGATCTGGAGATCAACTTACTAAAACCACCCCCTCAAGGGGTGTAGCAGTGTCAATGAGAATGTATTTCCCGCAGGTAAGGTACAGTGAAGACGCCACACCGCAGTGTTAGGAAGTCGATGGGATTTATGCAAGTTACTCTGCATAGCTTGCACAACTCCCATTGACTGCTGCTGAATTGCACTGTGAACATATCTGGCCTATGTAATAGTGACTTAATTTAATCACTTCAGAATAGCACTTTAAACCAAGCTTCAAAAAAAGTACATAGCTTTTGTACATTAGAAAATAATTATTTTAATAGGGTGAAATTCAGTTTGTTTAATTGATAGTATAGAAGTAAGCATCCAAAAAGTACCATCTGAAAAGACTTAATATGAAAGTTCAAAAAAACTATGTTCTATGAAGTATAACAATGTTGCTGCACCACAGTGATTAAAACAGGTCTTGTATTACTGATGTTAAAAGCCTGCTAAAACTGGAATTTTGAATCATGTCTTTTGCATCTAAAAGCACTATTTTATTTCATCACCTAGCCAAATTAAAAATAAAATATGACACCTGAGAAACAACTGAAGAAGCAATTACAGTTAGAGCTCACTGAAAGTTTTTGGAAAATGCTGATTCATTGTAATGAAATGTTTTGCTCAGTTGCAGATTTGATGAAAACTGCCACAACACAGACATGTTTCCTACTGGAAATCACCACAGATCTCCAGTTTACCACAAAGTTTCAGTAAATTGGAATGAAAACAAAACATATTAAAATCAGATCCCTGAATTCTGTTAGAACATTTTTTTCAGTTATTTATTACAGGTCTTCATACATGGTTTTTAACACAGCTGTATTCAAAGTACTTGGTTTCTATTACAAAGGGTGACATTTCCCAGATACAGGGAGCCAAGCCTCATGATTCCTGTCACCACAATTTTAAAGAACAGCACCACGAAAACTTTCCCCAGAAGACTGAAACCTAAGGATGCTGTGCCTAGCAGTTACCAACTACCACAATCTCAAACTGCACAGGCTTTTTTTTTTTTTAATTAAAAGAAACAAACCAGCCAATCCAGCCCCTCTTTTGCTGCCAGAGCCATTCACTAAGGTTGCTATACCCCCCCAAGGGCACTTTGTATCACCTTATCTTAGCTAATAAGCAGATGGAGAAAACCTGATTGAGAATAAGGAATTGTGCAAGTTCCACAGCAGATGCTCATTTTTATATGTGCTTCTTCCTCTTTCAACACACTTTGCAACTGTCACATTCATATTGCTGCCATTTGAGTCCATGTAGTTTGACCACTTCACCTAGTTTCTATACATAGATACTGAAAAGGATCAGAGAAGGAACTGATTCTTATGGGACTCTTCAAGTCAGCATCTATTAATGAACACAGTTTCCCATCACTACTAGTTGGATGTGCTCCTTCAGGAAGGACTTAAAACCATTTTAACGCATTGCCCTGGACCCCTGCCACACCCTCTAGTTAGAGAAGTAGAATCTCACAGCATTAAAAACTGCACTGAGGCCCAGGAGGAGAACTGATGTCTGCCGTCTAGCCAAGATTATCCATCAGTGTGGCCAAAGCAGCTCCAGTTCCACATCCAGGTTTAAGATCAGATTGCATCAGGACTAGAAATTAGGTTCAGTTAGATGAGCTTGTAGCTGGCTGTTGGCTAGTTTTGCTATTATCTTGCTCAGATATGGGAAGTCTGACACCTGGCTATAGTAGGCTTGAAATGATATATCCAGGGGAGTGGGGTTCTACAATGCTTGTTAAACTATTGTATGGCTGAAGAAGGAAGAAAGGATTCCTTCCTTAATGATGTATGGGCTGTTCAGTCAGGCACAAGCTGTTCATGGCTCTTTTTCATAAGCCAGAAAGACTGTGGGTTGGAGTCACAAGTCATGGACCAAGACTCCTTTAAGGGTTGTCAAAACCTCTTGAAGAGTCATAGCGCTTAACTCTAGGAATGCAGATGTGCTATTGGTTGATGGCTACAGGCAGAATTAGATTATGGTGTTTGAGAAGCCTTCCTGAACGTGCATGCTCTTCTCCAAAGTAAGATGACAATTCTTTGTTCTTAGTTCTAACGTGGGCTGTAGGCACTATGGAGTAATCAAACAGTTTACCACCATGAATAGCTCTTGTATAAAATCAGGGTATATAAAACAGATTACTGTGCAAAACCAGTCTTATGAACTACCTTCCTATAACCACTCCATTCTCTAGGAAGAAAAAGAGCTGACTGATCTCACAAAGAAGCTTGAGAATCAAGGATTTCAACAGACATCTGGACCACAGGGTGGAAAAGATTCTCCCTCTCACAGGTTAACAGGGCTAAGAACAAACAGTGAGATTTTATTGTACAGATTATATTAAAAGAATATAAGAAAAAACAAACAACAAAGTTACCTTGTTGAATCTACACTCTTCCAAGTGAGATCTCAAGTAATCTTGTTTTGGATTTTAATTAAGTAATGCTATATGAACTTTTCTCCTGTATAAGACCACACCAGTTGGACTATGCGAGTTTTAAATAATAAATTCAAGCAGCTCCTTCTGACATTTTCAACTTGTCCCTTTCGTGTTAAAGAATTCTAGTAGCAGGGCCACATAAGACAAGTGCATCCTTACTCCTTGACAAATTACTGGAAGAGCGATCTATATTAGAGGTGCTAAGGAACTGATAACTGATTATTGTAGCTGTTGTAAGAAATCTGGTGATTATTTATTTTTCCTTGGGATAGCTTCTCGGCCCCTGTGATGTACCACTCAACAGCCCCAGAACTGTGAGCCTCTGCGTTACCCCTCTGTCTCACCAACAGTGAGAACTTTGGTTCTGCTATGCTGCTAGTCAGCTACATGACACATCAGTCTGTCTGCCTTGCCAGCAAACTCTTCAAGGTTCTACCAGTCTAAACCTGGCCTTGCAGGTAACAATCAGTGACTCTCAGTTCCCATGCTCCCCAAAGACATGGTCCCGCAGTGTCCAGGCCCTGTCACTGGATAATCCCAGAAATTATTATGGCGGCTGCCTCCAGAGAGAGAGCACATATCAGCCTATTAAGGTAGGTGAAAAGTCGCACTTCATTTTAATACACAAGCACTGAGAGTTTTACAATAAACAAAAAGCTTGTTAATAAAGAAGAGATTTAAGAGATATTGAGCAAGAGGAAAAAAGTACATTTACAAACAAAATAAAAAAAGAACATGCATTCTAGTGACTAAAACTTAATTGTAGCAAGTTACAATCTTCGCCTGAGCAATTTTCTTACTCACATCAAGTTGGCAGCCTCACCCGTCCTCCATGCCAGCGGACCTAGTGTTCACATTTTCCCCCTCAAATTATCCATGGATAACTAAAAAGCGTTTTTTCTCCCCTTGTATTACCCAAAGTACATTGTCTCTGCCTCAAAAGGAAAGAAGGACTCCTGGGATACAACCTTTGTTCACTGAGCCGCTGTTTGCTAGCTTTGTTTCCTGATACACAATTTTACTTTCATTGTCCTCTTCCAGTTATCAAGCCAGTAAGAAAAATAAATACATGTTCCTCACATACAAATTTACAAATAATCCATCCATACATCATGCCATGATCTTCAGGACCAGTATGACAGTTTCACATGTGCTACCTTACATAACCTTTTTATTGCCTTTTAGACAATGCGTGTTGGGACAATAAGTGTGAGGCCTGATCTGAGTTACAGTATGGTAAGCTGTCTGTCAGCTGGCATTGAGGGGCCCTAGTCCTAGCTTTGACTTTTGTTCATTACTTACAAACTTGCATGTGTATTTTATATTCAATATACGACTATCACATCTGTTTTAACTACACTTGATTGATGAACCAGTGATTGTTTATTTATCCAGAAGCACATCAAAATACTCTGTGCTGATGGGGTAAGACTACCCTAACGTGCTGATCTGATACATACGTGTCCAAACTAAAAGACCTTGAAAGAAATTAGTGCTAAAATTAGTTGGTAATACTCCCCACATTCAATCAATAGTTACCCTAATTAAACTCCATCATAATATCCGCTTTAATACTTAAATCGGCAATCCAGCTTACTAGGGTTCAGTTTTGAAATTTAAATGAAATCTCAACAAATACATAAAAATGACTCCCGTTCATACTTAAAGATGCAGAAAAATAGATGCGTCTTCATGAAAAGACACACAATTTACAAATCCAGATTTCCACGTTATTTATTTTCCTAATCACCACTAAAAAAACTAAAATTCAAAGTCATAGAAATTATTTGTGCATTAAGTTTCCAGTTATGATACAAGTTCCTACTGCTATGCTTTTATCTACCTGAGCAAAGCATACACTATTATAGTGCTTGTAACAACAATTTTAACTTGTATTTGTGATTTGAGCATGAAACACAACAAAGAAGAATATTCTCCTCTCCCACTTTTGTCACCCCAATAATTTCATGTTTGTGAGAGTGCTGCCCTTTAGTTACTGTATAACATGTATACATTAAATGATAAACTCTTTTGGGGCAAGGATCTTATGTTCTTCATTATAGAATCATATAGAGCTACATGTGCTAAATGTTATTACAAAAGCTCTCAAAATACTCTAATTTCAGTAGACATTAATAAATACTTAATCATACTTACTCCGACCGTAATCGGGCTTCCATACCATCTGGGAGAAATAGTTTTATTGTGGAGACTATACATCCATGGGTAACTGAGAAGAAATGAGAATACTATGAGTCTTAGTAATCAATTAACAAGAATGTATTAATTTAATGGAAGCGCAAACGTGGATTAAAGACATATGCAGTATTATAGTAGCTATGTCACAACCAAGGAAAAAGGAACTCAGATGGATGAGTCAAAGTAGGCAAGGGAGCTCTCCAAGCAATGACTCCTAACATCTGGGTCAACTACAGACTTCAAAACACAACACTAACAACAGTTGGGGGGGGGGGGGGGGTTACAGGACCAGAAATTCTAGAAATACAGAAAATGCCAAACATCGCCCTCTGTTCACTGGACAGATTTATATAAGTCTGTCTGTAGATTAGAAGTTAACAAGTAAAATAAATACTTCTGTGTTGCCAGACACTAATGTCTAACACCTGGGATCTGCCTAGCAATCCCTGTTTGCAAATGGACAAAGGAGGACAGCACAGAGGAGCTATTTGATCTTCCTGGGGATTCACTTGCTGATGATTGCACCCACCAACAGAGAAACTGTCTCTGCTCTGAAATACTTGCAGAGCTATGCAGTAAGGCTATGACAGCACTCTTCAAAGCCCTCTCACATTTTTAGAAAAAGAGGAAGACACAGGGAGGAAGGGGGTTTAAACTATCTTTGAACCACTTAGAGTAACATGCAGAAATCCAGTAAATAATTTCACTTACACCACATCAGAACACACTCTCTCCCAGCTAGTCCTTCATAACTTGGTTTTATCAAGAAAGATATTTCCATGGCTGTGCAGATATCAAGTAACATCTGTATTTTTCTGTGGGATTCCTCAGATTTTGGAAGTGAAATCTCCTGAACTACGAAGCAGTGTAGGTATTGACTGTTTGAGACTTCTTTGATAATAAATTAAATATTAAAAAAGGACAGGATAGCTCAACTAAGCACAAAATCACAACTAAAAACACAAATTATAAATATCCACACTTTAAATTTCAATGTTTATAATTTCAGAGATATGATGAACCTGGGTTTGATCAGAGGGGAACAAATGCTTCAGGACAAGATTAAGACTCCTGAGAGAAGAAAGGGCTCCCAGAAGATTCTGAAGCACAGCTACTCTGCAATCCAGAACTAAGGGATAAGTAACTCAATAAAAGTTCATCTTTCCTTGGTCTTTACTGAATGCCCATATGAACTTTTAGAAAAGCGTATTCTATTCTTTGGCATCTGTTCTCATCGAGATCCACCTAAAAAATATTCAAATTATTTGCCAGAGAAGATGGGCAGGACCAGTCATCTTCATGAGATGTCACATCATGAGAAAACATTTGTCCAGTTCTGCAATTCCTTGACTTTGGACACACCAAAAGAACAAAGAACAATCTTGGGAATTTAAATTCCACTCTTTCTAGAGCATTAATCACAAATAGAATTCATAGATATAATCAACAATACTAACCATCTATTACAGCAAAGAATCAAATCTTTCTATTTCAAAGGGAACCACTGACCACACTTGAAACTACAGACTATAGAGAGCCTTACTTTCAGATGGTCCTTTGGGAATTTACACAGATACAGAAGGGAGGCCCACACTTAAAATGCTGCATAGCTGTAACACTTCATTGCACATACTGTCACATCAACGACAGAACTTCTCCCATCATTGTAGTTAATCCACCTCATGAGAGGTAACAGCTAGGTCAATGGGAGGATGTGCTGTCTACTCTGGTGGTTAGACTGATATGACTGTGCCGCTCATGGATGTGCATTTTCCCCATCCCTGAGCGATGTAGTTATGCAAGTGTAAGTTTATAATGTAAACCTGGCCTGAGACATTAGAAGTGACCAGGATGTACGAGAAGAAACAAACTTATTTTCCAAAGAAAGAAGGGGACTTGACTAAAGATCTTTTAAGGAGGGCCCTCTAATGGAACAGTGACTGCAAAAAGTTGAAGGACCGTGGACAGGAGACAAGTGCTTTTAGGTCACCCATCTTAAATATTTCTCTTTCAATTTAGAATGACTGGAAGAGAAGTCTGGAAAACTCAAGTAAAGGCAAAATCTATCCCAGGCCTTGGCTGCAGTGGTATCCGATAGATGCTAAATGGATAGGGAGGGAATAATTTGCTTCATAGGTGACACCACAAAACAAGATTTCTCTTCACTCTGCATCACATTGTGTTGAGAAGTGAGAGACCACAAATAGGCTAGGAAAGAGGAGATCCTTAGCAAAAGAAGTGCATTACTGCTTTAGAAAGATGATGGTGATACAATCTCTGGCTATCTCGGGGGGGCCACCCAGTGAGTTCTTCCAAGTCCGTGAGACACCTCATCCTTCGTCAATGGAGTTTAGGTCTAGTGGATTAAGCCACTCATTTCCTGAGGGGCTGGAGCTGGGGCCAAGAGCATATACTCCTTCTGCAGTGATGAGGAACATGAGAGCCTGATATTTAGATCACTTCTATCAGGTTTTTGGAAAATTTCAGAAAAACTAAATATGCCATGTATAATTACCTGCCTCATGGGCTGGTGGCATGTATGGGCACATGGAGCAAGCAGCTCGTGGCTCTGAGACAATACAGGCACCTGAGGTCAGAATGGTTAAACAGGAGGAGCTATGGGAGCCAGAGTAATGCTTACGGAATATTTTCAGAGACACCCCAACCCAGTTTGACAGCCTCTGTACTTTAAGGAAGATCAAAGTCTTGGCAAGAGACGATCAAGCCAGAGCACAAAACAATCATCCCATAGATGGGACTCACCTTCCAAATAATGTTATGGTATCCTCTCATATTGAGTCTTGTGGCACTTCTGAAGACTAACAAATTTATTTATCGTATGGGTTTTGTGGGAGAAAAATCCCACTTTGTCAGATGCTTCAAGATAGGAAATTTACAGAAGCAGAATTTTCTCCCACAAAATCTCATGTGATAAATAAATCTGTTTGTCTTTATAAGTGCCACAGGGCTCCTTGTTTCGCTGAACTAGATTAACATGGCTGCCCCTCTGGAACATCTCATACTGAGGATACTCCTTCAGGGGAGGGATCCTAGTTAGTAGGAAAAGTAAGGTAACATTAATGGTGGACTTGCTTCTTAGAAATATAAATAATTAGGGTTGTAAAGACTGGAAGAATTGCATGCCAAATAGCCTACTGAGTGCAAAGGGTGCAGATCTCAAGAAACCAATCCAGAAATATATGTACAGTGCAGGGAAGATGCTGATGATTGTGGTACATGTAGATATTTGAGGGTATCAGATATACGGAAAGATCCTGGAGACCAAACAGATATCTGGTAAGATGCTGACATCCAGGACCTCCATGGTAGAACAATGGGGTCTCAATATATGGATAAGATGACAGTGTGAGGAGAGTTTTAGGTTTATTAGAAACTGGGAACCTTTTGAGAAAGGAGGTCTACCTCATCCAAAACAGAACCAGACTGCTGGGATGTAAAATTAAAAATATCAGAGAAGTTTTTAAAATAAGGGCTGATGGAAAGGTGCAGAGGAGTATCCAGTTCCGACAGCCAGGTGACCTAGCGATGAATTTAATAAAGGAGGAACTCTATACCCATGTAAAGAGGTTAGGGAAGGAAGTTGCTGAAGTACAGGTAGTAACTAGTGAGGAGTAGTCAAAAGTAAAACTGCCTTATTTAATATATAATACATGAGGGCAAGCAACTGAACACTGACAAAATGTAAAGGAGCTTATATGCAAATGCTCAAACTCTAAACACTAACACTGGTGAGAACCAGAGTGCCTATCATTAAAGTGAGGCTATGCACATGAGAGCTATTGCAGAAACTTAGTGGACTGCGGCCAGTTAATGGGATACAGAAGTACCAGGGTACAAAATGAGAGAATAGACCCCACAGCTGGAGGGAGTGGCACTATATGTGAAACAAAGCACAAAGTCAAATAAAGTAAGCATCTTAAATGAACCAAACTGTATCACAGAATCTCTACAGATAGAAAATCCATGCTTGAATAATAAGACCTTAGCAGCAGGACTATACCACTAACCACCTAGTCAGGACAATGAAAGTGATTGTAAAATGCTCAAGAAGATAAGATAGGCAACAAAGAGAGAAAACAATGCTAACAGGGGTTTTCAACTATCCTTATGCTGACTAAATGTATCTCATCTCAGGAAAGGCTGAGTAGAATGTTTCTAGAGACCATAAATGAGCTTCTTGGAGCAGCTTCTCCTAGAATCCACTACGGGAGAGGCAATTCAACTGTATCAAACATGGACAGAACTGTGGCTCGTGAGAACCCTTCGTCTAGCACTCCAGCTTGGCCTGGCCAAAAGCCCAATGGCCACTTCCCCTGCCGAACACCCACACTCCCAACATGTAGGCCCACAGGCACCCTGGGAGAGGCACAATTGCCATTCCCCCATCCCAGCCATACCCACCACTCTCCCTGCTCCTCTCTCACCCCATGCAGCAGCAGCACCTTGGCAGGAGTGCAGCAGCCGTCCCCCGCTCCCAGCACATCCCACTCCCTGCATGCACCAGTGGCGTTCTGGCCGGCCCAGAGCGCAGCCACCACATGCCGCCCCTCTCCCCTGACCTGGGCCCAGCAGCGGGGCTCCTTGGCCAGAGCACAGCAACCACTTACCCAGGGTGCCCCAGAGCACCCTGGCCAGACCACAATGGCTGCTTCACCTCCACCTCTTCTATGTGAGCCCAGCAGCCCCTCCCCTTTCCCAGCACCAGCCTTTCCCCCACACCTCTCTGGTCCACCTATACATCAATGTAGCCCTCAGGCAAATAAGTTTGCCCACCACTATCCTAAATGGAGCATAGCATCTGCTGCAAGAGGTTAACACACTTGAACTTTTGGGAAATAAGAGACTGAACTAACTGAATTTAACATCCTGGTGGTGGGCAAAAATGCCAAAGAAACCTACCACAGTACCACTGAATTTCAGAAATGATGAAAGCTAATTAAGCAAACTTTAAAAAAAAATCAGTTACAAGCATGAAATGCATACAAAATACACGTTGACTATTTAAGAACATCCTAATTAGAGCCTCAAACTAAATGTATACCCCAAATAAAACAATTGTAAGAACCAGAGAAATACCTCCATGGCTAGACAGCCAAGTAAAACACATGATCAGAGGCAACCTTTAAAAACTGGAGGTTAAATCCTAGTGAGGAAAATAAAAAAAAAAAAAAAGCATCAACTCCAGCAAATCAAGGGTGAAGTACATCAAGGAGGCCACAACAGATTTCAAGGTGGAACTAACCAATGAGACAAAAACTAAGAGTGAAAATCTTTTTTATATGTATCTGAAGCAGAAACCCTGCCAAACAATCAGCAGGGGTCACTGTGTGACCCAGTCACAAAAGGAGCATTGAATGAAGACAGAGACTGAATTCTTAGCATCAGTAATCACTGCAGAGGATGTGCAGAAGATCTTGATACACAGGCCATTCTTTTCAGGTGACAAATCTGAGCAACTGTCTTAGACGGAGGTATCAACAGAGGTAGTTTTGGAACAAAAACTGATAAATTTAACAAAGTAAATCACAAGGACAAGAAGGATTCACTCAACAGTTTTCATACAACTCATATGAAAACGCAGAACTATTAACTGTGATATAAAAACAAATAAGGAGTCCTGTGGCCCTTTTAAGGGCTAACAAGTTTTTTTTATTGCATCAGCTTTCATGGGAGAAAAATCCGATTGTGTCAGACACTTGAAGATGGGGAATTTACAGGGGGCGAATTCCTCATCTTCAAGTGTCTGAAGTCAGATTTTCTTCCACGAAAGCTCATGTGAAAAAAAAATTGTTGGTCTTTAAAAGGGCCACAGGACTTGTTTGTTTTGCTGCACAAGACTAACAACTACCTCTTTGGAACTTGTCAACTGTGCTATTTAACTCATCGTTTACATCAGCCACTGTGCCAGATGATTGGCACATAGTTAATGAAACATCAGCTTTTTAAAAAGACTCCAGAGGTGATTCAGGCAATTTCAGGCTGGGAAGCCTAACTTCAGTATCAGGTAAGATCACTTGAAACTACACCAAAGGCCAAAATTATTAGACATAGACAAACATGGCATGTTGGGGGGGGGGGGGAATCACCTCCACTATGTAATGGACAACCATGCCTCACTAACCTATTATAGTTTTTGAGGATGCGAACAAGCATGTGGACAAGGATATTCCAGCCAATATAGTACACTGGACTTTCAGAAGATTTTTAACAAGATCCTTCACCAAATCCTGCTAAGCAAACTATGCAGAGAAGGGTTAAGACGGAATGTCCTCTCATGGATAACTGGTTAAATAATAGGAAACAAAGAATAGGAATCAACGGTCAGTTTTCACAAAGGAGAGATCAACAGTGACTCGCCCAAGTATCTGTGCTTTGACCTGTGCTGTTCAGCACATTGATAAATGATCTGGAAAATGGGATACAGGAGTGAAGTGGCAAAATTTGCATGGCATATTAAATTACCAGAGAGCCTCAAGTCCAAAGCTGAATGCAAAGCATTACTACAGTATCAATGGAAAACAATTCCAATTATATGTACAAAACAATGGGGTCTAAATTAGCTATTACCACTTAAGGAAGATCTTGGGGTCACCATAGATAGTTCTCTGAAAATATCCACTCAATGTGCAGTGGCCACCAAAAAGCTAATGTTAGGAATGATAAAAAAGCAAATACATACAAGATAAACAACATCAATGACATAAAACCATGGAATGCCCACCCATTGAATACTGAATGCTGTTGTGATCATCTCATCTCAAAAAAGAGATATTAAAACTGAACAGGTACAGAAAAAATGTGAAGAAAATTACTAATGATCTGGAATATTATTCCTACAAGGAAAAATTAACAAGGCTGGAACTGTTCATCAAAGAGATGATTAAGAGGCAATATGAGGGTGACAAAGGTATATAAAATCATGAATGATGTGGAGAAACACATAAGGAAGTATTATTTAGCCCTTTACCTAACCGAAGAACTAGGGAACACCAAATGCAATTAATAGGCAGCTGGTTTAAGATGTTAAGGAAATACTTCATACAGTGCACAGTCAACGTATGCTTGTTGCTTAGGGATGCTGTGAAGATCCAAAGAACTACACAAATTCAGGGAGGACAGGTCTAGCAACGACTACTAGTCAAGATGGTCAAGAATTTAACTCCATACTCAGAGTGACCCTAAATCTAACTGACAAAAGGGAGGACTAGGTGATAGAGAATGGATGACTCAAAATTGCCATGTTCTGTTCATTCCTTCTGACGTATCCAGCACCGGCCACTGTCAGAAGACAGGATACTGGACTAGGCAAACCATGGGCCACAGTATGGCTGTTCTGATGTTCTAAATTCCTGGATTAACCCACAACTGTAACAAACTACCTAGCAAGAAGCATACAGAAGAAAGGTTGAATCTTGTCTATAAACAGTAGTGACACACAAACACGTGAAAAAATAAATTTGCTAAGTTTATATCAGGAAGAAAAAAACCAGTCAAAGGTTTGACATCATTATTCTTAATATGACCAAAAGTGGAAATAGAGGGTAACAGCGCGGTTTAATTTGTTTTGCAACTTTTATTTGCTAGTTACTCAGGTGCAGAATAATAATTTTTAAGTGGAAAAGATTTAACTGCACAGTTTGTGTTCTTTGATACTGAATGTTCAAAAAAGAAAGGAAGATAGTCACATAACATTATACACTGTTAATGAATGAGTGAGTGAATTATCAAACTTAAGAATCAAGCCAGGGGCATCGCTGGCTCCGGGCGTATGGGATTCAAGCCCCAAGACTGCTGTGGTGGCATGCTTAAAGCATGCGAGCCCCAATTCCCAGCACCTGAGCCCTGAGTCTTCTTCCAGGCAAAGGACACTCCTGGACTAAGCATAATAAATTTTTCTGTTTCATACTTTGTCACATACTAAGAGAGACTATCAACTTAAGTCATGCTTTTATCTTTTTAATTCTTACCATAATTCTAACATAAATAGCTAAGATGAATGAAATTATTTCAAATAAGACGTCCTCATCTTTTAGTAGGACAATTCTGTACTTTTGACAGCAACATGGATAGACAGTTTCCCCATTTTTGTGGGGCATTCCACTTAAGAACATAGAGAAAAGGTTTTTTTAAAAATAGAATATACATAGAATATGCAATCTAAAAAAAATTACATGAGTATTTGGAGGCAGATGTAAAAGCTACTTTTAGCTTTTTCTTTTTTAAAACTGACTAGGTTTTATATAAACAAACTACAATGAATCCGACAATCGTAGGATTGGAGAGGACCTTGCAAGGTTATTAGTTCAGTTTACTGTACTTATGTGCAGGTGAAGCATTATCTAGTACGGTCCTGAATGATGTTTGTCTAACATAAGCTTAAAATTCTCCAATGATGGAGATTCCACAGCCTTCCTAGGCAATTTATTCCAGTACCTCACTACTGACAGTTACAAAGTTTTTCTCAATGTCCAATCTAAAGTGCCTTTGCTTCAGTTTAAGTCTCTTGCCTCTTATCCCACCCTCAGAGGTTAAAGAGAACAATTTTTCTCCATCCTTGTAACAACCTTTAGTGTATCTGAAAACTTATGTTACCACTCAGTCTTCTATTCTACAGACTAAACAAACCAATTTTTTTAACCTTCCCTCACAGGTCATAATTTCTAGACCTTTAATCATTTTTGTTGTTCTTCATTGGACTGTATCTAATTTGACCACATCTTTCCTGAAATGTAGCACCCAAAAATGGACACAATACTCCACCTGAGGTCTGATCACTGCAGAGGAGAGCAGAATTATTTCTTGCATCTTGCTTACAATAATCCTGATAATATCCCAGAATGATTGCTTTTTTTTGGAAAAGTGTTACACTACCGACTTATATTTAGCTTGTGATCCACTATCACCCCCTTTCTACAGTACCTTTTCCTAAGTAGTCATTCCCATTTTGTATGTGTGCAAGTGAATGTTCCCTCCTAAGTAGACTACTTTGATTTATCCTTATAGAATTTCATCCTATTAACTTTAGCACATTTCTCAAGTGTGTCCAGGTCACTGAGTTTTAATCTTAACTTCCAAAGCATTTGCAACCCTACCTACCTTGGAGTCATTCGCAAACTTTATAAGTGTACTCCCTATGCCATGATCTAAATCGATGAAGATATTCAATAGAATCGGACCCAGAACTGATCCCTGCAGGACCCCACCCAATGTGGTCTTCCAACCTGACTGGGAACTTCTGATAACTACTCTGTGGCAACTCTTTTCCAACCACTTATGCATCCATCTTATAAAAGCTCCAGGAAGGTGATATTTCCATAATTTGTTTATGAGCTGTTCAGCCTAAACAGTATCAAAAATCTTACTAGAGCCAAGATATACCACATCTAACACTTCCCACAACCACAAAGCTTGTCAAAGAAAGCTATCAGACTGATTTGACATGATTTGTTCTCAATAAATTCATGCTGATTTATCACCCTATCATCTTGTACGTGTTTGCAAACTGATTGCTTAATTATTTGCTTCTTTGTCTTTCTAGGTACTGATATTAACTGACAGGTCTGTAGTTTCCTTATTTCCCCTTTTCAAGTTTGGCTTTATATTTGCCAGTCCTCCGAAATCTCTCCCATCTTCCATGACTTTTTGAAGATAATTGCTAATGGCTCAGCTATCTGCTCAGTTGGCTACTTGAGTATTCGAGGATGTATTTCATCTGGGCCTGCTGACTTGAAGACATTTTACATAATTTTTAACTTGTTCTTTCCCCATTTTAGCCTACCACCTCATTTTCATTGGCACTGATTATGTTAGATGTCCTAACACTACCAACCTTTTGGTGAAAACTAAAACAAAGTCACTTAACACTTCTGACACTTTGTTATTATTTATCCCGCCTCAGTGAGTCACAGGTGTACCCTGTCACTGACCTTCTTCTTGCTTGAATCTTTTCTCGTTACTCTTTATGTTTGCAGCTAGTTTAATCTCATTGTTGCCTCAGAATTTTCAATTATGTCCTAAAACCTGTGTTTTGTTTACATTCAGTTTTTGTAATTTGACTTAGTTTCCACTTTCTGTAGAACTCTTAAGTTTCAAGATCTCTGAAAATCTTCTGGTTAAGTCAGGGTGGTCTCTTGCCAAACTCCCTATCTTTCCAACACAGTTTGCTGTTGTGCCCTTAATACTGTCTCTTCAAAAAACTACCATATCTTCAACTGTTTTTCCCTTAGACTTGCTTCCTGTGAGATCTTACCTATCATCTCCAAATTTACTGAAGTCTACCACCCTGAAATTCACTATCTTCATTGTGCTCTTCTTCCTCTTACCATTCCTTAGAACCATGAACTCTACCATTTCATAATCACTTTTACCCAAGCTGCTTTCCATGTTCAAATTTTCAACCAGTTCCTCCCTATTTGTCAAAATTGAACAGCTTCCACCCCCCCCCCCCACGGTAGCGGTGTCCTTCTTCTGACATACAAAACTGTCTCCAATGCATTCCAAGAGCTTGCTGGATAATCTGTGCCCTGCTGTGTTATTTTCCCAACATCTGTGTAAGTAGCTGAAGTCTTTCATTACTACCAAGTCTCATGCTTGGATGATTTTGTTAGTAGTTTAAAAAAGCCCCACCCATCTCTTCTTCCTGGTTAGGACCTCTCTACACACCTACTAGTACAACTCCCTCCCCAACATAAATGTAATTTGGAAGGGGCAGCCATGTCAGTCTAGTTTGGCAAAACAAACAAGGAGTACTGAAGCGCTTAGAAACTAACAAATGTATTTATTGCATGAGCTTTCATGGGAGGGACTGTCTCTCACTAAAGCTCATGAAACAAATATATGTTAGTCTTTAAGTGCCACAGGAATCCTTGTTTTTCATATAGTTACATTATGACCATTTCCATCTCTAAAATGGAAATTTGGAGTGACTTGATTTCAGATTGACAGCATTTATTTAACAAACAGTTTTGTTAAACATCTCAGTGTATGTAACAGAAAATTCCTTCATCACTTCCAGATTAATTCTCAGTGCTGCTATAATACAATACAATTTTATCAGGTACACGCAATACAGGCATATAATAGTTTAACATTCACTGGAAATGTAAGGAATCACTGTAACAGAAAGCAAATTATCACTAAACTAGACAACATGGAGAGAGATATTAACAAGGTGAGCAAAAGAGAAAACACACACTATTTAGGGAGAAAGTGACTAAGCCTATGTGCTCATTAGGAATTTAACATGACTAACAAAGTTATCCTCTTCAGTAAGTAAAAAAAAGTTAGGAAGAACTCATCTCCAGCCTACGTCAGGGATTCTAGCTTAACATTAGGAATCTGAGGAACCAATTCTTACACTGCAACCCACTAAGAGCAACATTACCTTTTCAAAGGTGCATTATTTGAATTAACAAAACCTAAGTGGACTTTGGTCTCTGTTGGGAAAACTGGTTGCTCAAACAAATGAGCCCTTATAATAATAAAAAAGGTTATAATAATATCTATAGACCCAAGGCTTTTCAAAGCCACCATTATTACTTTGCCCATAGTCAGTACATTATCAGCATGTAATTGTTTTGCAGAAGGCTAAAGTGACTAGTCTGTGTGTATAAGATGCTATTTAAATATCAGAATGGAATTTACTTCTAAGAAGAGGTGTCGCTACTTTTATATGGGATTTTTGTCTGGATCTTTTTCACTTATGAAGATCATCATCTACGTTTACAATAAACTGAAAGAAATTAAAGGAAAGTATTTTTCATTTATTTACTGTGTGTATTTTAAGAACACTTAACATCTTCTGTAGAGTCAGTTTGTTACGCTGCTGTTCAGTTAGTTTCTCTCATATGCACTGGCTGATGATTTCATTCTTATTTATGCTCTGAAAAAAACTAATTTGCATGCTCATCCCTAGGAACTGCATGAGGGTTTTCATTAGCATCAGTAACACAGTGGTGCTGTTTCTATGTTCAGAGTCTCCAGATTGTAGACTTTTTCACGAAGCTAGGAAGGAACAGGAGATGTGAAGGCAACAGGGGAG
Organism: Podocnemis expansa; assembly: GCA_007922195.1. Taxonomy (NCBI): domain Eukaryota; kingdom Metazoa; phylum Chordata; order Testudines; family Podocnemididae; genus Podocnemis; species Podocnemis expansa. The sequence goes on from ML681973.1 coordinate 23,858,032, forward strand.
CCCAACCATGACTCACTCTCCAAGCCATTGCATGATGGCAGGGAGTACCTTCTGTAATATCCTTGTCTGACCCAGTCTTCTTCTCACTGGACAGCACTATGAATATGAGCAAAAACTTTTTTTCTTCTAAAATGCAATAAAAAATTTCAAAACATATTAGATAAAAGATAGAATATAAATATCTTTAAAAATAACTTTTTCAAAAATTCAAACGGCAGCTCCATTAAGAATGTTAGCATAAACACTTATCCTACAGATTTACAACTGAGTCTACATATGTACTTGTCATTTGCCTTAATAACAGTGCTTAAGGCTTAAGTCGATCAAAGTGATGACACTTGTTCTGAAGGTCAATTTCTTCCCTCACATACTGGTCATCACAAATGAAAAAAAGATTGTATGGGTTGCATGAACTTTTTTTTTTTTTTAATTATGTATTCAACCAGTACAAAGGGATCTTTTATACAACTTGTCTTCAGACAAACCATCTTTTTAACAGCTTAGATTTACCAAAATTAAATTTGTAAAGTGACAGCATTGCAGTATAGTATAAGATGTTACAGTATTTTAAGAAAGAACTTAAAAACAAAAATAACTCTGGCCATACGTCAAATGACTCTCCTTATGCTTCATTCTCCAGAAAAATTCAAAAGAGTTTACCTCAATTGTTCATACTGACATAAGTAATAGACTCGCCCTTCTTCTCAAAACCTGAAAGTTCAAAGTGTTTTCCTTAAGTCTTAGAGCCTTTTGACTAGACCCAGAAACTCCAAACTATAGCACTTGCTCTTTTAATACGAGCAGCAATTTTTGCCAAATATAACATTCCCAAGTTTATTTGAGGTAGAGTTTATATTATCTTTTTATTGGTCTCCCTCTTGATTTCAGAGCGCTCTCAGTAGCAATAACAGAAGATGTGGGGGGAAAAAAGCCAGTCTTTAAGTGCCTCACCAGTTTCAAACTATTGCTCACTATGCCACCAAGAAATTCTTGATACAAATCACCATTTGCACAGCACTATCCTAGTGACTGAAAAACACTGAGATTCTCCTGTCTGGAGAGTAAAAAGGTTACTAACAACCACACAGGAACAGCTGCATTTCCCTTCAATCCCACACACTATTTCAAATTTTAAAATTGTTGTTTTTCCCTTTTCAAGTTTTCTGTGTAACACAATGTTCTTAAGTATACTTGACAGTTGAAGTTAAAAATAGAAATAAAAAAGGTGATCCGTACCCCTACCTTTCCGCGTGTTCTCTGTCACATCTACACCAAACTGGATGATGTCACCAGACAGAATCTCACATGGTGGGCTTTCCTCAGATCCTCTACTCAATCTCTGACTGTTTATGAAGGTACCATTACTACTCTTAGTGTCTTGAAGGTAGAACTGTTAAAAAAAAATAAATTATACTGTGATAAATTATGTGGAAGAAAAAAGTTTGATTAAATGAAAGCTAATGACATTCATTTTAAAGTAGAAAGTCAAGTTAATACACAAACTGGTAATGAGAAAATACTTCAGGTGCAAACTTCAGGTACTGATTCATGAATTTATCATCTTCACATTTTACATTATATCTGTACTTAATTTTTAGTTGTGTTAACATGGGGGTTAAAGTATGTGGGAACACCTAAGAAGGCCATTCCAGGTCCTCACAAATCTGATGGACCAGAGTTCTGGGGCCCAGATCCCAGAATCTAGAAAAATCAGGAAGAATACCCAACTGGCACATGTGTAAAGGGGCCCGGACAATACTGAAAGGGAGCCCAAAGATTAGAAAGGTTCCAAGGCCCATCAAATCATACTTTCACTACTATACTTTCAAGCATAGCTACTACACAAGCAATTGTTGCTAGTTTTATTTAATCCCCTAGTTGCCACAAACAGTTAAGCATGACTGGCAACAAACATTTTAAAGTGTCTATGCTAAAATTCACAGTTAAGTTAATGCATCTAAAATGTAAAGCAGTAAACAAACCCTTAAGAAATTAACACTCCATAGTACAAATAAACCAAATTGTGCAACAGAGAACTGATAGCAAAAAGAAAATCCTAGGTGGGGAAATGAAGACTCAGAAAACAGAAACAGCACCAAGAAGGTGAGATAAGCAAACCCAAATGAACAATATAGATATTATGGCAGAGGACTAGTTCTCAACCATTCCTAAGTATTTTTAAAATATTGGCCTAAAAATAGGCTCCTGTTGCCATATTTGGGCACCCACAGATGTGATGTTCAAAAGCACCTAATGATTTAGGAGTAAAAACTAGCTTCGAAATATCTTTAGTACAAAGAGCGTCAAGCCTTGAGTCTAGCCTAGCTAAAACATTTCACCTTTTTGATTTGTGGAAATTCAACATACTAGGTGACAGCACTGATTGCAGGCTGAGCACAGACTCAGTTTTATATTTTCCTTTGTGTTCTTCTCATGTTAACAAATAGCAACAAGGACCATCTACTTGTCCATTTCAACATAAATGAGCAGTCTAAATGAGAAACTTCTGAAGAGGAAAAAGTCTATGTAAAATATAAAATCTATTAACAATTAACAAGCTAAAGTAAAAACACACTGTAGCAATTTAAGATTATAAAACAGGAAGGAAAGAGCCTTCAACATAAAATTATTGTTTATACTGGAATAAATAACTTTAAAGAATTATTTCCTTTTCTAAAATTTTATCATCTTTTCACAATCATTTTTTCTAAACCTTGGTGCAAAAAACATTCAGAAATACAATTGTACAAGACTCAGTCTAAACAATGGATGTTTCCAGTGGTTATGGCACTAACTTGGGAGTTGGGAGGACCAAGGTTCAATTTCCTATTCTGCCATATACTTCCTGCATAACTATGGGGAAGTCACTGAGGGTATGTCTATATTGACGGCGGCAAAACAGCCACCATCATTGCAATCTTCCGGATACTATTCAGCAGTAAGTATGAACCTGGTGAATTGCTCCAGAAGTTGCCATAGCAACTGCAGCCCTGGAACTGGAGTTGCTGTAAGCCAATTGCAAAGCATTTGTAGTCAGCTTACCCCAATGTGTAGTAGCCTGAGAGTCGCTGGGAGATACACGAGGTATGTTACCTACCTTGTGTATCTCCCGTCGACTGCTGCCAAGAAATGCAGCAGGTCTAGACTAGGGCTGAGCTACTCTGTGTCTCACTTGCCCATCTCTAAAATGGGGATAATAGCACATTCCTAACAGGATATTCTAAGGATAAATAGATCGAATACTGTGTGACACTCAGAAATTATAATGCTGGGGGGTGAGGGGAGATAAGTACGTTACTTAGAAAGCAAATTAAAGGACCATGATCAGCTTAAGTATTTTTAAATCCAGTAGCTGCAAAACATTCAAGCCTTTGACAGAGCAGCCTTTTAGAACATAGGCAGAATATTTTTTCACCTTCTGTCAAAAAGGGTTTTTTTGGCAAGTATTTTGTTCCCTGCTGATATGTATAGGTCTTCCTGTATAGCAAAGTGGGTCAGTCAAAGGCAGCAACAGCAAATATGCTTGGGCTCACCTCCTTCTCCCAGCCTGTTAGGCTCCCTGCTAACTCTTCCATTTCCATTAGCGCTACTGCTAAACACAGTCTTGCAGGGCTTCCAAGAGAAGGTGCTCCTGGGTTGCACACAGAACTGTGCACAAGAATGATGATGAAGTGTTCTTAGATGTACAATTTAACTAAAGAAATTCTCTAATATTTATAGTTACAGCTTATTTCAGAATTACAGAGGACTATTTTCTATAATGATGCTTTTGAGTTTTAGGTTTTATTTTGGTCTGTTGATAAGAATGACATCTTTGCAAATCACAGTGGCTAAGGCTTGCACAATGCGAGCCTCTTTTGTCCCTCCTCTATTCTCCCCTAGGTGCATAGTTGCTTCTAAGTGCTAGTGCAAGGTCTTAAGGCACAGGGTCTGTCTTTCCAGTGCCTATCCTCTATCTCATCTTCATTCTTCTGTACTAGTGTAGAGCCTTTCTTGAATGCATCTATAGGGCTTGAGAGTCAGTCACTCTAGCCTGGTGCTCCCCTAGCCCTCATGCTTCTAGATGGCCAACTCCCTTCACAGGGTACTCCTGATAGGACCTCCCCACTTGCTGATAGTCCCTAAAGGGAAGATCTCATAAATTGCACATCTTTTGAATCTATGCTCTCTTAGTTCACACAAACAATGAGTCCTGTGGCCCCTGACACTAACGAAAAGATTGGGGGACATAAGCTTTTATGGGCTGAAACTCAATTCATCATGAATCTGACAATGTGGATTCCAGTCTATGAAAGCTTATGCCTCCCCCCAATTTTTTTTTTCTCCAAGATGCCACAAGACTCAGTCACTTTTGCTGAAAACAGACTAAGACATCAACCCCTCTGAAACCTCCACTTCACACAGAATTTCTAGCCTCACAGGATGCAAGCTGGAGCTGGGCAGCAGCCGCCTCCATGAACCAGATAAGGGTCTGACACTGAGGGCCCCACTACTGTCGGACACCCTTCCTGGGGAAGAGGGGGGATCACAGATCCCTCTGCAGCGCTCCTGCCCCAGCCCCGATCCAGCTGGCCTGGGTAGAGTGTGCTGGTGCACGGTGTGGCCTTTGGCGCAGCCCTGCAGGGCCACAGACTCTTGAAGCCCCACCCCCAGACCAGCCAGCTAAGTAGCAGGGTGAGAAGAACGTTGAGTCTGGCATCTGGCCCCAGAACTCCATCACTCCCAGTACTAGCAGGGCCCCCAATGCCACAACAGCAGTGTCAAGCTCAGCAGGGTCATGGGGTGCACACAGATCACATGGGAGCCTGGGACCCTTCAGGCTGGGGCCTGGGGCTTCAGCCCCTCTAGTCCCTGGGCTGATCCAGCCCTGCTTCCACCCTGCTTGGAGTCACCAATCTGGAAGACTGAGAACACATTTTACTGCAAGTAGGATCAAATACCTTATATAGGTTGCAAGGAAAGCTACACACTGAAGAAGCAACAAAGCAATATTTCCCATTTGCAGGAACTATCAATAGAGCCCTGCACAGATACAAAAATGTGGATCCAAATCCGATACACATCTACTCAGTGTCAGTATCTATCCATTCTGCAATCCGCATGCCAGGTTTAAGTATCCGTATTGCGTCAGTATAAACACCCCAGCATCAGGCCAATGAAATCTGACAGCACAGCGCACAAACCGCAAACAAGAAAAAAAAAAAGTGGGCAGGGCCTGTGGGGGGAAATGAGCAAATCAAAGGCCAGCTTCCTGACTGAGGGAGCCCAACCAAGGCCAGCATGCTGCCTGACTGTCAATCTGAGAGACTCTAACTGGCTGACAGACCACAACCAGAGCTGAGCTGGGACTGGTTGGAACACTTCCTTTGTGCCCCTGTGTGCTGCTGACCAGGATCACATCATAGCAGCAGCTGCAGTGATCGATCACAGACTGGAGCAGATAAAGAGAGAATCTAAATGTCCAGATTTGGATACCTGGGAATCTGCAGGGCTCTAACTACTAGCCAGCCACTTGGATAGGTATAAACACTAAATGCAGATCATCATTTACTAGTTGTAGGAGATATACTATCATCAGTATCAACATTTCTGTTTCTTGCTGGTTGTGCAACTGAAGAACCATCTTATATCCAGAAAAAATTCCCACTGGTTGTGAAGTCACACTATATGCAGAAACTTTTTAAAAAATCTATTTAAGGAATTAAAGAAAGCCTTAACTGTACAGGTCTATTACTGAAAGAGAAATCAGAGTTTTATACTATTATTACATCTCTAAAAGAAAGCAAAATAATTGTACATTAAAAAACAAACCGTTTCTCCTTTTCAAGAACCATAAACTGAACACACTTTCGGTAACTGATAACACAACTGTTAACAGGTTTGCTTGGTTTAAAGCTTGGCATGCATGATGAATCAAGGAGACTTCAAGCACTGAAAAGGAGATTAACCATTTTCCTGCCAATTTGGAATATTACAAAAAGATTGCTTCTTATTTCCACAGCTTTTGAGTTTTGAATTTAAATCTTGCATTAATTTCTCAAGTAATTAATTTAATGTCCAGTCAAGAAATTTTTGCCATCACAATAAACTGTAAATTAACAAAAATCCAAGGTGAAAAGAAACTTAAGCTAGATATAAGAAGTATTTTGCTCATCTGACGATATATCTTTGCTGTACCTTGGTATTCTGTTAGCATTTCTCTACCTGATTACTGAAAGACAATGCTATTCTTTTTTTTTTTTTTGTCTTGCTACAGAACAATTTTTCTCAACTAATGGTTTTATACAGTTTCTATCTAACAAAGCTATTCTTTTGGGGGAATAACCTAAATAATAATATTTGGTTTTTCATGTTTGTGTATATCTGACACACAGAAATCACCACCCTTCACAGAATGTCCAAGTAAATTGGCTTTGGGTAGGGAAAAGGTACACCAAATCCAATTCCCATTTTCCAAGCAGAGCAAAGCACAGCTTAATACCTTCTGTTATAGCTAACAAAATGAAAAAGGGATTGCAACCTTGCACATCCCGGTTATCACTGAACCTACAGGCCACAATTCTACTTCCTTTACATGCTGCTCTATAAAGAGTTAGCAGAGAACCAAATTCTGCTAAAGTGTGTGCAGAATTCAAATCTCTACAAAGTCAGAAAATGAGAAGGTTACACCAAAGGTCTAACATGCTGCTTACTTTAAGACTGTATTAAAGACAAAGATTAATGAGTCAAATAAGACTGCTTGCTATGTAGCTATTCCATGTGGAAAATTTAAGCCATCTGAAGCACTACCCCGTTAAAATCAAGATCCAAACTGTTGCTGCTTACAAAGCACCAAAAAATAATGCTTACACCTGAAATGTTTGAGAAGAATCTCCCCAACTATTAACCTCTTTGTATACAGACAAAAGAATTATTTGAATTTTTTTTGTAACAGCTGTTCGCTTTTTTTTTTTTTTTTTTAATATTTTTCCATAACGAAAGGAAAGCCGGGGAACCAAATGAAAGCCAAATAAAAAGCCTGAAACTATTAATGTGCTAAGTAGAGGAGATTGGAAAGAAGAATTCTAGGGGAAATCAGTAACTAGCTAGTCAACAAAGCCTGAATTCTGGCTTAAGGTGTATTCTGCTTGAACAGTAAGTTATCAAATCAAAAACTAGTCGATCCAGATCTGTGGACAGGAAAATATAAAAAAACATTCAATCACCTTTATCAGCTAATAACAGTTTTTATGAGCAATGTAATTATTTTTTTAAGTATGGCATATTAACAGGACTACGTCTTCACAGTTAGCATATCAGCATCAGAGTTGTGTAGAACACTGTTATTCATTAAAAATCTCAAAGCTAACAGACAAAATATTTTTCTTCCTTTCTTTCTTGTTATTCTGTCCTGAACCAGACACTCAAAAGCCTAGAATGCGAGAAAAGCAACTGAAGATGAAGGTATAGCAAATATTGTATGGAGCTTTTTTTCTAGTTCCAAAAGGGGTAGCCATGTTAGTCTAGTTCAGCAAAACCAGTGAGGAGTCGTGCGGCACTTGAAGACTAACAAATGTATTTATCACATGAGCTTTCATAGGAGAAAGCCCTACTTTGTTAGACACTTTGAATATCACCAACATTGTCTTCACAAGGCTAATTTTTACATATATTGGTCTGATCAGTCAGTATTAAGCTGACTAAAGTACTCATCCAAGGATCTCAAAAGCATTTTACAAAAGGTGGAGGACTACAGTTCTCATTTTATAATTGGATAATGCTACTGTAGCATACAAGTGCAAAGAATGCTGTCTACTTCTCACTGGCTGATATAGTGGAAGGAATCAAACTGGCTAGAATGTAGAAGAGGAAGAGTTACCATGTCTAACAGGACTGAAAATACTGCAGTTCTGTCATCTCACTAACTAAATACAAGCCAGCAGAACTGCTTATTAGACATGTCACAAATGTAATTTGCAAAACTCAGAAATGCTTCGTTAGCCAGAAGAATAAACTCAGACTGTAGTCTCTCTTCTGGAAACCACTCAGACTCTCTGATTGCATCAAGCTGGATAATGTAAACTTTGCTCAACAAGGAAAAATCCAAAGAGTCAAAAAATGGCAACTGAACTGTGGAAGAATGATTCCCAAACACTCGCAACAGCATTAATGCAGCACTTAAGACCACTGAATCCAGAAAGAAAATGAAAGACATTGAGAAAGCTGTGGTCTAAAGCAGTCCTCCTCTCTTGAGCAGGATGCAAAACAATAATGTTGTCCTTCTTAATGAACAAAGATTTTTTCTTCTAGAGAGAAAAAGTGCTGAACATAAAAGGCATTTAGAAAGTAAAATTCATTTCCAAGAAAATACACACAGCCAATGCATCATTCAGGTAGGACCCATAAATTGCAGATACTATTAATATCAGATATTAAAAGGAACAGTTTTCTGAGATACACCCCCCCCCCCCAAAAAAAGATAAAACACTTTACCACAGAGTGAGACCAATTTACAAAAATAGACTTCCTTTAACATCAGTGTCACTAATTTTGATTTGAGGCATTTTTTAAGACAGCCAAATCTAGAGGAGAAGTTCTAATTTATAAGCACTTTAGTTTATATATAGTGACTGACTTGCTGCAATAAGACATTTGTCACCATAGTTACTAATTACTACTTTTTAAACATCTCTTCCTTAATTTTGTCATTGTGGTTTCTGTAAGAATTTTGGGAAATTAACCTTTTACTACAAATACTGGGCAGATTCAACACAAGTATTAACAATTTCCAATTCAATTATTTTTCTTAATAGTATATTCTCAAAATTTGTCACTTTACATTCTAATGTCTCCCTTTCTTAGCAAACCACAAAGAAAACAGAATACATTATGGAAGCTGACCAACAGCATCAGAAGTAGTACAAATCCCCATGGAAGAGGATAACACAAGAAAAAGGTTCCCACCAAAAGCTTCAAATTAGATGTGGTACCACTTGCATAAAACGCTCTTGGATCAGAGTGATTTGAACCAACAGGCTTCATGATAACGAATGTTTAAATATCAAGGAGTTACTTTAACTAAGAAATTATAGAACTATAAAGGCAAAGTCCACAGCACCACATTTATATTACAATAGATCTTAAAGTCCTCAATTCGGATTCAGGCCCCATTATGCTAAGCACAGTACATATACACTGAAGAAGGTTTTCTAAGGGCTTACAAAATTAAATAGAAAAGACAAAAGAGGTGGGAAGAAGGAAGTATCTTAGTTAGAAACCTGATACATGAGGAGATTAAATCACTTTCCCAAGGCCATATAAGAAAGTCTGTAGCAGAGCTAGGAATTTACTCCACAGGCTCTAGAACCCAGCCTAGTGCCTTTAACCTCAAGACCATCCCCTTTTCTCAATTTATCTTTCATTACTTCCACTGAAAAATTCTATGACACTCATCTGAGGGCACTTGATCCAAGAACAAAATACATAATAGCCTTTGCTTCATGCTTCTGAGGTTGAATTCTTACACAATGGTAAAATATAAGCATTTTAGCCTTAAGCCATTATAAGACTAGCATTTCTTACTAGAACTTCATTTTATTCAATGGATCTAAATTACATCACTAGTAATTAAAACATGGCAGGTGCTAGCCTAATAACTATTCAATATTTTTATCAAAGGCCAGAAAGAAAGAGTTAAAAAAGAAAAAAAAAACAAGTCTTGTGGCACTTAAAGACTAACAGATTTATTTATCACATGAGCTTTCGTGGAGAATATCCCACTTCGTCAGACACTTCGAACAGGAAGAACAGGATTCTCTAAGTTCTCCCTCTTCAAAAAGTGTCTGATGAAGTGGGATATTCTCCCACGAAAGCTCATGTGATAAATACATCTGTTAGTCTTTAAGTGCCACAAAACTCCTTTCTTTTTTTCTTTACTAGACTAACACAGCTGCCCCTTTGAAACTTGGAAAGGAAGAGTAGTTACTGATAAAGCATGCAACTGACAAAGACTGGGGGAGTGGAAAATAACTAGAAGGTCAGTGACAGAGCTATCCGTATCACTTGGTAGATTAATGTACTTTTAGGAATACAGTTGTCAAAAGTGACCTATAAAAAAGTAGCTCTGCCCTGTTCTCGTAGATCACTCTAAACTGAGAAACTGACTTAAGACCAATCTCTCCCAGACACATTTTAAATTTGAAGTCTGAAATTTACATCAGGTGTGAACTGAATAAAACTGTAAGAATTCAACCCCCCCACCACCTCAATCCATGATGTTTGGAAAAATATAAGGTGCTAATGACCATAAGAGAATGCTGCCTGCGGATCCTGCTCAGGAGTTAGATTTTTTTTTGCCTTAGCACTAGTCTACACTTACGGCAAATTCGGCAGCAGTCAACCTCCAGTTACGCAAGTATCACAAAATTCCTTGCATAACTAGCAGTGATTTTTAAAGCCGCCACTACACATTAGGGAAAAGCCAACCACAAGGGCCTTACCCTATGCCCCCAACCCTCAGGACTTCCAGGCCAACTTCTGGGAGCAGAACGGCAAGTTCACACTCGCCGCGATCTGCTCCTGGAAGGGCAAACTGATGGCGGCGAAATTGCTGCCATCACTGTAGAATCCAATGTTCCCTCTAATTACTCGTAGACTGTGTGCACAAAATTTCTGTGTGCGCACAAAAACATTTCTTTGTGAGCACCAATATTAGCACTACTGAATTTTTTTGTGCGCACTTTTTTTGTGCACGCAGGTTTCATGACCTGTGTGCATGCACACACACGCACAGCTTAGAGGGAACAGTGCTGCAGACATAGGCTTAGTCAGCTACCAATGTCAAATATGAAGCCCCTCTTCTTCCAGAGTGGTAGAGAGAGGAAAAGGAGCTACCTACCTCCTCACATCTGCTGATTATGAAAGCAACATGAGTGCTGTCTCAACTACTTCACTCCTCCTCCATATTTTTAAGACTTCCTCCATCAGTAATTGTAGCGCTTATCTATAGCTTTCCTAAAGCAGCAGCAGGCTGCATAAAAGAGATGCAATTCCTATAAATTCACTGTTGCATACACAGCTCTGAATAGCTACATGTTTGAAAAGCTTTGAACAGGCACACTAAAGCAATCTCCAGATGCTGTACTGCTTCATATTTAGTGACTGATCTTCACATTCATAAGGTCTCTCTTGCAAAGACATTCATAAGGAATTTACTGCTGTGGCTGCCCTTCCTTCCTTTTTAAAAGAACCATTTTCTATTCAAGAATAGATTTTTCAAACAATAGAATATTTTCACTAACACATGCAAAGAGCTCTAATGGATTTATATGCCATTTTAAGAAGTTACATAGTTGTGACAACCATTGCAGTAAGTGTTTGTGTGAAGCATGTCAGAAATGAACTCTTTTGTGGAGTGACTACTTGACAGTGGTACATTATCAACTGGTAGTCTTCAAATTACTCATGCTGGTGATGGTGAGCACACTTGTCCAGAGATATTTAATTTCTGTTTTCCTGTTAAACAAGGACTAGAACTGACAATGGTATAGACAAAGGATTTTCTTATTTTAGGCAAGCAGATTAAGACCATGCACGCACCAGAAACCAAGAAGGAATGTGAACAGATGCTGGTGGCCAGCTTGACCCTTGGCATACGACTGCTCTTAGATTAGTCCAAAGAGCAATTACACCACGAGCATCTAGGAATTAACACAAGGATTTTAATGAATTTATGGAATTTCAAATGACAGAGATGCCTATGATGCAGCCTGATTCTCAAAGACTAAGTTTCATAACATGATGTCACTAGTATACTACAGACTGACCCTATTCAGCATCTCTGGTCACTTGTCAGGGCATTATAGTTGTTAGTAAGACAAAAGTCATCCAGGTCCTTGTGCAGGTTTCTTGGCTAAAAGGCTGTTACAGTGGGTGGTGTCAAGATCAAAGTCCTTGAGAAGATTCCCCAAAGTTCTCATCTCTATTCAGACGCTTACAAGTTTTTCACCAGATATGCAAAAGCAGTCAGGAGCCTTGTTCAAAGCTGCATTCCCATAGCATTTTTGGAGCATTTAGAATCAGTGAACTGGTCAGCAAGGGATGACTTCAGGTAGGAGCTTCGGGGCTTACAGGGGAGCAAGTGATCAGTCATCCTGACTCTAAGGATCTCAAAAAACAGCAGGAACGATAAATCAAATCCAACATGCTGTAAATAAGGGGTGTGGGGATTAAAGACTTCTGTAGCAATGAGGTGGACTGTGGATTGGCCCCACTTCCTTTGGGTGCAGGGGCACCTCCACATTTACCTGTTAGTGGCAGTTCTGAAACAGAGACTTCACAGCAGAATTTCCTTACATGAATTCTATTTCTGCTCATTCAAGATTAAGGAAGCATCAGCTGAGGCCTATCTCTTGTCTAGGTCTCAGGAAGATAAAAGCACTCATATCTAGCATGAATGAGAGGTCCCAAATGGAAAAGTAGGGTCCAGCAGAGTGAATAGTTAGTTTTACTATATCAAGTTTCAGGAACAAGGGATAAGGTCAAGTAAGATAGGGTGGGACCTACAGGCACTGTATTTGTACACTGGGGAACAGTGGGTTGGATGGTTCAACTTCATTATGCAGTTAGGCCTCAGTGGCAAAGCAACCCTGAGTTAACACGGAGGAAGAGGCATGTTCTGGGAACAACTGACACTCCTCATGCATTCCTGAGGCACCAGCAAGCAACCACTAATGTGATTATCCCCCTTGACAAAAATCTTTCAGGAATTTTTACAGGGGAGATAAGGAAGGAAAAAGGAAGACCCTTTTTCCAGCAGGCAGCTGACCCACTGGGAAATATTAATATCTATTGTGGATGGATCTGTGGTTCCAGGATTGGATACCTGAGTCATTTCAGGACTCATTTAAATATCAGGGTAGCGATCATCCTTGAATCAAAGGATTGCTGAATGAACAAACTCATTTTTTAAAAAATAGTACCATGTAAATGTCTCTTGCTGGAAAGGAGATTTCTATAAACACCTAAATTCTTCATAAAATTTCTTTCCTCCACTTTTCAAGGTCAGCATCTATAGAGCAGGTCAACATAATTAACTGGAAAGTGAAGAGGACGTGACTTCATCCAAATACGTAGAACTGATTTTCCAGCACAGAAGACAAATTTCATATTCAGAAATTTAACATTGTCTCCCATAACTCTACTAAATCAAGGATGAAAAGAACTTCTTAGGAGGTTAGATTTAATCAACTCCCATAAGCAATAAAAGGAGCACATCTTGTCTGTACAAAGGCAAAACACTCTGGGACTTCCTTGGGGATCAACAAGTATTTCAATGTAAATACAAAACTATTTTGAAACCTAACTGAGGATGAAATTATATATAGTACGCACACACTCTGTATGCGGTGACGGTAGTGATGTGAAAAGACTGCGATTACCACATACCTTTGACCAGCTCACTCTGCTCTCTGATCTGCCTCTGCTCACACTGCTTCTCACCTTACAAATTTCTGAGAAGCTCCAACATCAAGGGCTGAATTTCCAATTAGACAGAGTAGGCAAGTGCCTACAAATATCTAAACAGTGGTGAATTGCTGCACTGGCCAACTGTGCCCTAGCCAATTTGAGGGCCCAGCACAAGCATTGGAACTCCAGCCCTGCCGCCTGCTCCTCCTCTTCCCCAAAAGACCCCATCCCCCCTGGCCAGGCCAGAGGCCAAACAAGATCCAACTCTATACAGCAACTAAGTCTATACAGGAACCCAGGGGTGAGCATATTATCCTCTTCCTTCCACAGTGGTGACCCCAGACCCTCCCCACCCCCCACCACCTCCCCATGGAAAACATGAAGATCACCTGCAGGCCTGGGAGAAATTTCCAGAGAGTATAGGGGCACTAGTGTGACCAGACATCTCTATTTTAGAGGGTCAGTCCCACTATTTGTGTCTTTCTTAAATAGGCCTACTGGTATTACCACTCATCCCCACACCAATTTTTCACACTTGCTATCTGTTCACCCTAGGAAGTGCTCAAGATGCTATATCTAGGGGCATGTAAAGTCTAAATATAGCCCTACTGACATCTGCCTTGTCTATTTTGAATCCAACTGGCACAGCTGTGACTGACGAATTATGGCTGAAATCTCAAGTTGTAGACAAGGCCTTACTTATTCTTTATCTCCTAAACCTAAAATGAAAAGGCCCAATCCTCCCACCATCTGTTCTACACTGGTACAATCCCTCTAACTTCAAGTGTAGTGACTCACACCAGGGTAGATCGTGAGTGAGGAAGAAACCAGGCATAGGGTAACTAAAGGTATATTTACATTGTGATGAAAGATCCATGGCTGGCCTGGGTCAGCTGACTAGGGTTCTGGGGCTTGGGTCTACAAGATATCTGGACTTGGGCTGGAGCTCAAACTCAGACACTGCAAAAGAGCTGAGTTACCAATGAAGCCACACTAAAAACATATTTTGTTTGTAAAGATTTTAATTTTTTTTTGTAAATAAAAGAAAAATTAATAGCCTATGGATGAAATGCCTCATTTGCTATGGAAAAAACTAAACCTTTCACTCAAAATTACTATAGGTAGGTGACAGCAGTGTCAACTAATTTATTTGGGAAGTGAGTAATTCTGTTCTGATTTAATGTGGTTTCCTAACTTATAAAAATTTTAGGTACCATTTCACCGTCATCACCACTCTGTGTCTGTAACATCTGAGCCCTCAGAAGAATTAAGATAAAATTTTCTCCAACAATTTAACGCCTCCATGATGTAGTATATTTGTCTAAGTGTTCTTCAACACATCAACAAGTTTGTTACTTAAAGAATGTAAGAGTTGTACTTGACACCGTTTATACTTTGATCAAAGAAAAACTGCTAAACTTTTGCACTACCCATAATTAAATGAATATACAGAGAGTTTTAACCAACCTTTGTTGGCTCTGGACACTAGAGTCTCTAGTTTTCTTCTTTATTATTACTATAAAGCATTGGAAAACAGCCTAAAGAACAACAATGGTAGTTACAACCACTAAGTTTTTCATTAATTATATCTATAGATATAATTGCTGACAAAAAACATACAGGAACTAAATTTGTTTATTTGTTCAGAAGATGTTGGGGGGGGGTAGGGTAGGGAGAGAGCTGGTGCTGATTCCTATATTCGAGTTGCCTAAATTTATATTACAAAAAGATCCATGTAATTTTTTGAAGAGCTCTAGTACCTCTTCTGTTTGCAGATGACCTTTGAAATTAGAAAAGGGAGAAAGCCCTGAGGCTAGAACAGTATCTTTTCTTTGTCTCAAGAAATTCCTTTCTGGTTTGTGAGAGTTAAATGATTGACAGCATCCCCTTCAGCTACTTGCATGACTCAGAAAATTTTTTTTAACTCACCAGAATCAGTAGCCAAACACAAACACCACCAGCCAAAATTGGTCTACCACCATCACCATCACAATCAGACCACCACAGAGTTGTACATAGGTGAAATGGGAGGGCAGCCTCAAAGCCAAGGCGACATGGGCTGGGTTCTCCACCTGCCCATTAGATAGAGGCACACTCCAAACTCTGGCACAACAGCTCCTTCTGCAGCAAGCTAATGTAATTAATGCCTTTACAGCAAACTGCATTGGAAGGACAGGTTTCAAATCCTACAACTGATGACTGAATGGGCTGTAATAGTTATGTTTATGATATGGTATCTTTTTGGTCAGGGTTGAATTGTTTAGCTTTTGTCTTTTAAAAGTCCTGTGGCATTTCATATAAAAATTACATCAAAAGAACATTCAGATTGCAAAGTCATCAATCAATTGATAGTTTGGAAATATTAGATTTATGATTGCCTGTGCAAACTTAATTCCCCTGGCTTCTGGGCACAATCATTATCGCAGAGTGTAATCAATTTTTTTTCAAATGCACTCCTAGCTCACCAGGGGACAGGCTGGACAAACAAGGGGAAGAATTAAGGTTGCACAGGCAAAAGTTTGACACTTCCAGCTTTTGGGTTGCTTGATTTTACAAACTGAACAATGTCCAACAATTTTTCCTGTTTGTATTATGGAGATACCTGGCAAGAACTTCACATTTACACTCTTAAACGGACTTGAAAATGGGGCATAAAACTGTTTCTTCTCTTAAAGTGAGCAGTCAATTAGTGAAAAAGTTCAGAGAATTTTAAATTTTTATCACTTTTGAATGGTCTATGTAGCTTTTCTTTGGTTTCTCTCAAGCAAATCATCATCATTAGGAAACCTTTGAATTTTGGCAGAATTTTTTCCATAGAGGCCCTAGTTTTTCCACTGTTGACTGATGAAATTTAATAAAGTTGGTCCCAAGTCTGAAGCAAAAAGATAGACTGAGGTTAATAAAAATTATATGTTGAGTTGTTTATAGCCTGTATTCACAATATAACAATGTTTAGTCACTATCCATGGAAACCTTAAACACCAGTGGCAGCCAGGTGCCCTAAAAACCTCCATCAGTAGCTACATTTTTTTGTCTCCTTTTATCCAGCATAGAGGAGTTCATGCACCATCAACAGATGCAATTCTATCCCTCCTGTATGTTTGACTCCAATGCTCCCATATAATCCTTATCCTCAGTTAAGTGCTTAAAAAATATAGCAAACAAATGCACAAACCACACTTTTTCTCAACTTGCCACATGTCCCCCAACACCTGACGCAAATCCACAAAAGCAAGAAAGTCAAGTAATTTAGTAGTACATATCTTCGACTCTTGCACACACAAGAACACACTTTACCATCATTACAAGTACCACATATCACACAAGAAACATCACAGCTGTAACTTGACTCCCATGGAGAGTAATATTTGACAGCCCTGCTATCCTTAGTCCTTTACCAACCTACCCTCTACCAACAAAAATCAGTATAAAACATGCACATCTACTAATGTGAGGAGAACAAAATGTGGAACAGGGGTGCATGAAGACAGGCAAAAGGGGGCCCAGAGTTGAGGCTGGAGTGCCTTGTCTATGGCTAATGGTAGCAACAATAAGGTAAGGTGCATGCCTGTGGGTAGAGGATTAGAAGGTATTTGCTGTCAGATGGCTTAACTTTCCATTTTTTGCTTTTGTGGTATATGTCAAGTATGTCCTGTGTGTAGCAACCCCATTTCAGAAAAAAGTTGCTTGCATCTATTATACATTATACACGTCAAATTACATTTAAAGACAATTAAGGTTGCAAAGAAAGCCAGAATTAAAATTGGATAGGCAACTTTAATTTGGTCCCCTTCTTTGGGCACATTATGATACTGTCTTTAATTAGATCATCACATACTTCACCACTTGCCTCACCCACAGCACCCTTGCATCATTCAGTACACAAAACAGGTCATGCTACTTAGAGAACAAGCTACTTGTTTTCTCTTCTTATTAACAGATCTAGAACGTAAAGCCTGAAGAGACCATTAGATCATCTGGCCTCTTGAATATTACAGACTGTTTTATTTTAGCTTTACTTACTAATATACTTGACAGTACTTCATCAGTCTCATTGATACAAATACACTACTCTACCTCTTTCCAAATAGAGAACAGAATAATTTATCTATGTCATGCCTGAAAGTTTCCTTTGTTAGACTACTGAGGTTCACAGATCCATGACATTGGATCTCTGCTCTGTAGCAGCCTTCAAGACAAAGTAAATCTCCACCTTTGAGAAACTGTCATTTGAGACACTTCCAAAGCCTAAGAAATTTCTAGCAGTTATATCAATAAAGGAAAATTAAAACATTACAACTAAGCAGAACAACAATGTAAAGACTCGAAACTTCAAAAGCCAATTAACCTCATATTTTGCCCAATGAACAGCCCATTCAGGATAAGTTGAATCTGTGAACCTCATTACAGGCTTAACTCTGCCCTTTGCATGTTCCTTCAAAGCAATAAATTGTTTAATTTCCCAATTATAAGTTAACATCCAGCTCTTTCTAAGCAAGGACATTTATTGTTGAAGGTGTAAGCACTACAAATGTAAAACAATGAAAGAATCCAGCCACACACTAAAAAAATAACCAGAGATCATCCTCAACTGCATCAAGAATGCTCTAAGTGTTAATTCCTCCAAATCACACCAGGGCATTTTTCTGTGGTTACCAAGTTCATAACAGCTTTCAGCTCAGAACAAGAATGCTCACAAATAATTGATTCTTTCTTTAATACAGTACTTTGATATGATACTCATACGACAGCTGATTGAAAACAGCCTTTTCCATAGGACAAAGCTGCATAATACTGAGTTATCGCATAACTAGACGTGGCATACTTGCATGTACTTCCTTTTAGAGACTTCCTGGAGAAACAATACAATTTTGTTTGTTCCTAAAGTTCAGTCTTACCTGGCATGGTGAAAGTTTCCAGAGAGGTAGCTGCACTAGTCTATGCACAGCAAAAATGAGTGTCCTATGGCACCTTAAAGACTAACAGATTTCCTTGGGCATCTGAAAAAGTGGGTTAAAGCCCACAAAACCTTATGCCCAAAGAAATCTATTAGTCTTCAGATGCCATAGGACTCTAGTTGTCTCATCTGGCAAATTGTCTCAAATAGTCCTTTGAAGCTCATAACACTTCCCAGCATTTATATGGGTTACATCTCCCCCATACAGAAGTTGCATACAATTCCACAGAAATGCATAAAATTTGCATTTTTAACACAATGGACTCAAAAGCTTCATAAATTTAGCTCAGTATGGTTTTTCAAGCATTTTGCAGGAAACTGGCCTATTTGTCACACCAATATCTGCAACAAATTAAGCAGGGGTCCTACAGATAATAGTTTCCTTGACTATACAACACCCATTTATTTCTAGAGGCAGTCTCCAACCTGGGTACTTAATGAGGCAGGGGTCCTGTGGAAAACATGTTGTGCGATCAACAATGTACCATAGTGCAGAGGATGCAAATTAAGGTCGCACCAGCAACCTTGTCATTCCCATGTGGGCCAAGATTAGACACTTTCCCAGTGTATTTCATAGGTATGTGCTCTCAGCAGAGGAATGGCTAAACTGAGTAATCTCAGATACCTGAGATTGAAGATGACTGGGTGAAGACTTTTGCCCCCCACAGTTGCCCTTCTTCTACTCAGTCCTCTCAAACCGGTCTCCGTCCTAGTCTGATCTCTTCCCTACCTCTGGCTCCCTTTCACAGTCCCATTCTCCATTCTTTAGGTATCTTATCCAATGATCCAACACAGTCAGTCTGTTTGGTCTCTGCTCTTGCCCACCACAACACAACTCTTCACTCAACCCATTGCTTGCTAACCCCCAGCTTGGCTCCACTTCTAAGCCCTGACTACTTGTACATCTTTAATGAGATTTTTCTATACCTTTGTCATGTTTTATGATACAGTCTTCATTTTGGCTGGCTTGCCCCTTCATCCAGTACCAAACACAATTTTGCCCATGATTAGATGGAAAATGCCATTGTGAGCAGCCCATCTCTTTGTCCCCACCAATACAATCTTGTACACTTAGCGTACATGAAATCAGGCTGGAGGGTGTGGGGTGAGACACTGTGGAAGAGAGCAGCTCCTGTGTGATGTGACCTTGCACACACTATGCACACAAGGTCATGTTGGCAAGAAGAAAACTGCACTGTTTGTGGAAGTGCTGGAATATCAGGTATTCCAAAAACACATTTACACACACATCTTTCTGCCCAGTCAGCACCAGTCTCCCAAACACTCCTTGTCCCAGTCTACTCACCCATCATCCTCCACACATCCAGCTCTTGACCCATCCATAAACAATTCTTATATCTTTTTTTGTCCACTACCTGGAGGTCACTAAGAGTACAGGATAGAACAGGTGCGGCCAAACTGTGGCTTGGGAGCCACACACGGCTCTTGAATGAAAAAGCGTGGCTCCGGGAAGAACATCAGCAAATCAGTTTAGGAGAGCAGCCCCAGCCTAGGAGAGCAGCCCCAGCCTAGGAGTTCAGGAGGAGGTCAGGATAGTGGGTAGAAGTGCTGGCATGGTCGAGGATGGCAGGGAGAAGCACGGCATGGTTGGGATTTTAAAAAAAAACTTGCCACTAGCCTGCAGTTTTCTACATGGAGCAACAGCTAAGTTTTTACTGTATAGGACTAGTTTTCATGGTAACCTTAATTATTAGAATCTGACATCAACAGGATCAATATTTGCCCTCTTTTTACAATAAAACTACAGTGTGCAATGAATTTTAAGCTTAGTCATTTTGGAGTAGGTAAAAGTACATGGCTATACACCTCAGCGCGGCTCTCGAAGGTTTAATAATCGACTTTGTGATCCTTGAGTTCCATAAGTTTGGCTACCCCTGGAATAGACAATGCCTTGGCTCTCAGTTCAGGTGCCCAGTCCCAGCACATCACAATGAAAACCAGAACTGGAACTGCAGACAAAATCCTGCTCAGTCCAAACTGCAGTATGTTCAATGTGAAAGGAACCTTCAGGGAATCTAGCTGCTACATCTAACAAGTCTACTGGACTGGTGAAAACTGATAATTTTTCAAAAGGCCTGATTTAGTCAAACCTTCACAAGAAGACCACCACACACATTCCTGAAACTAAGGCCACTCCCTTGCCAAAATTCGTATCCCTGCTCCAAAGAAAAGGTCAACATTTTTCCTAATCTGATTTTCATAAACGTCTGAACTGTTTCAGCTGAAATTTACCCCAAGTAACTCAGCCACAGGAAGCCAAAAAAATTCTGTTCAAACATTTAGAATTGGGCAACATTATAGGAACTCAACACACTGCACTACTGTGGGACTTATCTGGCTGTCTGAACGAGTGGAGCTAACAGCCACACATATAATGCAAGGGATGGAGATGTGTTATTTGTTCCTTTTAAATTATAAACAATGGGAGATGCAAAAGCTACAAACCTGACACCTCACCATCCCTATACATACAATACCTCAAAAACCCTGGATAAATCACTTCAGTTCTCTGTGCTTATGTTTTCCCATGTAATTTTTGTCCTTTGAACTTATACCGTAATAGCCTCAGGTCAGGAACTCTCTCACTGTATGCATTTGTACAGTGCATTAGGTATAATTTTTCTTCATTTAATTTAATGCTTTCAATCCAAAACAAAATTCAAGAAAAAAGTGTATTAATTAGGCAACTATAGACAAAATTTCATAATGTATTTAGCAACTCTCACATTTGTGAGCATAATAGGAATAATCACACAAGTGATGCAGAAATTAACATTTTGGTTGACTAAAAATATAGTCTCGTTGCTAACTTAGGTATAGAGCCATAAATAGATCTGCAACAGCTAAGCCCTGCTACATATAGTATAGATTTTTAAAACAGTTCTCCATAACCGCATTTTATTTAAGCATTACTATAAATAAACAAATCTGTATGCAATAAAGGATACAAGATAAGCAGATAAACCTTTGTTTTCACACTTAATTCAATTGAAAGCCTTTTCTGAGACACAAAAAGGATTAACTCCGTGATGCTGGAAGTCAGGGTTTCCTCAGTGTAAAATAGGTCACCATTAAGTAACTCTAGTAAGTCTTGACTCACAAGTCTGTGCTTCAGTAAATTTCGTATTTTCCTTTCCCAATCCAAAAGAACTCAGTTGCTCCCAACTTAGATTAAAAAAAGCACAAGAGTCTTATGAAGTTATATATACACCATATTTACTCACTTCATGAACATATTTATTCCCCAAACCATAAAAATACATGCATATTCCCTGAAATGAGAAGTCTTCAGTTAATTGTGTAAGTAATTCTGTCCTCATACCTTGATTTACTGACTTATTTACTAGTTAGGCCTATACTACTTTATTTACCCTAGATACCAATTCCAACTTGTTTGCTTTTGCTGCATGTAGCTATTATGACATTTTGATAAAAATAGTTCAAAGTTTTAAAAATATGTTTGACTAGTGTAAAGTTTGCTAACTAAAGTGTATGTCTTAAAATTTCCATAATCTTACTCGGAAACGTCTCCACAATTTTTATGCAATCAACTTTGATACAACCTCCTTCACAGGCGGGGACAAAAATCTATATTTTCAATTAGGAATGCTAGAAAAAAAGGAATAAACTTATGGTCCAACCACCACTTTTTAGCCTCTTCTGCCTGTTTTGGACTTATCTGTGATACTTTATTTCGGATCATACTTTGTGGCTAAGTAATGAAAAGCCTCCCATACCTTCTCAGATCCTTTATTTTGTCTTTTTTTGGTTCCAGCTCTTTCTTGTTCCAGACTACTAAAGAAATTCTGACAATAATATCAGTTTGTAAGCTGTTAAGTTTCCTGTTGAAATCCCCTTCAAATATTTTAATTTTTAGTGTCTTTAGTATCCCATAGTTTCCTTAGCTATCCCCCCCCCGAAGTCCTTCTCACACTCAGTACAAATTTCAGTATAATTACTGTAGTTGGCTAAAAGTTTAGGAGAGCCTTGTTTTTTAGGGCATCACTTATACTGTTTTTGTACAATACCTAGCACAACAGAACCTCAACGCTGAGGCCTTTAGGCATCCCCTTTATAACTCTGCACCAGGCAAGGAACATCAGTCACTGCAACCAGTACTAGGGAAGCAGGCCATGCAACTTGGGAAGCATCATCTACAGTGGCCAGGTGGGATCTGGGATCTTTTACAAGAAGATTACTCATTGGACAATTCCTATTAAATATAACAGCCACCAAAATTGATCTATCTAGAAGAGGCTTTCCAAAGCACCTGTAAGTCATTCTTCTGTTTCATGTTGCATCACTCAAAGCTTACTCTTCCTCTCCTGTAGCAGTTTCTGACAGAGTCTGCTTACAGGTTTGAATTACTGGTACCACCGCGTGACTTATATTTTGGATCCCTGGACCCCTTTTGGCTCTCCTGGACTTCAGGACAATTTTCATAAAAACAATTACTTCATATTACGTTATATACACTGAAATGTAAGCAATTATATTTAGATAAGGTTATTTTATAATTATATGGTAAACATGAGAAAGTTAGCAATTTTTCAGTAGTAGAGTGCTACAAAGTGACACCTTTGTATTATCGTGTCTGCTTTTGTAAGCAAGTAGTTTTTAAGTGAGGTCAAACATGGGGTATGCAAGACAAATTAGGCTCTTGAAAGGGGTGCAGTAGTCTCAAAAGACTGATACTGTGTTAAAATGGTCCAAAAATGAAAATGTCTATGTTTACTGTCACTGGCCTCCTGGCATTTGAAATTTTATTGCAGTTACAGTGGTAAAAGAGAAAGGAGAATCAAGCCCAAGATCCTAAGTTCTACCAAGTGCAAGTCAATCATGTTTCTTTCCAGCTAACCAACCACAAAGATGGACAGGTGACTTATTTATCTTGACAAGTTAGAAAGGATTGTATCAGGAATTATTTTTCTCACTGTCATTTAAATAGTATATTGAAGTTAAAGCTTTGTTTTTATTTTCATTAAGTGACAAAAACATTCTTACCATACTTTTCTACACATTTTTATGGTACTTTTAAATCAAAACTAATTTGAAGTTTCTTTTTCATAAAAAAATAAGTAAAAACAATTTCTCTATACATGTTTCTAACCTTTATAATAATTAGTCTTTAATAGTTCTCACGATGTTTAACCATCTGCCACCCTACTATACTTTTTTTTTTTTTTTTTTGGTAACACTTAATATATCTAGTAGGGGACCTAAAAATTTAAAATGTATACCTAGAACAGTGTTTCCCAGCCATTGTACCATGGCACACAGGTGTGCCATCAGGCTAAAGCAGGTGTGCCACAGCTTCTTGAAAAACGTCTCAGAGTACAGGGTTTGCACCATGAATATTCATGTGTTCATTTGGAGACTCTATGATGGCATACCTCAAAACAATTAGATGTACCAAGGTGCGCCACGGTAGAGAAAAGGTTGAGAACCACTGACCCAAGATGAAGTCCTTCTATCATTTGTCTGAACTCATGTTGTGTTGCACTGAATTTTATTGCAGAAAAGCAGCTTTTTAATGACCTAACAGTTGACCATCTCCATCTTTGAGAGACAGATTTTGAATGGACTGTTCCTGAACGATCAGCTTCTGGAAGGCCTATAACAAGAACTTAAATCATCATTAGTACATTTCTTTATGGTCAATAGTGCAGGAAACATCTTACTTTCAGGGTCCAATTCCAAATTCTGCTTTTCCAATTCAAGAAAGCTGAATTTTATAAGGTATCAAGAGTTTAATCCTTTGTCACATAATTACTGAAAATATTCTCACTTTAAAATAATTCTGTTTTTCTTACTTCAGTGCACTCCATGTTTCCTACTACTCTTCAAGTTTAGTCATTATGAGTCAGATAAACAAACACTACTTGATAACCATGAATATCATTAGCAGGACTGATATTCAGCTCTCACATATAGCACACTTGGAACGAGAAACGCTTAAAGTTCATAACTGAAAAAAAATCAACTAGTTAACTTTGTATAGGACCAAGTTATTAGATGCCTTGCACAACTTCTAAGTAGTGGCTAGGTTCTAACAACACAGCGCTCCCTATAGTTCTTAACTCCACTCATTCCCTTCAGCTAGTGACAGTTGATTGTACCCAAAAAGTACACACCTCATTCATAATCAAGAGCCCCATATCCCCACTACCCTCCCCCACTTCTTCTTGAACTTATTTCCTAATAGGCATATAAGGAACCTTGACATTCTCTTCACTTCCCTTTTAAGCTTTTACTTGCATATTTAACACTGAAAACATTAAGATCTAATTTAATTTAAACTTTCAATTATCACAGTTCTATAAATAGTTCACAATGACTCATTCTGAGTTAAACCAGTTTTAAAAAACCTTTTTCAAAGAAAAAGGGGCTTTCTACAACTCTGCCAGGACTTCATCTTTCTTAAATATTTACTAAGGTGAATTTAGTTTAAATTCATGTGTCAGTACAAGTATTTTCAGGCAATTTCATCAAAATGGCACAACTCAGGAATATTTAAGGACTTTTTCTAATCATCATCCAGGTTTTTATATACTGTGTACATGCACGCACGCACACGCTTTGAGCGTAGGATACCTTTCTTACCTGATTTTCACCAATCACTCACCTGAGGGAGATAACAACAGGAAGTGACACTACAATAAACATCTAAGAAAAAAGAATTACCCAATACTGAAGTATTTTTCATTAGGCTTTCTGATTTAGTTGCCACAGAACTAGGACACAAGCCACAGCTCTGAAAGCAGCACTGCCATCAGCAGCACTATGACAGCAATAGCATGCTATGGCACCCTCACTTCTACGATACTGGTGGTGGTTCTGTCTTCAGTTATGCCTCCAGCAGCCACAGAGCCTCCTGTCGCTGAGAAGGAGTGGGTTCCTGGAGGTGGGTCTGACCTGGACCCAGGAGCTGCCAGTGCCAGGACTGAGGAAGTCCTGTCCCCTAGGAGCCTCTGGCCAGGGCACCCCTAAGCTCTACCCCTCCCCAGCTACAGGCTAAATGCTAAGGAGTTCAAGGGGGCTTAGACAGGCTGTGTGTGCACGCTGAGGTGACCATGGCGCCTCCCTCTCCCAGCCACAGGGCCCTGGCTGGTCACTCTCTTGCCCATACGTAAAACCAGACCTGCCCTCCGTACCCCTCATACCATGACTACCCCCTCATACCATGCCACCCTCAGCTCTGTGCCACTGCTGGCTCCCAGATAGCAGCTTCCATTCTTCAGCTGTCCAACACTGTGAAGTCTAGTCTCCCATACAACAGTCATATTTCATGGGGCAGATCAAACTTCACGGTCCATGACGTTTTTCACAGCCATAAATTTGATAGGGTCCTAAATATAAATGATTCCTTGGATTACGATCTTTTGCTTTTACTATTTTTTTTCCAGCAAGAATTAAGTACAGTCAAAGATCATTGCCAGCTCTCCCATTTTCTTCTTTTTAAAGCATGATTTGATCAGAGTGATTTACAGATATTTTGCCACACCCTCATAGCAGAAGCTGCACCCAATGAGTCAAGGACTCAAAGGGAATCTCAACAGGAAATTTATCCGAGTGCGCAATGCCTGGGGATAATCAACAGGGAGAAGGAAGAGCAGAGTATAATCTTTTTCTCTGTAAAATAAGAGATGACCTAACCCTGGATTAGATGGAAAAGTTGAGTAATTTCTTTCTTTCAAGCTTAAACTGATTTTTATGTATTCACCTTTGTTCAGTAAGTGGATACTTTCACAATTTTTGCCAGTATAGCAAACTCAGAATTCTGAAATACCATCTTTTTACTATTGTCCCAGGAAATGTTAACAAGTGAGGCTTTTTTTTTTTTTTTTTTTTTTTTTTTTTTTTTAATACAAGGAGAACTTGTATCAATTTAAATTATTTTTTCAGGCAATTTTATTCAACCAGTACAAACTTCTATGTGGACATCCTTCAATTCGAGAATGTCTTATTTTCATTTAGCTTAAATTTATACTGGTTTCACTAAATGTTATATTTCAGTTTCAAAAAAGTGACATCTTTAATTAAACTGGGGCATCTCATGTAAACAAGCCCTAAATCTTATTTATTTATAGTTTAAATCACCAATCCTTCTCTTCTACAAACTAGAGGCATTCGTTCATTTGAAGGCTCAGGATTCTTTCAAAAAATGACAAAGGAATCTCTGCTGTATTAAAACAAACAAGGAGTTCGGTGACACTTTTAAAGATCAA
Source organism: Podocnemis expansa (assembly GCA_007922195.1). Classification (NCBI taxonomy): domain Eukaryota; kingdom Metazoa; phylum Chordata; order Testudines; family Podocnemididae; genus Podocnemis; species Podocnemis expansa. The sequence goes on from ML681973.1 coordinate 23,884,684, forward strand.
CAAATTCATTTATCGTACAAGTTTTTGTGGGCGCAATCCCACTTGATCAAATGCATGAAATGTAAATGTGGTGTGTTAACCATACACATACACACAGAGAAGAGTGGGTCACAAGGTCAATTCAGACAGATCCAGAGTGATAGTCTGCTGCCCTATCTCAGCAAACTAGACAAGCTGTTTTGATTCTTACAGTGTAGCTGAGGGAAGCAAGAGCAGAGAAGGATGACAGCTGTAGTAACATCTTCTTCCTCTGAGCTACAGATTACCTTTTAATCAGGTGGCATTGATTTCCATATAAGGCACAGGCAGAATATAAAAAGAAAAAACAGTTCATACTTAAAAACAAACAAGAAATCTTGTGGCCTTTTTAAAGGCTAACAGTTTATCACATGAGCTTTTGTGGGAGAAATCTCACTTCACCGGATGCTTGAAGATGGAAATCTCACAGTATGGAAGGGAAAAATAAATCCAGTGAAGTGTGACTGGCAGACTCTGGTCAGACTATTTCAGGGCAAATCTTTATTGGATTTATTTTCCCCTCCCATAACATAAGTTTTCCATTTTCAAGCATCCAGCAAAGTGGGATTTTCTCCCACAAAAGCTCATGTGATAAACAAACCTGTTAGTCTTCAAAGTGCCACAGGACTCCTTGCTGAGGTTTTGCTGAGCTAGACTAACACCGCTACCCCTCTCAAATAGTTCCTACTTAAACACTTAATTTCCAAATTACTCAGAAACACTTAAAATAAATGTCTTGGTTCAGCTGCTGAAATAATTTAATTAAATTGTTGTTCATTTTAACAAAGGCTTCCTAAATAAAGTTCTTGTTCCGGAGTCACTCCCCCCCAAAAGAATACTGAGTTACTTAGCATAGCATTCAAATAAAGATGAGGGGTAACCCCTTTGGAACAATTCTCATTTTGCTTCTTTTACCTCAAAAAAGTTCTAGTCTAGCACTTCAAAAAGTAGGCTTATCTAAGGCAGTGACACTGACCTAACTCTGTATGCACCTACACTAAACCATAGCTCCCACCAATTTAACTCATTCACTACATCGACTTATTAACTTCATCTCCCATTTAGACCAATGTAGTTAAGTCAATGCAGTATCAGAGCAGACACTACTTTGTTTATATGGACTGCTGCTGCCTTTCAGAAATCATCCCACAGTGCCACATATTGACAGTTAAATTGGCACAAGCACTTCTGGTGAGGATGTACACTACCAATACAAGGGATGTAGTGTGCACATGCAAAATATGTTTTAATTACTGAGATGGCTGTATGTCATAACTTATATCAACTTAATTATATAGTGTAGATTTGCCCTCAGAGTTGTAAAAGCCAGTCTACAGTGAGTCCCTGAAGTAACAGATTGGAAGCTCTTTGGGGCAGCACTATTTTTTTTTATTCTGTTTGCACAATGTGGCACACTTGGATCCTGGTCCATGTCTAGAGCTCCAACGCCTTACAGTATAGTAATACTAAAAATAGAGAAACAATAGACATATTTCAAGCATGTTAAAAACCAGACAATTATTTTTGTTTACAGTATTCACTTAAACTTTCTCCATTAATTCATTCACCTTTCATTTGGGCTATGTCTACACATGCATTGTTATTTCGAAATGAGTTATTTTGAAATAAAATCCTTATTTCGAAAAAAGTTAATCCGAATTAACAAAATGTTAATTCGAATTAAGGGAAAGCCTGCAATCCAAATGGCTGTTATTTCGGAAGGGATATTTCAAAATAAAGCCGTTTGGACCTGTTCTTTCGAAACAGCTCTTTCAAAACAACAGGTCTACACAGTGTTGTTTCGAAAGAACAGCTTTATTTCGAAATATCCCTTCCGAAATAACAGCCGTTTCGAGGGGGGGGCAGGTTTTACTTTTTCGAAATGACAATTCTTATTTCGAAAGGACGAGGTCCGTCCTTTCGAAATAAGAAAACGTCATGTAGACCTCATTTCTTTTATTTCGAAATAACGAGTGTTATTTCGAAATAAAAGTGCTGTGTAGACGTGCCCTTAGTGTTTGTCATCACTAAAACATCAGAAAGCAGATTGCTAACAAATCAATACACATGACAGAGGTGGAGTTAGGCACAGAACACACTGAATTATAGAACTAGAGTTTATTTTTATACAGTGAAAGCATATTATAACTGAGGTCTCATACCAAACATAAAACTTAAAAGTGACAAACTTAGTAGAAATTTTGCACTCTCATATGTTTTTTCTTAAATAATTAAGATGTATTTTAAACCATGCTGTCAAATGGCCTGGCATGTCTTTTTCATAAGTTACCGGATCCAAAAAATACATCAAGTGTACACTGATAAACATCTATAGTTGTAAAGGGAAGAATAAAATATAAGTGAACAGAAGTAGTTCTATGCACATAGTTAAAATGCAAATCAACATCAATGTATGAGAGTAAATAAACCATTAAACTCGATTTTTTAAATTAACAAGTTAAGATACAAATGGTATTTAAAACAAACAAGTTGCTACATGAAAATCTCAATAGAAAGTAACAGTCTAAATCTGGCCTAAAACATACTATTTGATCCCAGTCCAAATGATTAAGACAGTCAAAAAATCTGCACTCCTTTCTTGTTAGAAATACCATACAACTGCTAATTTTTACATCCTTCATTGAAGATCAGCTATTCAGTTACACAAGCAGTATCATGAACAATTCATCTGATTTAATGAAATTCCTTTTCTTCTGTAAAAAGTCATATCACAAAAGCTACTTAGTGATCTCTGTGACAAATGTATTGCCCATATTAACCCTACTGTGACAGACCACTAAGCCAAGTGAAACACATTCTTGAACAAAGACATGTCAACAACTAAATCTTTGTAAATCATGCAGTTGTTCAGTTAAAAATACCATTACCTTAGCAGTGTAACTTTGATCTTACTTCACCAATTCTCTGCAGACCCTCCCTACAAGAAGCAACTTCACTCTTCAAGTACTCAGCCCTCAAAGTAAATGTGGTTTTAAATAAGGAAGTGACAGTGCAGATTCTCTTTTTTTCCTCCTAAAAGCAGCTATGCAATCTAGAATGTGCAATCTTAACTAATTGTTTTCAAGACTTTATTATTCCTTTCTGAACATAACTTCACCTTCTTTAATATTATCCACCTGCCACCTGGTCCTTACACAACCTCCAATCAAATACTGTTCATAATATACCCATAATTCTCAGTTCCATCCACTTCCAACTCACTCGTTGATCACCACCACTCCAAACACACTCGCCACTCTCTTCCACAATAAAACACTTATTTCTAATCTACCAATCTGCTTCGCCTTCTGTAACACAATGTATTTGGAAAAAGAAAAGAATGAGGGGTCACAAGGCTACCATAGGTAGCTGTAACAGTGGCTACTTTGCTGCCATCAGTACAGACACTGCCTTGGGCTTGCAAGCCTTGAATTAATGCTCTAAAGAGAGATGCAAGACAGTCCTTTGAAGTTGGGCCCTGAGATCTGAAAAGCCACCTCTTCCTTAGGCTAAGCACCCACGCTTCACAGTCCACAGCTTCAAAGCACTGGCTACACAGCTATTATTTAAGAGAGTCTGCCTTGTGAGTTCCAAAGGAGTAGTTGCCATGTTACTCTAGTTCAGCAAAACCAACAAGGAGCACTGTGGCACTTATAAAGACTGTTTGGTAGGCTGCACTGAATCACTGCTTAAAAATGTCACTGAACTGCTTTTTCACAGGTTTTAGTGCCATACTACCTCTAACAAGTTTATGCATCACATTACTTTTTGTGGGGAAAAAAATCCAACTTTGTCAGATGCTTTAAAGATCTTGTGAGTGAGTCTATTGACCAGTACTGGGAGACTAACTGTTGTGAAGCTGTGTAGACCAGGGGTCTCAAACTCAAAATCACCACAAGGGCCGCATGAGGACTAGCAGAGGGCCTCATTAGGGCTAGTAAGTTAGTCCAAGGGCCACACTGCTGAAACCTTTTCATACAACAGTCTTGCAGTATCAGTAACAATTGTCATTGTGGGCCACAGAAAATAGCTTTAGGGGCCATGTGTTTGAGACCACTGGTGTAGACATACCCCAAGTCCAGTCCACTCATAACCACTAGCCTTCTGGCAACAGCTTTGAGTAAGCAGGATGGAACTGCTGACTGGATAGAACCTACTAGATGAATCTTAAATTACAGAGACCTCAAAACATCTGCCTTTCTTCTGAGCTTTATGGAAGAAACATCAACTTGGGAGGGACTAAATACGCCTTACACAATAGACTCAGCTATGGATAACCACTTGTAATTTGTTTCAGAGCACACTGATGGAAGGATTACCCACTTTAACTGCAGTGAACTGGATGCTTTCCCTTGAGAGAACTATCTGGAAGTCCAAGGTCCTAGTTCATGAAACTATTACAGAACTTTGTTCTTCCTTGCTAATTTTTGATTGCAGACATTTTATAAAAGCCTTTATTATTTATGAAATTACTCTAAAACAAAGTTTCCTTCCATCTTTAAATCGTTTTGTTTTTCTAAACTGTGGAAGTACTGTTGAGCTATTTGTTTCATTTACTTGCTGCATTAACACTCAACCCAGGTACTCACACTTGTATACTCTTGCTATGGGGTACAGACTCCACTCTATCTATGAAGCTAAGAGACAAAGCACTCCTCTCTCCGCTGAGCAGAATTTTAACTGATTTTTCTTAAATTTAGCTAACACAGAATAGGATTTCCATTTTTCCAGTAAAAACAAACAAGGAGTCCTATGGCACTTGAAGACTAACAAATTTATTTATTGCATGAGCTTTCATAGGAGAAAATCCCATTTCAGACACTTTGAAGATGGGGGGAAACCAAGTTTGGTCTGTAAGTGCCACAGGACTCCTTGTTTGTTTTACTGAACTAGACTAACACAGCCACCCCTTTTAATCTAAAGTATTCAGACAATGATTTTTAGTGTATAGCAAAGTTATGAATTTAAGCTCCCAGGCTCACCTGTTGCGAGTTTCCTTTTAGGACAGAGATGAAAGGTCAGGTATACAGGGATCACTTTGTGAAAAATGTTCACGCACAGATGAGATGAAGATTTTGTCTTATTTTCCTTTCTGAGTTCATTCAAGAGCATAGTGATTGCCTAGTTTCACCTTGTGTGCGCTATTGGTGCATTTAATGCACTGGATGAGGCAGACCACTTGTTATGACAGCCAGATATAGGACCCATGGATCTTGAAATATATGTGGCTGAGGGTGTTTATCATTGTAGCAGTAGAAATTAAGTAAAAACTTTTCAGAAAATTTCTGAGTACGTTTTCTTGGCACTTTCACTTCACAAAGAGTAAAAGAACACATGGTATTAATACACATCAATCAAAAACATCAAGAACATTTATGAAAATTTCTATCTTTCACAACAAAACTCTTGCACTATTGGCTGGAAAAAAGTGGAACAAGAGCATACCACAGCAGAAGGAGTAATTCATACTTGTGAAACATACAGAATGTAGGAAGTTTCCAGAGGTGCAGCTATGTTAGTCTGTGTACAGCAGACACAAGAGTCCTGTGGCACCTTACAGACTAACAGATCTCTCTGGGCATAAGCTTTCGTGGACTCCAACCTACTTCGGCAGACGCATCTGACAAAGTGGACTGGAGCCCATGACAGCTTATGCCAAAGAGATCTGCTGGTCTGTAAAGTGCCACAAGATTCTCGTTGTTTTTACAGAATATAAGAACTGCAACGAAGACTACAATATGTTGCCAATTATTTTTTTTAAAAAATGCTATAACACTGAAAACCTACCGTACAAGCTTTATAAAAAAGCTTCACGCAACCATCATGTACTTTTATTCTTACTTTCAGTCATGTCACCTCACAAAAAGTACACCCGTTCTATGCTTTATTTGGAATTCTGATAACACTGCACCCTCAAAAGGTTCATGTTATTTTGTCACCTGTTTATGAAACAAGTCTTATCACATGAACTCAACAAATTAGAATCATGGGCTGTGCAGAAACTAAAATCTGTTACCCATTTCAGAATTGCAAATCAGTAGCACAGAAAAGCCTCCTGCAACATGAAACAACATCAAAGTATTAACCAGTAACAATATCATGATTTTTAATAGGAAGAGCAGACAATCGACTGCATTAGATACGACAATTCCTGAAGCGAATATTCTAAAATCATTCATTTTGTGTTTTTAAAAAAAATACAGCTTGATGGTTAACTTGCAGACAAACATCTATAGTACAATTTGTCAAGTGCTACTGAATATTAAGACTCAGCATAGGTATGCTACAAGAAAATTAGATCTGTATCACATCATTACCAAATGGCTTATACATTTAGTACAGCTGCAAAAATTGTGGCGGCATTATATTCTGACTGAGCAAAGTTTCAACCCCAGCAATATCAGCAAGAAACATACCAACAACAATGAGAAGCTAAAAATATCACTTAGGTAGCTAATTGGTGTCTGAGATCCAGGTGTAGATAGTGGACTTTGATTTACAGGCTATAAGGAGAGCCTGGGTCCCATTCCACAACTACAACATAAATATCTACATGATAAACAAAGATCTGACACAACCAGGCTTGTGTACTTGGTGTTTCCAAGCCTACGCATGAATGTCGACACTGCATTGTAAATATGGGTTAGAAATTGCTAGAGCCTGGAGATCCTGCTATTATGCCCACATTAGACTATGCAGATTCCTGTCTGCAGCTTCAGTGGCATCCATGTGAAACACAACAGAACTTGGACCCAACTCACAGCGGTACTAGGGCTCTGATCCACCTCTCCCAGCAGGATCGCAAGACCTGAATACTAAGTGCTTGCTAACCTCAATCATACCAGTCTTCATGTGGACAGAAGGGCTTGGACTCAAACCTGAGTCAGAGCCCAGCCTTAGCATGCAATGCAGATATATTCCAGCTGCTACAGCAGATCTAGTAATTATAAAACCAATATGATTACTGCACCAGGAATTAAATCCATTCTATTCAAACATATACAAGTGCATTGACACAAAATTATGCACTATTAATTAAAAGCTTACTGTCACTGGGTGCACCTGTGCTCCTTTAGCTCCTGCCTCCCTGATGCTGACCAAGCAAGCAGAGACTTACAGGCTGGTGCAGTCACCCATGCCTTTATTTGCAATTTGTTGCTCCATGCCACCTTCTGCTTACAGCATAGCCCCCTTCTGCCAGCAGCTATGGGTCTGCCTACAATTACTGTCTCTAAAGGAAAAACAAATGAGTAGTCTTGTGGCACTTTTAAAGACTCAAATTTATTTTTCGCATGAGCTTTCGTGGGAGAAAATCCCAATTCATCAGACACTTGAAGATGGGGAAACTTACAGAACAGGAGGGAAAAAAATGCAAGGAAATATAAGGCATATGACCAGGTCAGACAATTACAGCAAATCAAAGCAGTTGTTTAAATTCAAACAGTGGAGAACAGCATATAGGGGGGAAGATGAGGTTAAAAAAAAGTCACCTGTTGCAATCAGAAAAGATCCCAAAGCTCTTATGTAACCCTAAGGCAACCATGTCAAATCTGCACATGAATTTCAATTCTGCACTCTCTCTTTGAAGCTTTGATTTGTGAACCATTTGTCTAAGTATGCCTACCATCATATCATCAATGGAGTGAACAGGGAGATTGAAACGTTCCTCTAAGGGTTTTTGAATGTTATTTCTGATGAAGAGTTGTGTCCGTTTATTCTTTTGTGCAGAGACTATCCTGTTTGTCCAATGTATAGGGCAGAGGGGCCTTGCACCTCCTGCTTCAATGACTACCTCCATCTTACCCCCCCGCCTTTTAGCTTCCCTTTGACCAGTTGAGGTAGCACCTCCTCCAAAGCAGCCTGCAAGCTGCTGTTTATTTGACATCCAGGCAGCTGCTTGATTAGCCCACTCTACTTCTCCTCCTTTGAGTGAGAAGTGCCTGCCTCAGGAACTCTTAGCTAGCACCCTCTCACACTTGCCAATTCTCCGAAAACTGGCATGCTGTACAAGAATCCTAAAGGGTTACCGAAATCTCCACTCTGCTTTAGTATTTGAACGAACACACACACACACACACCATACGTACGTCAGTATGAACTTAAATACTGCAAACTGTTTAAAGTTTTTGCTCCCAATTGTTACAGCTCTATTATAAAAATGCATTTTAGATATCAAGTGGCTAATTAAACATGAGACACAGTCATTAGGGACAAATGCAGGGTGGGACAATACTACTGAGCATTAGCTTACAGCCTAAACCTCGACTAGCCCAACCCTCTTTCCATTTTGTAGCAGAAATGGGATTTACTCTCAAATGCTGAAATTGACTATTACCAGCTCAGCCACAATACTAAAAATGTTCTTAGCCCCAAATTCTTGTCACTGACAGATCTCCAGGCTATATGAACCTCCCAGTACCAACTTACTTAACTGTAATACACAAAAAGCAAGACAGATCTTTAAAATACTGGAAACATTCAAGAAACAAATATTGAAAAGCAAGCCCTACGTTTTATTTCAACTTATTACACTTCTCTATTACACTGCAGTAAAATCTTTAAATGGCAGAACTGCCATATTCATACTGACAGTTGCCTGCGGAGAGAAGTCTCAGTCTGCTAGGAAAGTATAGCCCAGAAAGCAACCCAAAGGGCTACAAAGCCTGGTAAACAAGACCCTAAAGATCTGTGAGGCATTTGTGTTGCACTGAATTTTGACAAGAATTAAGAATTGTGAGAAAAACAAAACAGAACCTGAAGCCGGGGCTTTGGTACATGATTTCACCTTCCCTGACCAATGGGTCAGCTCATCAACCTAAAACTATTTACATACAGAAACTTACCAGAATTGCCATTGTGGAATACTTTATTCTACAACAGATCCTTATGTAGACATGTCTGAAAGAGAAGTCACTTCATTCTGCAATAATTATTCCATTTTGGAAGCACACAAATTATTCTGGAACAAGGTGACTTACTCTGCAACATCATGTCCAAATAAGGAGCTACTTGGAGACAGCTATTGAAGAATACCTACCTGTTTAGGTCAATTTCTCTGGGTAGACAAACCCTTGCATACTATTAACAGGGCAGAAAGACAGGCAAACTGAAGCTAAAAGCTACCAAAAAAAAGTTTAGATCAAGGAGACACCTGACATCACTGCCTAAATGCAGCCCGAATATTAGATGCATTTCCTGATACCTGGAGTATTTCAAGGGCTTGTTACTGGAAGTACACCGCTTCAGGCTCCCTCCAGACCAAGCCCTAGTCTATAGTTAAGGCAAATTCAGTGGCAGTTGACTGCCAGTTTTGCATTTGTTGTATAATTCCTTGTGTAACTAGCAGCGACTTTTAAATCCACCACTACACCCATTAGGGAAAAACTGACCGCAAGTCCCTCTCTATGCCCTCAGCCCTTCCGGGGCTGATTTCCAGGAATGGCGTGGTGAGTTCATACTCACCATGAACTGCTCCCAGAAGGGCGAACTGATGGCAGCGAAATTGCCACTATCAGCATAGACATAGCCTTAGTCTACGGAAAGTGAGCTAAAACGTTGCAGATCAATGTAGAAACTAAGGTGAATCAAAGTAAGATACAGCTTGAAGTACTTACGGTATTCCTGGGTTTGTACCCAACAACAACCCAAATTTAATTTACAATGTGACCAACACTCAGTGCTTGATGTAGTTATTTTATGTTCTAGTGAAACTCATTTAGAAAGGAGGCTAACATTCTGCACAAGCAAAAAAATACCAAGCAGTAGTCCATCAGTAAAGTTTGCTCTCAATAGAGCACCGCACAGTTGAAACAGCCTATTGGAAATAAACATGCGGGTAAAACAAATCCATCAGTTTGTGGCAGAGACCAATAACCAAATTCTGCCCTCAGATATAAATGTAGACTTCCTATGAAAATCAGTGAGAATTTTGCACATATATATCCAAGAGCAGAATTCAAATTTTGACAGAGATCTGCTGATTGATGCATCAATTCTTTACATTTTGTCGAGGTACAGCAAGCAAACTATGGAGGAGTGTTTCACTTTCATCAACCAGTACCTCCCTCTTGTTTTCTTCTTTTAGTTTCCCAATCTGGTAGTCAGTATACCATACATATGCTCTTAAAATTGCTAGTCAACTGTCTAAGAGATAATGTAATTGAAAGTTAAGATGAATGCATGGGAGACAAACAGCAAGAATTATGAGGAGTCATGTGGCACTTTAAGACTAACAGATTTATTTTTCGCATGAGCTTTCGTGGGAGAATGCCTTTAAACATTCTCTAATATTGGCAACCCAAAATGTGAGTTTCTATGTCAGATGCGCTGTAATTTTAGACCACTGCATTTCATACAGTCAATCAAAACACTGGTCTATTAGGTCTCTCTTTAAGCATGTAATAAGTTATCTACCCACACTGTACTGCTGGCTTAGGGTCACACAGGATTTGGGTTTCTGTGAAATGCCCTACTCAACCATATTATTGTGGCTTTATCTAATGCCTTATTATTATCCCTAGATTTAAGTTTCTTTTATTGCTCCAGACATTGTGATGATAAATGAATCTTTTTGGTGTAAATGTGCATTCTTGACTTGCTTGCTCTCTCTCCAGCATACGTATTCTAGGAAAAATGCTCAAATGAAGAAGACAAAAAATATTGGTTTCCCCTTGAGTGTTTAAAAAGGAAGTAGTGGTTGAGGGCCATCAAGTGAAAGTACTCTAATATAGCTAATCAAGTGTTTTCATTACGTTTCATTTTCTTCCATCAAGTAAGTTTTAGCAGAAACTTGTTTTTCCACAACTGTCAGTGCGAGTATTTTTTAGTATTGTCTAAGCTATCAAAAGCAGCCTCCAGCTACTTTATAGAACCAAACAGCTATAGACCTAAAATCCTCCGTTCTTAGAAAAAGCTTACAAAGGCAATAGCAACACAGGCTTCTCCACTCTCCCTACTAGCACGTCTGAACTTGCACTGCAGAAATCCTTGAGGGTGAACTCCATTTCCAGTTTGCTCAGCGCACAACCTCTCTGACAAGACTACCAAGGGAGTCACAGTTTCAATGGTGAGTTGTGGTATGGACATACAAATTCTTAAAAGAAAAAAAAAAAATTCAGGCACCTTGACTATGTTTTTAATGAACAACCAACCTGAAATTTACAGAATGGAAAATACCCAAGCCACAGTGATAATGTATTATGAATTAATAATGTTTAATAAATAATAGAACTACTTATCCTCAAAGTCATTTCACATTTAACTGAGAAAAATTCATACAACTGTTATAAAAGTTAACGAAAGAGCTCTAAGAAAGTGACATTTTACCAAATTGTAATTACACTAGCTAGAGATGATCTTTTAAGAAGTCAAGTTGGCTACAGTACACAAAAGGCCTTCTTTAACCAAGACCAGTCCTCACACACATCAAAAAACATATTCAGCATTTAGTAAATGCAAGTTCATTAATTTGGTTTCAACAAGAAAGTTTTAAATTACTTAACCAGTATATAACATTTAATATACAAATGTAAATCTGACAATACATCAGTGATGTCAGTACAGAAATATAAGATGACTTAATGAAGTGGCCTTACAAGATTTTTATGAACTTTTCACAGGTTTCCATTCCCAGCTCACCTTACTAAATATCAATTTATTACACAGATAATTAGATTTTAAATACTGTAATATTTTTATTCAGTAATACAAAGGATGTACAACTCAGATACCAAAATAAAGAATCCACAAGTTCATATGGCAAGGAAAAGCCTGTCACCATCATTACCATTTGCATTTGTCTTTATTCTCTCTTTTTTTTTTTTTTTTGAAAAGGACTATAGTTATGAAGAAAAAAAGAAGTCAAAGTTACTTTCACAAGGATTCCACAGCCTGCTTTACACTAGAAAATTAGGTCAACTTCACTACAAAGAAATCCACACTCCTGACCAGCATAGCTAAACCAAACTAAACCCCACTGCAAATAGTACTACGTTGACTAAAGAAATCTTTCATCAACCCAGCAACTGTTGCCTCTCAGAAAGGTGAATATCTACACCCGGGGAAGAACCACTCACAGTGTTAAATAGCATCTACAGTGAACTGCTACAACAGCACAGGTGTGTTGCGTTACTGTAGCATTTTAATCAGACATACCTTAAAACACAGCAGGTTGTTTTACAAAAGTCAGGAAGCAAATAAGTGACAGTTTGAATTTGCCTTAAAACAAAACACATGACTTCTGTCTTTATAGATTGTTTCTGTTCCTTGAAGTTTCACATCCATATTAATGGATAAGATAATCAATCACAGGGAGATTATACCTGAAGAGTACTATTTAAATATTATTGTTTTCCAAAAAGATGCACTTTTTGACAACCATTATCTCTTTGGGAAAATACCGCAGCAAGATGATGTACTGCATCGGCTGATATGCCCTTTTTAAATTTCTTAAGGGAACACCACCACACATATTGAGCCCCAGTACTCTGAAGTGCAAAATGAAATTATTATAAATTAGGTAGCATCCAAAGTCCTCTTAGTCAGGACTGGAGCTTCTATTCTACATAAAAACTGACAAAGGCAGAGTTAGAGGTAAAGTTTCCATGTTACAGACAGCAACATCAGACAGGTTCCAAAGGGGTAGCTGTGTTAGTCTATTTCAGAAAAACAACAGGAGTCCTGTGGCACTTTTGAAGACTAACAAATCTATTTATCGCATGAGCTTTCGTAAGAGAAAATCCCACCCTGCATTTATTTTCCCCTCATTCTGTAAGTTCCCCCATCTTCAAAGCATCTGACAAAGTGAGATTCTCTCTCATAAAAGCTCATGCAACTGATATAAGGTAACAGCTACCAAAACTGAAATTTATAGGCTTCAACACGGACACCATCTATCCACCCAACTACTTATAAATTGCTCTTATAACCACTGTTTAGGACTGCCTCACAATCTTAATTCATTGATCCTCACAATACCCACCAGCTAGCTTCCCCATTTTACAGAAGTAATATACAGAGAAATAAAGGTTAAACACAAATCTATGACACAATAGGGAATTAATTTAGGGCTTTTGTAGGCATACTGGCCACTGAACCAGTCTCTCTCTGACCATGATAACTACATGCCTAGCTTCAATACCCAGGAAGAGGAAAAGTCAGCTAAATGAAGCTACAGCAAGGGATGTAGACACCAGAAGGGAGACGTATGGACTGTAATGAGAAAGATAGTACGACCATTGACTGGACTAATAGTCATGCAGATGTTAGCGTTAGTAAAAGTGATATACCTAACCCAGCTAGAAATTTTGGTGAAGTCCAAAGGAAGAAACTGAAATGCCTATGCATGTAAGGAGTCTGGGCAACAAAATGTAACAACTGGAACTACTGGTGCAAGTCATAGTGGATTATAGAAACTTGGCGGAAGAACTTGGTGACCTGAAAACAGGTATGAAGAATATGAGCTTTTTAGGAGAGAAATGAAGGAAGAGATGATGTGCCACCACTGTACATCAACAGTGATAAATTTTAGGGAGCAGTGATTGTATGGACCAAAAAAATCTATTTGGATCAAAATCACTTTGGGAAAGGATTGTAAAAGATACTATTAAAATAGCATCAGGATTTGCTAGACACTGGTGCCAAACTTCTATGGATAAAAATTTCTCCAATATTATTAGAGTAAAACAATATTGGGAATTTTATCATAATGGAAAATGAAGTTGCCAGCTACAGGCTAGAGAATAAATGTTACTAATACTGGTAAGGACCCGTTATTCCTAGATACAATAGAACTGTCTTTATCAAATTGTTACCAAACCAGCAAGATATGATACAATGTTAAACACTTGCTAAATAGCGAGGACATCACAGAAGAGCTGGTCATATGAAATAACCCTGGACGGAGTGATCTCAGGATGACCAGATTTAAATTAGGAAATCATAATAATCAGATCATAAGCAATTTTTTAATTTTTTTTTTTTAATTAAACAAATTAAAAAGGGAAGACTGGGAAAATAAGGGAATTACTTCAAAAAAAATCAGCTGAACTGAAGTACTTAAATGGAGCAGAAACATGTTATTTCTTAAATCAACTGTATAAAACTATCTAAAATGTATACCAAGCAAGGGGAAAACCCAGCTTGTAAAGGAAGGCTCCAAACTCACCTGGATGAACAACCACTTGCAAGAGACTACTAAGTGTAAGCAGAGAGCTTCAGGGAACAGAAAGAAGGATAGATCAGCACAGAAAGCTACATCTTGGAGGTTAGAAAATGGAGAAATAAAAGGGAAAATTCCTAGAAGTGAAGCTGAATTAGTTCTTGACAAGGAAATCAACATTCCAAGGGTTTTTTTTTTTTTAAGTGATATAAATAAAAAGAAAATAAACAAAGGATGGGGCTTGGCCACTATGCAGTGGATAGGCTAGAGATCAAAAATAATATAGGTATGGTACAAAAATGGACACTTTGCCCCAGTTTTCACAAATTATGATATCAATATAGGCCTGAAGGGAGAACAGCTGATGGAAAAGAGTATATAGAAACAGAAACCAACACATCTGAGGTGGGAAGAGAGCTTTAAAAAAAAAAAAGTGTTTAATGAGCTCAAATTCAAAGGAGGACAGATACCAGCCAACTTTCATCCCAGAATACCAAAAGAATGGACACATAAGATTTCTAATTCAGAAACAAGAATTTTTAATCAATTTATTTGGAGTTAACAGCATATTGCCAGAGAAATAGCCAACCTCATACCAATATGAAAGAAAGGTGATCTTAGCAATTACAGTCTTACAAGTTTGCCCTCAAACACTTGCAAGGGTTCAGTGTAAATTGTGAAAAAAAAGGATAAATTAAATTCATGGACATAAACAGTAAAGGGGATATAATACAACACTGGCTTTCCTAGGTAGATCATGCCAGACTAATCTGATTTCCTTCCTTTAGAAAATAAACATTTTTTAGATAAGGGTAATTCCATTGATCTTGCATACCTGAACTTCATTAAAGCATTTTACACGATACCACATTAGAAATTAAATTAGAAAAGTTAGCGATTAGAACGTACAAAAGTGACAATGTTGATAAAGAACTACCAAAAAGGGAAAAGGCAATGGGTTGTGCTGAAACATGATTATCAGACTGGAGGTAGGTTGCTAGCAGAAATTCTTCAGGGACTGGTTTCTGAACCAATTTTATTCAATATTTTTATTAATGACCATCACAAAAAGAGGAACTTGCTAATGCTATGAAGTTGGGAGACTTCATCGATACAGAGGTGGACTAGAAAATGAAAGGAAGACCTGGATGGGCTTGAAGATTGACTAAAGAGAAATAGGATGAAACTTGATAGTACTAAGTGCAAAGTCATGCTATTAGACTTAGGGTCTAATATTGAGAAATTTATCTACAAAATTGGTCTCTGATTGGTGATAACAAAGGAAAAGAAAGACTTGTGGTGGAGTTAGTCAATTACTAAACAACTGTGAGCCACCAGTGTGATTCAGCAGTGAATGAGGCAAATGCAATTCTAGGATGCATCAAGCAAGACATTTCCAGGAGAGGCTCAGAAGTATTTAATGCTATTACACAAAGCACTGATAAGACATCATCTAGAGAGAATACCGTATATAGTTCTACTCATCCATGTTCAGAAAGATTAAATCAAACTGGAACAGGTGTAGAAGACAGCTAGTGAGATCAGGGAATGGAGAGCCAACTTTATGAAATGAGACTGGAAGAGCCTGGTGTTTTACCTATCTCTGCAATGTGAGAGTCACTTGCCAGGATCATTTGGTTCTGTCTCACTTGATCATCTTCCTGCCATTGCAGGCACTGATGCATTTTGATCTCTTCTATTCCGTCCCTGCAGCACGTAACAGCATTGTCTCCTGTGGACTGTACTACATTAATCTAATACAAGTTTGGGGTTTAATGGTCATGCTAAGTAGTATCAGTGATCTGTGATATACAGAAAGTCAGACTCAATCGGATGACCCTTTCAATCCTTAAACTCTATGAGTCTATAACAGGCATGGCCAAACTGCAGCTCAGGAGCCTCATTTAGCTCTTGAATGAAAAAGTGCAGCTCATGGAAGAAGGCTAGAGCAAAGCAGCCCCAGCCTAAGAATTTAGAATCTCCTGCCTTGAGCATGCTTGGGGGGGGAGGGGGGAGCCCCAGCCTGTGCCTAGCCGCTGGAGCAGCCAGATAAGGGTGCCTTGGGGGTGTGTCAGCCCAGGGGAGCCAGTGTCAGAGCCTGGGGGTTAGGCAGTGAGTTGGACAGGTTGGGGAAGCGCAGTGCCATGATTGGAGAGGGCAGAGAGAAGCATGGCGGTATGGTTGGGATGGTGGGGGAGAAGCTAAGTTTCTACTGTACAGGTAGGGCTAGTTTTCATGGTAACTCTAAGTAATTATTAGAATCTGACCTTAGTAGGATCAATATTCACCCTCTTACGATAAAATTAAAGTGTGCAATGAATTTTTAACTGAGCAATTTTGGAGTAGGTAGAATATGGCTATATGCCTCAGTGCAGCACTCAAAGCTTTAATAATCAACCTGTGGGGCTCTTGAGTTCCATAAGCTTGGCCACCCCTGGTCTATAAGATAATTAAGCTTAACATGTAAAAATCAGGAAGCTAAATACAGGCCTGTAAATTGGTTGTGTGCCTGTCAGCTCCAAACAAGAGCTACAAACCTCAGTGAGCCAAAAAGGTCACATCCCAAGGCTTACTAAATTTTGTTAATTATTAAACATCAGGTGAAAATCTGCTTAAATTTCCTCCTAGAGTTGCCAACTCCAACAGCTCTGGATCCCTTCCTAAACTCTCCTAGGGTTTCTTCCCTTCAGGACCTGTCTTACTAAGACATCAGTGATCCTAGAGCAGGAGTGGCCAAACTGTGGCTCGGGAGCCACATATGGCTCTTAAATTAAAAAGTGTGGCTCGCAGAAGAACATCAGCAAATCAATTTAGTGGGTAAAAGTATATGGCTATATGCCTCAATGTGGCTTCTGAAGGTTTAATAATCAACTAGTGTGGCTCTTGAGTTCAATAAGTTTGGCCACCCCTGTCCTACAGGATCATTGTCACATCTTTTATTCAGGACGCAGTAGTGAGCCACACCTCCCTTACACTCAGTGCTTGTCCTAAGAAGTCAGCAAACAGTTAACAATGTTTGCTGCAGAATTCCAGTCCCTGCTAACAAAGTAGGGACACAGGAGAATTTTGCCTATCTGTTGGAAAATTCTAATCCTTTGGGTTGAAGAATTGACCAGTAAGGTACAGTAGGGTATCCACTGAAAATACATCAGTATCTCCTGCCTCTTAACTCTTTCTAGTCAAAAGTCAGTTTCAAGTTAACATCCTCAAAACCCACATGCAAAAGGTCTTCCACCATTTTGGGCAACATGGCTAGTTAAGCTACATAGCAACTGTTTGTGACAGTTTAATTTTAGAGACCACCCTTTAAAAACATTTTCTCATGGGCCTCTCCAATACCCTGAGCCCTCCACTGCTTGGCTCTAATATTCCATGCTGTCAACCATCAAAGAGAGCTCATGTGGCTCATGACCTAGTATCTAAGAGCAAATATAAGGGATTTATTGATATGAAATTTTCATGTACTAACACCTTAAAAAATATGGAGAGTATCTTTAGTTTTTTGTCCACTATCTCTGCTTCCACAAGCAATAAAAACAACTCAAACACTAATTAAGGCTTGTTTGTGTAAAGTTTAAAAATGTAAAATGAGTCACATATACTACAAAAGATTTTGGACATTTAGGCCTGCCTTACAGATAGTCTATATACCACCCCCAATGCTTGTTGCAAAGCTGCAGTTTCCTCAAAACAGCTATAAATTGCACAAAACTTAGCTGAATAGAGAAGAGCATTGCTAGGTTCAGATTGTAACTGACATCTGATGCTAAAAACAAACAAAAACAAAAAACCCACACACACCCAGGAATGCAGGTTAGCCAACTATCAAAATCACAGCTGAAATCCACAAGATAAGGAAAAAGTAGGAAGTTTAACTGAAAAACAAAAAAACTGTGAGAGGTGGTAGTGAGGTTCTCTCAAAATTTCATTAAGTGGTTGTTATAAACAAAAATGAAGGCCAAAAGCCTGATTTTACAGGACAGGAGATCTGCCTGAGTACGTGTGTGATTTTCCCCACTCCCACTTCAAAACACCATATGGATTGGCTAACAGGCACCAAGGTATGACTATATTGCTATGAAAAACCTACTGTTCATCTGTGGGCTTGGGCTCAACAAGACTCAGGCAGCAGGGCTATTTCACTGCAGTGTAAACATCAGGGCTCTGGCTGGGGCCTGGGCTCTAGGACTCTGCAATGTGGGAAGGTCCAAGAGCACAGGCTCCAGCCCAGACCTACAAGTCTACAAAGCAGTCAACTAGCCACAACCAGACCCCTGAGACCTCAAGTCAGCTGACACAAGTTAGCTACAAAAATCTAGTTGCAATATAGACATACCATAACACGGTGGCTGCCAACGTGTGGTCCGTGGGATTTGGGAGATATAATACTACAATCCCATGTACCTCTTACATATATTTGATGTCACATTATTATTTGCAATGTAATTTGCTTCACAAGTATCCTTGTGTCATACAGCATTCTCTGAATTTAAATAGTGGCACTTCTGCATGACCTCAGCGTGAATGAATGCGTTTTGCTTAGAATGTGGTCCTCAAAAGCTTTCCATGATGATGTAGTGGTCTCCATAAAGGAAAAGGTTGGGAACCACTGACATAACGGATTCTATAGCTTTATGAAAGCCCACTCAAAATATACGCACAAAATTGACACTACCTGCAGAAAAATCTACTTTACTTTCTACTGTTGAGCAGTTGGTGCATCACCATTATTTGTTTATCATTATTGGGGGCCCACCTGTTTATCAGATGCTGAATGTATGCTGCGGAAAACTGAGAAAATAAACTCTTCCACTGCAAACAAGAAAGCTGCATAAGAAAAGAGAGGACAGCAGCCTCTTTTTCTCTACACTAATATTGATGAGACAGCTGCAGTGGGCAAAAAAATAAATGTGTGGGTGTCTTTTGTCCAGCAAGCATGGATTAACAATTCTTACAAGCGAACAACCACTTGTAATGTTTGCAAAGCCAACATAAAACAATAACTAGAACACCACATGTTGTTAACCAGGAAGTATAACTAATTAGGAACCACTGAGACTTTTTTCATAGTTTACGCTTACAAAAAACAGTTAACTGCTTATGTAGTGAAATAAGCCTATTTTTAAACTATTCAGTTTTAATAGTCTAAAGTGTCTTTGTAGCACAATAGGTATTTTTTTTTTCTAATTACATGTATACTATTTGTTATACCCAATTACATACATCAGGGCTTCCCCTCATTTTTCACAGCATTAACTGAAGCCATTTGTGGAGCTTTGACTATGCAGCAGATCACTGAAAGAGCAAGCATCTACTGCTGTGAGAGAGTTCAAAAAAGCAGAAGAAACTGGGCACAGTTATCAAATTTTAAAAAATTGTTTTTGCAAAAATGTACTGAATACATTAGTCTATATTCCATCACAGGAATATGTGAGTGATTCAATTTCATTAAATCCATCATTCAAATTAAAGAAAAGCTACCAAAGCAACACTTAGTAACACAAGATTTGCCAGGCCAGATCAGACCAGTCACAGCAACTAGTCCCAGATACTGCAAAGGAATGTGCAAAAAGATCTGTCAGTTAGTGATATAGAAAAACCTGTATACAGGAGAGAATTTTCCTCCTTAACCCAAAACATAACTGTTCACAGCCCTTGTAAAATCTAAACCCAGGTACAAAGGTTTCTTAAAACAAAAACAAAACAAAAATACCCTAATCAAAATGTTGGTGTTTCTCGTTCAGGATTGAAGAAGAAATGCCATAATTTACTTGACAAGGTCCACTCAGTACAAATAAATAGCAGAACTGAAGGTTACTAAAATACACTTGTAACCAACTTCTTTCAGCTGACAGCAGAAACCACAGCCTTGAAGGAGTATTAAAAGGAAATTAAAACACAAGAACTGACAGAGATCAGATCACTAGTCCAGCTAATCCAATATTTTGTCTCCAGGAGTGGTCACACAAAACACTTCAGAGGAAGGCTGAAGAAACCATAGTGTAATAACCTGCTGCCTACCAGCCAATCTCCTGACTTTTAATAATTGGAGACTGGTTGAACCCTGAAAGAGGCTCAATGTTTTATTTCTCACAAAAACTTTTTAAGTGATATTTGCTCCAACAAGTCTGGATACCTAGTTCATTCAAACAAGTTTCCAATCTCTCCCTGAATCTTTCCAAGTTCCTGGCCTCCATGACATCCTGTGGCAATGAGTTCCATAGTCTAATTATGTGTTGCATGAGTACTTATTTCCTGTTATCAGGTTTTGAATTTGTTGCTTTTCAATTTCAATAAAACTGATCTACCATCTCTGCATCATTTTCCATGCCCATGTTATTATAGCACTTGGTTCTGAGCTCTCTCATTCTACAATATCCTTTTTGAAACAGGGTGATAAATAGCTAAAACACTATTCCAGATTATGGCAGACTGCTGCTTTATACAACAATGTTAAAATGTTTATATTCTTTTTCACCCCATACCTTATGTACCCTGATACAGTTCGCTGTTTTTTAGCCTCACCTTCCACTAGGCAAAGGTTTTCATTCATTTGTCCAGTGATGCCCAGATCCTTTACTTGAATGGATACTGTTTATTAGACAAAAGGTGAGGCATATTTTTACTTCTCCTCTCTCTCTCCAATATTCATTACTTATTTTTTTCCACACAGATTTTAAGACCAGAAGGTCATCTAACCTGACTTCCTTTATGAACTTAATTTGAAGTCATTTTAGCCATCTTTCTAGCCTGGTTAAGTCCTTTTGAAGTTCTTCACAGTTTTCATTGAACCTGACCAACCTAAATGATTGATATTTGCAAGCCTCACCAACTCACTACTCAACCCTTCTTCCACACTGTGTATGCATTAATCACCACCTGTCCTAGCATGGAACCCTGTGGCAACCCACTTCAATTTTTACTTTAATCTAAAACCAACCATTTAACTCTACTCTTTATCCTCCATCTCTTCAAAAGTTTTTAATTCACTGCATCGTAACCTATGACTCAGTTTCTTTAAAAGCCTCTGGTGAAAGGACCTCATGAAAGGCTTTTTGAAAGTCTAAATTTCTGATAAGAATTTTAGGGTTCCAACAAGAACATTCCTTCTAAATTGGAATTTTTCCTACATTTCATCCTGGAAGAAATCATACCCAGGGTCCTGCAGTATTTAAAGTTACATTTTTTTATGGCAAAAGTAGTTGAGGCCTTTCGACATTATTTGATTGCATGTGAATAGCTTATCTACTATGGATATTTTAAGGGTGGAAGAAAGGGATGTTGGACACCTATTGTACTAAGAATTTCACAGGTTAACTGGCATATCTTTTTCCTCACTCACTCTCAGCCCAATTCACCCTTTTTTATACATACCAAGTAACACTTCTCTTTCAAACCCCTCCCTTAAGTTATGTGCCAATTTGTAATATAATAAATATTTCAAAAATAAGCCAGTAGTAGTTTCAGATAGTAGCTGCCCATAAACACTCGAGATTCTTTTGGGAGTTTAACAACAACTTTACGTCTCTTTCCTCTACTGCTGAGTGAAGGGGAAAAAACCAACACAAACAGAACGTGGTATTTCTGTCTACACAAGGAAAACAGTACAACTGAGTAGTCTTAGGGTGCTGCAAACACAAGGGAAACTTGAAGAGTTTTCAGACAATAGTGCAGCTTTTAGTCAAGTATGATCTTTCAAACCTTATTTTTACTTGGCTTTCTATTGCTGATCTCCCTCAAAATTTATCTGTTCCTACTGTCACATCTTACTACTGCCCCCTCCCCCTTTTAACTGTTACTACTGTTTTAGTCTTACACAGACATAAGCTTCTGTGGGCAGGGAGCATTTTCACACATATGTAAACCATGCTATATGTAGTATGGCACTAAAACCTATGAACTAGCAGTTCAGTGATATTTTTAACCAGTGATTCAGCGCAGCCTACAAAACAGCCCCAATACTAGGATGACAGCCAGTAATTCCCAGATATGTTTGGTATCCAAGATGAAAAAAAATATATTTTCTTTAAAAAAATTAAAATTATGACATCTTAAATTAGGGCCTAAACACTGTACCCTATTAAAGTTACTTTAATTAAATAAAAGAATTCAAGTGGTATGTTTACTGCCAAAAATTCAAAAGAAAAATCAAGCCATTGACTGAACACCTGGAATCAGAGGTTGCCGAAGTGCTAAACCAGCTTTGGAAAGCAACATCCTCTTCTGTATGTGCAGAGATTGCAAACTCAGGAAACAGTAAGGATTAGGAAAACTTTTCCTCTTCCAATTTAAGAAAACAAAATATATGAGCAGAGGGGAGCCATCAGTTCACCCAACAGTAAAACCCTGGAAGATGCAATGACATCAATTCAATTCACTAAATATGAACAATTTTGAAAAATTAAACCAGTTTCATATGTAAAATATGTTCTGGTAAAGTTTTTTTTTCTTGTGTGTCACTTTCCAATAAAGAATTTAATAATCATTTTCATATGCTTGTCATGGAATTCCAATTTCTATCCAAACTGGAATTCACACAAATTACAAGGGGGGAAAAATCACTAGTAATTTGGAAATGCATCGTTCACCATGTCCTAATCTAAACCAACTAAAAATTAAAAATCTGAGTGTTATGTACCACAACACACTGCTTAAAATAAAGACTTATAAAAATAATTTAGACCCCTGATTACCAAAAAAGGATCAAATCTACTAAAAAGGCTATATTTAGTTACAAAGCAATATATTCTACTGCCCAACCACCAATGAGAATTAACTTCTTTTTTTAGAGAAATAAAAGCACAAATGAAAAATAAAATTAAAACCAATGATTAAAATTAAATCAGTTATGCTTACTGGTACCACAGAATCTCAGACCACTATGTCATGCATGATGAACACCTTCCAATCCCATTAAGAACTATCTTTAAAATTATCATCTAAACTATCATAAAAGATGGGCTTAAGGTGTTCTGTTCTACCTATAAGTTTCTGAGAAATGGTTATAGTATTACATTAATCAATAAGACAAAGATGTTTAGATCAATGGTAAGCAACCCCTGGCACATGTGCTGACAGTGGTACAAGAGTCCACTTGGAGTGGCATGTGGCACCCTCTGCAATGCCACAAAAATTGTTGCTCCTGCCACTGAAAGCTGCTGTGGGCAGCTTCTCTCAGGGGCAGCTGGGGTGCGGAGGGTCTGGAAAGAAGACGCCTGGAATGGCTTCTCTCCATGGTGTGCAATTCCCAAGGAGCCACTCTGGGTAGTTTCTTTTCTCAGCATGCCTGGAGACCCAACAAGAGGAGCTGCTCCAGGCAGCTTCTTTCTATGGCATCCCTGGGGTCCCCTGCACCCAGGCCTGCTGCCTAGAAGAGCCACTGCAGGCAGCTTCTTTCCTTGAGTTGTTCCTTTCAGCTGCATGCCAGGGAAGCGCTCCCTCCCTGCCCCCCAACCGCCAGCCATGGCTGCCACCAAATTTTCAGGCACCCTCTGCTTTTACTTCTGTGAAGGGAGCCACTAGCATTGGCTCATAGTCAAGGAGGAGGGATGGGCACAGAGGTTGGCAAAGGCTGCTGACCCCCGGTTTAGATAACTGGTGGGTAAAACAGAGTTACTACAATGACTAGCTCTGCTAATCATTTATTATTTCAGTAAAAATGAAACAAGGAGTCCTGTGGCACCTGAAGACTAACATTTATTTTATTGCATGAGCTTTTGTGGGAGAAAAATCCCACTTCATCAGATGCATCTGACGAAGTGGATTTTCTCCCACTAAAGCAGATGCAATAAATAAATTGGTTAGTCTTTGACTGCTTGTTTGTTTTACTGAACTAGACCAATATGGCTGCCCCGTGGAACATTCATTATTTCAGTGTTCGCATACAAATGTTACTGCCATGTTTGAAATTATTTTATTATGGTGTTTGTTTGCACTCTGCAAGCACTGTAGGTTTTATAAGAATAAGGAATTGCAAGCAACATAGCTGAATGTTTTTGTGATTGAACTTTCTTGTTTGATCATGTGTCAGTCCTTCCATCTGCCTTTTTCATTACAATGTTTTATATTTATTATTGTAAGGCTCTGTGGAACTAGAGCCCAAGTCTGAACAATTTGTGATAGGTGATGTTGCCACATTACTGCTGAAAGGCCCTACAAAGCATACCCAAGGAGCACTGCGGAGACTAGGCACTGGAGGAAGTGTCACCCAGAAGCTCCAGAGTGACAGCATACAACAGCTCCATGCTTACTAACCTTGGAAGAGGATCCAGAAAGCTTTCTGAACTATAGAGATTTCAGATGTACTGCTATTCCAAAGTTCACCTCTCCTCTAGTCTCTAATCACAGCCTGACTCTGACCCTGACTGTTGCCTGCTGATTAGTCTGTTAACCATCTCTGTTCTCTAGTAGTCTCTGACTCCAAACTGACTGACTCTTTTCTGTCATTCCCAGCTCCAGCAACTACTTCAATCCCTGTTCACTACCTACCACCTGATAGCCGTGCTTGACTTGGGGACACCAAATCCGCCATGACCACTAGGGCAGATTGCCTACACTCCAGTCCCTTACAACTGTATTGTGACACCATAAAAGCTACATTCTTTTACAGAGCATTTCTCTTTTCCCTCTACCCTCAAAAAAAATCAACCCCAGATGAGCAATAAATTGCAAGAAGTAGGAACACAAACAGACCCACAAATAAACTCCCCCCATTTAGCCACACAATAGGTACAATTCACGTTACCCCACCAGCATGCTTCAAATCTGTTTCAGAAGGACCACCTTTAAGAATGAAACTGTAATGGATTCTCCAAGGCCTACATGTCCGTCAGCTCTACCAACAAGATTACCAGGTATGGTGATGAGCTTATGTGGACTACTGTCCAGAGGTGCTTAATGAAGGCCTGCTCTGCACATACTATAAGCCGTCACCATCAATGCCTACATCTTTTATTCACTATCAATTCAGGCAAATCCAAACCAGTAACTTAAGATGAAAGATTAAGTAACACAGTACAAATCTAGAGATGTGCAAAACCATAAAGCAATTAAAAAAAACTCATTGATTTGATTATTTGTTAGTGTGTCTCAAGTAGATACTCTGAATTCAAAACAGTTCAGTTGCATATGTTTTAAGCTCTGCCATCAACTAATTAGTTGACTAGCTCACATCAAAGTCTCTGTGCATCAGTTTAACCGAGCCTGAAAATATTCACTGACCTCACAAAGTTGTTGTGAGGCTTACTTATGTTTGTAAAGAAATGAGAAACTTGGATGAAAGGCATTATACACATCAGTCAGAAATGCTTGTAGATTAGAACAAACATTTTATGTGACTGAGCCAAACCCACTATGACAAACTGTGTATGTAACCTCAAATTGAAAACATCTAAGTTTTATAATCTGGTGTTATGATCCAACCTAGCTATTGCCGATGTGACAAGCAAGCATCTCCTATGCAGCATTAAGCAGAATATTAAAAAATCCAGTAAGTTATTAATTCATATAATAGTAGTTATGCGTAAGCTACTTCAAAGTCACGCATCAATCCAACCTTAAGAAATTAAAATCTTTCTTGTCCCATCATGCCTAAGTATTGCATAATATACAGTAATTACCAGAAGCTTTAAGAACTTTTACTGAGCCATTCTGTCCCTTCTGCTGGCTGGGTCATACTATGAAACAGCAGTGGGTAACCTAACTATTCTCTTGGAATTAAATGCGTTATCAAAACTACTTCACAGAAGGACACACACAGTAAGAAAGGCATCAGGGTAGAAAGCTAAGTAACAGTAAATAAGGAAAACAAAAACAAGGAATCCTGTGGCAGTTTTAAAAAGACTAACATTTATTTATTACGTGAGCTAACGTGGGGGAAAATACCACTTCGTCAGACACTGTAAGTAGGATTTTTCTCCCACGAACGCTAGGGCAATAAATAAATGTTAGCCTTTCAAAGTGCCACAGGACTCCTTGTTCGTTCCACTGAACTAGACTAACACAGCTACCCCGTGAGCAGTATTAGGTCAGGACATTTTTAATAAATGCTCTTAAAGCACATTGCTTTTTAAGTGACTGAAGCATTTGAACAAAGTACAGCTTTCGCTATTAGTTAGCAATTTAAATGCAATGTGACAGCTTAAGCAAAAGCTTTGGTTAACCCAGTTCAATCCCTAGTGGACAAAAGCAAGTACTACAAAGCCACTAAACATTTTATGACAGCAGCTGTCCTTATTTGAAAAGGTTAGGCCATGGTTAAGACAACATACTGCGTATTTTAACTCCATATCACTGCCAATGAAAGCAGATTTCATAGGCCATTCATTAAGATCAATGTAGCCAGTGTTATCTGATATCAGGTCAGCTAATAATTTATCTAAATGTTCATTAATGCAAGTACACAGAATACCACATCACATAGATTTTATCCATTTTTTAATGCTGTTTTTGGGTCAGCTGCTCAAAATTACACGTTCAACCACCAAAGCTGTGAGTCTTTTACCTAATAAAAATAAAATAAATCATACCCATTAGCAACACTAAGCTTATTTTATACACAAAGTGTATTTTAGGAAAAACTAATTCCCACAAAAAATGCTCTCTCCATGCAAGGCAATGCATTTCCCAAAATTTGCTTATCATAGACTTTTCAGGCTTTGTATTTCAGTTTTTGTATTGCACAGAATCCAAGACCCTTGACATCATACTTCTGCAGGAATGAACCATAAGAACGGGAATTCTTCAAGATCCACCTGTTCTGGACAATAACAATTTCACGCTTTTACAACATGTGTGTAATAAACCCTGATTTTGCATTAGCAGGACTTTGCCAATTTAACAGCATAATAGGATTCCTGGTCATAACATACACCTTCCTTACTTGAAACATGACCATACTCACTACTTAGAGGAAAACCTCAAGTCAGTTGCAATTTACAAAATCTTGAAGAAATCCAACCCTTGATTAGATTAATTAATATTTCATTAAATATTAGTCTCCCCTTTACAAACACAAATGGCCTCACCTTTCCTGTCTTGTGGTCAAACCAGACAAGAGCATGGTTCCTGGACAGCACCTTGCAGTCAAAAGTAGCATTATTCTGAGCTGGTCGGCAGCGAGCCACCGAGCGGCCAATTTTGACAGGCTCGTCCAGGTAGACATGACGCTCCTGAAAGGGGTGAGAGTTCGGGCGGCAAGTGAAGATGGCCAAGGCTGAAGGCATTGAGAACAGATTGGAGATGTCACGCCAAACAGGGATGAAGAGAAACTCTTCCTGATCCAGACTGTCCTCCACAATTTTTAACCCAAATCTCCTCAGCAATTTTACATTAAAGCAGGACAAATGTTACTGACTGATGAGAGGCCTAACAACTCATTGCTGCAGTGTGTAAACCAATCCTGGCAATAATCCAGTGAAGAAGCCCCATTGTCTTAACAGTACCAGCAGCACCCCGGAAAAAATTTAGAAGGTGCAATTTTCAATCCACGTGCATCACGGAGAACAGGAACCACCATCTGACTCCACAGAAGAGATGCAAGATTGACGGAGGGAAGGTGGAGATGTCTTTAAATCTAATCGGATGAGTCACACACAAATACTTGTGTTTGGGATTCAGGCGGCCCTCTTTTTTTTTTTTCTTACTTCCTTAAATAACACTTACCCAATTTTGACCAATGCAGCATGAAGGGAAGGAAAACGTTAGGGGGAAGGGGCTGGGGGGGGGGGGAAAGGTTTACCATCCAGCCTTACAGCCCTGATCAAGAGTTGGAGGATACATAGGAAGCCTTTGCTCCACAGAAGACTGTCAGTTTAGTTGCGCCACAGGACTGTCCGCATTTCATCTTCTTCAGACAGCGAGCTGAGGCGGAGTGGCTGGTCCTCAAGGGGGGGCTAAGGAAGCTAGGCTGCTCTCAGCCCCGAGGCTAGATGATACTGACCTGAGGCAATCAGGCAGGCAGGTGGGAGAGGCTGGAGGGGGCTTTAAATCACCCCCAGGAGGGACCCTGCAGGGAGGAGCAGGAAGGGTGGGGGTCTGCTGGCTCTCAGGGGGGAGGGCGGCCCTCACATGGGGGGCAGGCAGGTGGGGTCTCCGGAGCCTCTCTCCCGCCAAGCGCGGGATCTCCCGGGGCTGCGCCGCTCCGCTCACGGTCCCCTCAGGTGGCCGCGCATCGGGACGCCGCCGGTCGCTCTCCCCTCAGGAGCGGGCTCTCCGCCGGGGCGGCTACGGAAGCGGCCTGGAGGCCGGGCCCGGACGCCTCCCGCTCGGTGTCGTTCTCAGGCGGCCGCCGACCACGGAAACTTTCTGCGGACCTGCCAAAGCGAAACAAACCCGCTCAGGCTGCGGCCCGGCCTGGCCGCTGCCGCCCCGGCCCAACGGCCGGCAGAGCGGCGCGAGCGCTGCCCTCCTCCCCGCTTACCTTCCCCGCAGCCGCCGCCGCCATAGTGACTGGAAACCTACCCGGTGTGGCAGCAGCCGCGCTGCCGGGGAGGGGAGACAGGCAGGGGAGGGAGGAGCCGCCGTGAACTGGGCCTGACCGAAGGACACACCAGCGACCGCCCACCCGCCCCTGCGCGCGCAGCCGACTGGCTCGCGCCGCACCGCGCAACCGCGATTCCCGCGCATGCGCGCTGTGGGAAATGAAGCCGGAGCGGAAGTGCGTTCAGCCGCGCCCGCCCATCCTGCGGTCCCCTGAGGGGCGGCACTTCCGGGTGCCTTGGGGCTGGCTGGGGAAGCGAGGGAGGAGGGAGGAGGGTTAGTGGGGGACAGGGCAGGACGGAAAGGAGGGCACGTGTCTTTTTTTTTTGGTGTGAGGGGGCCCTGGAACGCTTCCCCCTAAAAAGAGGGTGTTCCAGCATGCTTTAACCCCTGTAAGTAAGAAGCTAAACAAAAGCGTGTATTTTAACATGCCTGCTGGACTGAGGACGTGAAGGCAAAAAGGAGGACATGTCCTCTTTTGGCCTGACCCTAGGCAGGAGGGGCAGAGGGCCAGCTCTCTGGGGCCTGGGGTGGAGAAGGGCCAAGAGTAGGGGTACCATATGTCAGACCAAAAGAGGACATGTTCTCCTTTTTACCTTCTCCTCCATCCAGCAGGCATTTTAAAAATATGTGCTTTTTGTAGTATAACATCTTTTCACACTATAACATCTTTCATCTATATATCTTTTCGCATTATTACAGGTAATTTGAGTTCACCCTCCCTCTGTATGCTGTTTCTAAAGTGTGAACCCTTACAAATGCTCTGATTTGCTGTTGCATTATGACCTGATCCCATCTTACATTCCCCTGCATTTATTTTCATCCAGTTCTGTAAGTTCTCCCTCTTCAAAGCGTCTGACGAAGTGGGATATTCTCCCACAAAACCTCGTGTGATAAATAAATCTGCTAGTCTTTAAGTGCCACAAGACTCCTTGCTTTTTTTGCTTTACTAGATTAACACTGATGCCCCTTTGGAACATGATTTTGTCCGGCTTTTTACTTACAAGGTTCAAAGCATGCTGGAATGCCCAGATCATCCTGTTTTTAGGGGGAAGCATTCCAGGGCCCCTTAAAAACACAAGAATATGACATTAATACTCCATTTTCTCCATGTGTCCTCCAATGTCCTGCTTTTCGCACTTCCTTATCCTCCTTTCCACACTTTGGCATCTGGTAACCCTAGCCAAGAGGGAGCATGGGGGAAAACGCACAGCCAGGCTACAGGAGTGTTGTGCTGCATGAAGAGTTGATGGGAAAAGTGCTGTTGATCTGGGTGAACGGGAGGGGGGAAGTCATTGCCCCAAGGCTGAAGAACACTTCTTTAGAAAATGATGGCAAGTTCCAAAGGGGTAGGGTTACCAGATGTCAGGCAAAAGGAGGACACGTCCTCCATCTGGCAGGCATTTTAAAAATACATGATTTTGTCGAGCTTTTTACTTACAGGGATTAAAGTATGCTGCAACACCTGGAGCACCCTACTTTTAGAGGGAAGTGTTCCAGGGACCCCTAGAAACAGCAAATACTATATTAATACTACATTTTCTCCATGTGTCTTGCAGTGTCCTCCTTTTTTAACTTCCTTGTCCTCATTTCCATGCTCTGGTATCTTTGTACACCTACAAAGGGGTAGATGTGTTAGTCTAGATCAGGGGTCTCAAACTCAAATCACCACAAGAGCTGCATGAGAACTAGTACGTTAGCCCGAGGGGTGCATCACTAAAACCTTTTCATACAATAATATTGCAAATATCAGTAAAAATAGCGTCATTGCGGGCTGCAGGAAATAGCTTTAGGGATTGCATGCAGGCCTTCGGTCATGTGTTTGAGACCCCAGTCTAGATCCAAAGGGGCAGCCGTGTTAGTCTAGTTCAGTAAAAGAAGGAGTCCTGTGGCACTTATAGACTAACAAATATATTTATTGCAAATCCGAAGTGGGATTTTCTCCCATGAAAGCTCATGCAATAAATGTGTTTGTTAGTCTTTAAGTGTCACAGGACTCCTTGTTTGTTCGTGTTCATTTAGTTCAGCAAACAAACAAGGGGTCCTGTGGCGCTTTTAAAGACAAACTAATTTACTCGATTTTTTTTTTTTAGAAGATAATAGATCAGTGTCTCCCAACCTTTTTGACCTGAGGACCAGAAACACCATTTTTACAACTCTGAAAGACCACCAGTCTCTGTTAAGAGGCAATCCCTGACTGCAGCCAAATAGAAAGAATTAAATGAGTAGGCTGTCTCCTTACTGATTTCCTGTCTTCCCAGCTGCAGCAGAGAAACAGCATGCATCCTATAGCCCCGTATGCAGGGGCATTGTTGGCCCTGGGCTTACGGAGCTCAAGGCCTGAGTCCCAGCACCCAGGCCCCAGGTCTGCCACCAGCTCACCTGTGGCGGCAGCTGCAGCAGCAGTGCAGAAGCCCCAAGTCTCAGTGTGCCGAGTCCCAGGTTTTTCTGGGGCCAGTGGCACTCCTGCCTGTATGCTCCATCTGGGTCCCTAGGCCAGGGGTCAGCACCCAAAAGATAAGAAGAGCCATTTTAAAAATTTTCTTCAATAGCCTCCTGCACAGGCAGCCTTAGGCTATCTGGGGCCTTAGGCAAAGGCCATTGCAGGGGTCCGCTATAGGAGCTAACCACATAATAAAGAGCATAACTTTAAAAAAATCTAAAAACATTTATTTTTTAATATTTTTTAATCTAAAAGCATGACCTTTATTTTTTTTTAAATAATGTTTTGAAATCTAACTGTAATAAGGTCTTGCATGTCAAGCATTCAATCTATACTCTTGGCCTGAACATTCAATTTCTTTTCTAGATGAGATATCATCTGTTTACTTTAAAAATTTAGAGAGTGAACTGGACTCCTTTTGTACTGTCCCCTCAGCAGCCACCTTCCTCCTCCTCCTTTTCAGTACCTGACTTGTATGTCTTTTTTTCATCTGACTGATCTTTCCTTGAAGCTGCCATCCACCTATCCTTATTCTTTATTATTGAAACTCCTTCTTCTGTCAAACCTCACCATACATTTCTGCAAATAAAATTATGTCATGACAGATCACAATGCCACATCATCATGGTGATCACATTTCCAACTTACAAAATTTCAGGGAACAACCAAAAAATAAATAAAATTTAATAAAACATCAATCCATTTTAGTAAAAAGAATCCTTCCAAGTTAGCAGAAAGCATCCCAGAATACAACATTCCACAATATAACAAATGTTGTGCAAGGGCTAGCAATGTCACAGAATGAACTAGGAAACAAACAAAAACATTTCCACAGAGTGGAAAGAAAAGAACAATTTCAAATCACCACTGCAATTCTTACAGTATTTATGTTTTGAGTCCTCTTAATAGCTGAACAAACAAGGCGTTTTGTGGCACTTTTAAAGACTAACAAATTTAAGATCCCATAATACAGGGGTCTCAAACATGCAGCCCCTAAAGCTATTTCCTGCGGCCCGTGATGACACTATTGTTACCAATGTTTGCAATATCATTGTCTGAAAAAGTTCCAGTGGTGTGGCCCTCAGGGTAACATACGAGTCCTCATGCGGCCTTGTACTAGTCCTCTTGCGGCCCTAGTGGTTATTTGAGTTTGAGATCCCTGCCTTAATAGCTGGGAAGGATTGGGTGTGTATATTTCTGGTCGCTACTCTAGCTAGCCTTCACTTTTAACTGTCTCCAGACATTATCAGCACCATCAGGTAACGCCACTTTTTAAATACCTGTTCGAGCAAATGCCTGGAAGCTCTGCACCACCTTTACTTGACCTGTTTGTAAGAGGCTGTGATTGAAAATTGCTGCGTTTTTAAGCATTTGCATTCTAAATAAGTCTACCCCCACCTGCACACCCTGATTTCCCCTGCTTCCAGTTATGGCCTCCACCCTCCCCCAGTAACCTGAGTCTCCTGGCTCCCTGCTGCCAGTGTCCCCTCCTCCCCCCACAAACCCCATCTCACCCAACGTAACCCTCCAACAAGCAACCCCTGAGTCCAGCTGGAGACAGCTTTTAAACTTCCTGCTCTTTTTCCGTGGTTCAGCTGGTGGCCTCAGTTGAGTTCCTCTCTCCCAGGCTATCTGAGTCTGTACCTGTTGGAGTCAGAGCAACAATCCCGCTGCCAACCAAGGCAGATGCAGCATTAAGGATCTTGGGTTAGTAGAATGGAGGAAATTGTCCTGCCTGTGCACTGAGGGGACCCTTTACTCCTCGGGGCCCTAGGTGGCCATGTGTTCCACCTACCCCAAAAGTCACTTTTGGTCTCCTGACAGGGACTGGGGGACACTGGAACAGGGTGCTTGCAGCAGGTCCCCTGTGGCATAGGAAGCCCAGAACCAGGAGCAGGCCACCTTCAGGCTCTCCGGAGGTAGGGGGGAACATGGAGTCGCAAGGGGGCAGACAAAGAACTATATGCGGCTCCTGAGCTGCAGGTAGCAGATTCCTTCTCCTAGGCAGTGGCTACCTTCTGCAGCCAGAAGGATGAAAGATCAGTGGTCCCATCTTTCTGGTACCGTTAGGGACTGCACAACCTATAGACCTCAGTGGAGTGCTTTGCCTTGCTCCCTGCTACAGACAGCAGAAGGGGACCGCTGATCTTCCATACCCTTGAGTGCAGCAAGAAGCCTACACTGGCTTTTTAGCCCCATGCTAGCACATTTCGTCTCAATCCATAGACAGCAGCTAGCTCCCTTCTATGGCAAGCAGGAAGGGAGCCATGGTGGGCCAATTTGAAAGGGCCTGCAGACCCCTTTTGGCTCCTGGGCCATACGTCGGGACCTGCTGAGACAGAATACTCAGGACTGAGAGATGCTGCCTGAAGGGCCACAATATAAGCATATGTGTAAGAGTGGGGAGAGGCATCTGAAAGTGACTGACTGAGCAGGGCCTCAGTGTGTTGAGAATTTGCGGACAGCTCACATATTTCTTGGGGACTGTATTTAATCTTAACTTAAATAAAGCCCTAAAGCAGCACTGCATTTACAAACCTGAGTTTGCATAGTTCAGAGCAGGGGTGGCCAAACTTACAGAACTCAAGAGCCACAGAAGGCGATTATTAAAATTTCGAGAGCTGCACTGAGGTATATAGCCATGTTTTGCCTACTCCAAAATTACTTAGTTTAAAATTCATTGTACACTTTAATTTTCTTGTAAAAAGAGGGCAAATATTGATCATACTAATGTCAGATTCTGATAATTACTTAAGATTACAGTGAAAACTAGACCTACCTATACAGTAAAAACTTAGCTTCTCCCTCTTGTCCTGACCATGCCACCACTTTACTCCACCCTCTCCGACCATAATACCGCTCTTCCCCGCTGTCCCAACCACACCACCACTTCTCCCTGCTGTCCTGAACATGCCGCTCTTCTCCCCGCTGTCCCGACCATGCTGCTGCTTCTTCCTGCCCTCTCTGACCACCCAACCACTTCTCCCCGCCCTCTTCAACCATCCCACCACTTCTCCTCACCATCCCTCCCATGCCACTCCTCTCTGCTGTCCTGACTATGCTGCTGTTTCTCCTCACTGTCCCAACCATGCCGCCACTTCTCCCCACCCTCTCCAACCATGCCACGCTTCTCCCCACCATCCTGACCATGCCGCTCTTCTCCCCGCTGTCCTGACTATGCCGCTGCTTCTCCCTGCTGTCCCAACCATGCTGCTACTTCTCCTCACCCCCTCCAACCATGCCACCACTTCTCCCCCACCTCCAACCATGCCACGATTCTCCCTGCTGTCCCAACCATGCTGCTCTTCTCCTTGCCATCCCGACCGCCTCCCTATCCCCGAGACCTTGAAGCTGGCTCCCCCAGGCAGAACCCCCCCTCCCCGCAGGGCCCCCTTATTTGGCCGCTACAGCAGCTAGGCACAGGCTGGAGCTCATTCCCCTTGCTTCAAGCCCTACCCAGGCTGAGCATCCAATATGGCTGCTCTGGAGGCTAGGAACAGGCTGGGGCGCCCCTCCAGCATGTTCTGAGCAGGCTCAGGGCATGCTCATGGCAAGAGATTTAAAACTCCTAGGTTAGGGCTGCTTTCCTCTGGCTTTCTTCCACGAGATGCACTTTTTCATTCAAGAGCCACATGTGGCTCCTGAAACGCAGTTTGGCCACACCTGGTTCACCACTCACAAAAATTTAGTGCCTCTCTTCATGATTTCATGTTTTCACTCTGTCTCTGTGCCTCAGCTTAGAAGCATGATGTTTTCTTAACAGCATGACATGAGACCTACAGCACTTGGTAAATATACAGTAAGATTTAATTTTGGGTATCTCAGTGTAATCATAGCTTCTGATTGCTACTGTGGGAAAGATATTTGCAGATGCAAGACTGAACTGAAGAAGGAAGGTCAGGAAAAAAGATAGAGATTGGTAAGTCATCAAATAGGGCAACAATTTTGTCACAGGTCATGGCAATCACAGAAATCATTATTTTAAATTAAGTCTGTGCAATACTGGAAATGACTGTAAAATCAGGTCACAGCATCTCTCATGTTTAGCCAATTCACCTCTCTTAGCTCTATCTACAGAGGGACAGGCAAGCCAAACCTGAGTGGAGCTATGATGTGAAGCCATGAATTAGTTTGCAGTCCCCAGAATGGAGGCAGGCATAGCCACATGGGACAGAAGTCACTGCTGCAACGTGAGTGTGAGGTGATTTTTCTCTCCAACACACACAAATGGTCCAGCTTCACCTGTAGGCAGCCCCACTATATTATTGTGTATGTTGATGCAGCGGAAGCTACATTATTTAGTGACTTTTCTGTGACGTATTTTTTCTCCACGGCTATGCCTTGAAATTTACTAAAAATTTCAAAACCAAACTCATAGCCTTAATCACTGATATAAAATGTAGCTCTTATATAGCACTAACCATAAGCAGATCTAAAACCTCTTGAGAAAGACATTAACTGTATCCCCATTTCCAAGAATACAACCTAGGTTAGCCTAGGCCCAGTCCAATGGTCTGTTCACTTGTCTATTCTGTCTTCCTAAGGGAATCATCCAGAGGATAGCTAAAGAGAGAGAGAGATTGATGGCATGGTGGCAGATAAAATCTTTGCATGGCCAGGTATACAAAAAGAAGAGAATCGAGTTTATAGCCTTAAGGGATGCCATTGGAAAGAAGTTATGAGAATAAGAAGCAATTATTGAGAGAGAGAGAGAGTGAACAATCAGTCAGGCACCAGGGGTCCATAGACCACAATGGGGGCATCGCTGGCACTTGACACAAAAGTCACATGCCCCGAGTCCCAGGGCCAGTGCCCCAAGTGTCTGGGGCAGCCCCTGCATCTCCCAGCCCCGTCCCAGGCCAGAGATCTGGGGCACGGCTGCCAGCTGCAGTGCCTGCCTCTCCCGGCCATGGTGGCACCTGCAGCTTCCAGCCTGGTCCCCAACTGGGAATTCAGGCTGGCCACCTGCGGCAGCGCCAGCCTCTCAGGCAGGCAGCAGCAGGAGCCCAAAGCTGGATTGGGCCCCGGCAGAGAATTGGAGCTGCAGGGAGCGGGGCCCATGCCCATACCTCGGGTCTTTCCCGGGGGCAGTGACACTCCTGTACCATAATTGGAAAATCAGTGCTCTAGGGTGTTTTTATTATCTAAGCTACTGTATTAAGGGATTCTGCATGAGGGTAGGAGAATAGTAAAAGGGATCAGGGAAAGAGAGGAGGTGATAGAAAGTGCAATGAAATTTAGATTGAATGGAGAAAAGATTAAGAGACAAGAAGCACCGGTAGATATGAGGCCATTTTGAAGTTGGCAGATCGGGGAAAAAGGAGATAAGGGAGCATAACCAACTGACTTGACCTGGGCTCAGCTAGTCTCTTTGGCTATGTCCGCACATACGTCATTATTTCGAAATAACCCATTTCGAAATGAGTTATTTCAAAATAAAATCCTTATTTTGAAATAAGTTAATTCGAATTAACAGTTTGTTGATTCGAATTAAAGGAAAGCCTGCTTTCAAAATAGCTGTTGTTTTGAAATGGTTATTTTGAAACAAGGCTGTTCGGACATGTTGTTTCAAAACAGTTGTTTTGAAACAATGGTGTTGTTTCGAAATGTGTCCAAATGCCGTTGTTTCGAAACAACGGCTATTTTGATTAGATGCGAGGTTTAACGGTTTCAAAATAATGGTGCATCATGCAGACATGCCACTTCTTATTTCGAAACAACCTCTGTTGTTTCGAAATAAGAAGCCTGTGTGGACATACCCTTTGAGTCTCTTGCCCTGGGTTCCCTGTGTCATACTCACTCCTGGGCAAGCTGTCTGTTCCCAGCAAGAGTTCAGTTCACACCCAGCATCCTGTCTCAGTTCTTCTAGTCCTAGGGACACTACTGTGGTCCTGACACAGATTAATGACTGGGAACTGTCCTGGATCCTTCGTTGTATCATGTTTATAGTGTTAGACTGTCCCCCATGGGAATGGAGGGGAGGAAAAGATAGCCACTGTTTCAGTCTGGGTTCTTTAGTACTGGGATGCCCTAAAAGCCAACAACAGCCCTGATCTACTCGGCAGGTGCTTTTCAGTGGCTGTCAAAGGGAGATACACAAGTTACTTAAAATAGCTTGAGTATCTCCCTTCAACTGCCTACGACCTACTCACCACGTTGGCTTTAGCAGCCTGAGTCGATGGGAAATATCCTCCCATTGACTCAGCCTGTGCTGTTTGAGGGGATGGTCTTCAGGGATCAACTTCCCAATTGACTGAGCCAATCTTTACAGACCCGCTCAGTCAATTGGGAAGATTATTCTGACTGTGAATTTGCTCCCATTAGTGAAGACCTGCCCACAGTCCTTGCCAGGGATGGAGGAGGAGTGGCGCCTTTGTAAGTTCCCTTTTCCTAACTGGTATATATTCTGCAGGTGCATGTAAATGGTACTGGCATGTAAATTCTGCCTGACTGCAGAAATATTTGTTAGTCTTTCTTTCACTAGGATGAGGGTATATTGCATCACAGGAAGGTAGTGCTGATGATAAGGAATGAAGAGTAGAGGCAGAGAATTCTTGCCAAAATGCTTTCCCAACCCCCCACTCCCCCACCTTTGAATTCTTTAGAAAGATCCTAGGAAAGAGAGTTTTGAGCATAAAATCAAAGGAAGAAAAAAATCATTGGTGTTTATAGGCATTTGAGTCACTCGGTACGGAGACGTAAAGTTTGTTGCAAATGGAGACGGCAGAAAGGAATGGAGAATGAAATTCTGTTATTACATTTATATTTAATGTATATATTTATAATTTTACAGTAGTAGCTAATTAAAACACATCCATGTTATGGAATTCTCCATAGCTTTCTTTTTATTTAAAAACCAAACAGTTCTTCTTCACACACAAAAATAAATGAGTAAAAATAAAAGACATATTTTCAGTAAAGAGAAAATTAGAGAGCCTGCACAGACCAGTATGTGGGCATTTTATGATGTGTTCAGTACCTCAGAGGCTGTCCCTCCCTACATCAGGGGTAGGAACAGCTGGTTGTGTATTTTGAGGGATGTCCAGTACCCGTGAAAATGTGCAGTTGTGTACAGCTTGCCAGGAAAAAAGATGACTGACTGGCACATGCTCAATTTAGGCAAACCACCAGTTGCCACATGAAAGGCAGTAAGATTTGGCAGCCATATTAGACATGGGCAGGAAGACTGAGCATAGTGGCCATCTTAGTTAAGGGCAGAAGTCCGTAAAATGTTATGAGTGACAGCCATCATAGCTAGGGGCAATGAGGGCACACATAACCATATTGGATAAGAGAAATTAAAGGGAGGGCACAATTACATTTCTCTTCCTAGGCAGTTGGTTTTTATTTGAGGCTGCTGAACAAACGGGCTGTTGAGTCATGTGCATACCTGTCTAACCTCAGGAATTTGGCCTACATGTCTCTGGATATTGGCATGTTTTTCAAGTCTTAAGGACGCTCTCAAAATCTCAGCATCTTTTGCTGCAGTGGCCCCCATGAATTCCATATTAACTGTAACCATTCAAAGACAAAATTTGGGCATTATTATGAGCAATTGGAAACCTCTGATTCTTCTGCAGTGGTGATCAAAAAGGGAAACAAATTATTTGATGTGTAAGGAAGAGGTATTTACCCTGGAAGTTGTGAGCATTTGCTTGGGGGTCATGATGACCACTCTGCCTTTCTCAAACTGCAAGATAGGATGGAGCGACCAGCTAGATGCTGCTGACATGCAGCTACTGATATTGGAGAAGTGGCTTGCAGTATAGAAAAGGTACTGAATTCCTGTTACAAGAATGAGGTAGAAAATAATATTACAGTGCCATTATATAAATCAGTAGTGCACACTCACCTGGAATAAGGGTCAGCCCATGTCAAGTAAGACACACACAGCAAAAAGAGAAGATCCCAGACACTGGCAGTGACACTGAATGGAGGTATGGAGAGAATTCCATATGGAAAGAGATTGAAAAGACTATAATTTGAATTTATAGAGGAAATTGATAAGGCCCCAGTCTCTCAAACACTGGTGTCAATTTTATTTTACATCAGTGTGGCCTCCTTACTGTATCTGAAACTTTGTTCTTTTACAGTATACTGCTTTCAAAGCAATAGTAACAGGTGGGTTCTGTAGAGACAGCTAGTGAGACAATATTTGGGGGGGGGGAGTGTTCCTACTTCTCAAACATGCTCCTCACTCACCCTGATTTATCAGGTCCTTGGTTGTTTGTTTTAATCTTCCACACATCCTGTAAGTCCCATTTATATTTACAAGTATTGGAGGGGAGATCAGTTTGAAAAATGACTCCTTGTTGGGTTTTTTTTTTTTTTTTTTGGTACTAGGAAGGTTGTTTTGTAGGGTAATTTGGAAGTTTGTATCAGAGCTGGCTCAGCTGGGAATTGTACTGTGAGCTGCATCCTAGTCCAATATCTTTACAACACCAAATTTCAAGTTACCTATTGAAAGCGACAAAGCCAAACTATACACAACCAATCTGTTACAAAGGAAGGAGTGATCTGAGTAATAGGCAAACACATTTACTGTGAACTGTATTACAGATAATCTGCCCATTCATCCTCTAGTGGGTTGGAGAGAGACATGTGTAATCCAAAATACTTTATGTTTGGAAACTATACTATCTTTATTGAAAAAAGCCACTTTTTTTTTTGCTGCCGTGATGCAGTGATTAAACGTGTAATAAATCTTTTCTTATATAGCAGAAGTGCATTCACAAAATTCATCAATCAGTGGGAGACAGTCTCTCTCTGCCATTTATTGAAATGGTCCTATTGCAACAGTTAGAATACCTAGTATTCTCTGAATGCACAGTTCCAAAGGGGCAGCCCTGTTAGTCTAATGAAGCAAAAAAAACAAAAAAAAAAAAAGCAAGGAGTCCTGTGGCACTTAAAGACTAACAGATTTATTTATTGCATGAGCTTTCCTGGGAGAAAATCCCATTTCGTCAGATGCTTAAGCATAAGCATCTGGTGAAGTGGGATTTTCTCCAATGAAAGCTCATATGATAAATAAATCTGTCAGTCTTGAAGTGCCACGGGACTCTCTGAACGCACAGTAATGCTTATGCAAGACTCCAGTATGATGTACGGCCTGCATATATGTAGCCTCTCACTTTCTTTGTTGAGGTACTGAAAACATATGATGAAAGAACATGTCCCCCGAATGCTAATCTTTGGGTGGTTGCAGAGACAGCTAAGTATTTGCTAATGGATTATTTTCAGTTTTCGTGGTTGGTGTTGACAGATAACAGGCCAGATTGTACTTGTCCTTTGAGCAGATAACTATGTGTTGGGGAAGGCATGAAGCCTGTCACAAAAGGCAGGACATTGAAGGACTGGACTACACTTAAAAATCTCATCAGTACAATTATTAGTTATGGGTATAATTTTTACCAATATGGTTACAGTAAAAGCCCTAGTCTGGATGCCATTATAAAGATGTCTTATACTGGTACAACTTATTCCACTTCCTGAAACTCAACAAGTTATATTGTTATAAACTCTTGTATAACTGCATACAGTTATTATGCAAATTAAGGGAGTTTTTTTCCACTTTAAGTATACTGGAACAGTTAAAGCAGCAAACATAAGTCCTTCGGGCATCTCCACATACTTTTTTTACATCAATTTAACTATATCTTTTTAGAAATTATAACTATTTACTGAAATAGTTATACAAATATAAATATCTTTATATTAATATCATTGCACTCACTACAGATACCACTGATTAAATCATATTAGTTCCTAGACTGATAGTTAAATCAGAGCACAGCTTGGGTATAGACAGGGCTTGTATGTTCCAGGGATGGATGACACCACAAAGTGGTGGAGAGATAGTTGGGCCTATTCCGCCCTGGGTCAGCAGAGGTAGCTGGGCACTTCACAAAGAGAATCCTACACTATTTTAAGAAATAAAACAGTGGTTATGCTCACCCTGAGTACTTGAAAGCTCCCAGAAACATGATTCCAGATATTTCCACTACTTTATAAATTATACAGTCCCAACCTGCCTTCTTCAAAAGATATATATTTGTCAAGAGCTGAACAAAACATGAAAAATATACTAGTGTGGAAATGTTGCCAAAATTTTTTTGGTGGAAATTTTGAAACACTTTTTTTTTTTTAACCATCTCTGTAAATATTTGGAAAAAAATGGGGGTGGAGGAAATTCTTGTAAAAATATTAGTGGAAATTTTTTGCTATTTTCCATCTAGGTTTTTTTTAAAAATTCTGACTAGGTCTGATTTTGATGTACAAATAAAACAGTTATTTTATCAAAGTCTCAAAAAAGTGCAACACTAGGTGTAACATCATATTTGTGAAACAAAATTGTTCTTTTCCTGGATAAAATAGATAACATTTGATATATAATCAGATATGAGTAAATGCAGTAATTTAAGACAGCACAAATGGTCTAAAAAGCTTGTTAGCCATGACTGAGGAAGAAGTCGGTGCTGCAACAATCCATAATCACTGCTTGCTATTACTCTGTTGTAAGAGTGGATTGCTTCACTCATCATTGAAGTTGAAGGAGAGCTGGCTTGCCAGCAGGGTGCAGGAGAGCAGCTGTCATCTCAGGAATAATAGCATACCTTTGGAACCTGAAGTTGTACAGATCTGAGGAAGTCCCATCTGCTGTCCAAGACAATTAAGCCAACTGATAAAAGCAGAGCAACTGTTATGTGTGAAATGCCTGTAATGATATATACAAACAGCTTGGGGATCGTGTTGTCTTTAGAAAAATTAATGTTACTTGGTCAAAGTAAAAAAAAAAAAGTAGCACTTAAAAATTATTCTTGTTCATTTTTTTTCCATCCCTTTAAAGACACACTGTCAACCTGTTCAGGCCCACATTTTCTTTTCCTTAATGAAAACAAAAAGCCACATCATGCACCCAAACAAGCAAGAAGTCCGGTGGCACTTCAAAAGGCTAACAAATGTAGTGCAACAGGACTCTTGCTTGTTTCGCTGAACTGGACTAACATGGCCACCCCTTTGAATCATGCAACTGGAAGATGACTTTTTAATGATACCCCCATTCGTGTACCTTTGTTAGCCTGGAATCATTGTTGGAAAAAATATATATATTTCAGGGGAGAAACATAAAATCTTGAGAAAACGTTCTCAGAAAACAGCTAACAGTAAATGCAAAGGACTAAGAAGCTTCCTAAAGCTCATATAGCATTGGTATGACACAATAAATACCTCTTGCATCAAAAGCCACCTAGCATCGGAAGTGTGCTCAAAACATATGCAGAAATGTCTTTTAATTACTTCCCCATTTCACAGATAGGGATTCGAACACAGAGTAATTGATTGACTTGTATGGACTGTCCCTGTACTTATTAGCAAGATGGAGCCAGCAATAAGACCTAGATCGCTTAAGCCCCAGTTTAACGTTTTAACATGAACAGTATGTCTCCCGCAACAAATCTCCTGCCAGGCATTGGTGCATATCAGCGCCTTGTGTTTTCTACTCATGGCACATGCTAGCTGAGTCACTGAGAGCAAGAATGCTTTGATATCATTCTGATTGTGCAGACATGGTACGAAGGTGGCTGGGCATAGAGCCCTGTGCCCACACAAATAAGTGGCTCTGCTGCAAGAAATGGTTCGCGGATGTCCACATCACACCCATGGCTGTGGATATGAAAGCAGATATCCACTGGATTTGCAGGGCTCAGCTTATCTGTAGGTCCCTGTATAGCTACAAATATGTGGATCCGTATGGCGAGAAATGGTTTGAGGATACAACGTGGATATCTGCAGATTTCCAGGGCTCTAGCTGGGTGGTGTTTAGTGCCTCATCATGTACAGGGATCTGGTGGTCCCTTCTGGCCTTAGATTGTGACACGACATGAGCTGTGCCAGCCAGACAGGAAAGAGGGCACGGGGGGGCCATGGCAGCGAGTGAGACAGCAGAAGAGTGGCCCCATTTTCCTTGTGAAGTTGAGGGACTGGGCACTGGTAGATAGCTGTTCAAAAGGGGCAGGCAGTGCCAGGTCTATGTCTATCTGGGTGGGATTACCAGATACCAAAAGCATGGAAAGGAGGCAGGAGTGTCATTGCTCCGAGGAAAGACCCAGGGCCCAGGCCTGGATCTTACTCTCTGGCCCCAATCTGGAGTTGCGGCCCCAGGCTCCGGTAGCTACCAGCCCAGGCCCCAATCCGCAGCGGGGATGGGGGCAGGTGAGGCAGTGGCTGCCGTGGGTGACCCAGGCCGGGAGAGACGGGTGCTGCTGCTGCCAGTCTGGCCCCAGATATCCAGCTGGGAATGGGACTGGGAGAGGCAGGGGGCCTGTCAGCAGTTTTGGGCACTGGTGCCGGGACTAGGGGCACATGCCCTCTGTGCCAGGCACCAGTGATGCTCCTGAAAGGCAGCCATTGAAATAGAAAAAGAGGCCATTGGAGGACACATGGAGAAAATGGAGTATTAATGTCATATTCTGCTTTTAGGGGGCCTTGGAATGCTTCCTCCTAAAAATAAGGTGTTCTGGGGTGTTTCAGCATTCTTTAACCCAGGGGTCTCAAACACATGGCCCATGGGCCATATGTGGCCCCTAAAGCTATTTCCTGCAGCCAGGAACAGCGCTACCATTTCTGGCGCCCCCTCCAAGTGCTGCAGACGAATGACCTCAGAGCGTGCTGCAACGGTGCACTCCCATTTTGGTGCCCCCGCTGCAACGCTTACGGGGCTTACTGTGTTGTGCCTTACCCTGCCTGCAGCCTGCAACACTTTTGTTGCTAACATTTGCACTATCATTATATAAAAAGGTTTCCGCGGTGCGCCCCTCGGGCTAACACACTAGTCCTCCTCCGGCCCTTGTGGTGATTTGAGTTTGAGACCCCTGCCTTAACCCATGTGCATAAAAAGCCAGCCAAAATTGTGCATTTTTAAAATGCCCTCTGGACGGAAGATGGGTAGGTGAAAAGGAGGGCATGTCCCCTCTTTTTGCCTGCCGTCTGGCAAGCCTAGGGTTACCAGATGTCAGGCAAAAGGCGGACATGCCCTCCTTTTTACCTTCACATCCTCCGTCTGGAACAGGGTTACCAGATGTCAGGCAAAAGGAGGCCACGTCCTCCTTTTTACCTTCACATCCTCCGTCTGGAACAGGGTTACCAGATCTCAGGCAAAAGGAGGCCACATCCTCCTTTTTACCTTCCCGTCCTCCATCCGGCAGTCATTTTAAAAATACACGATTTTGTCTGGCTTTTTCTTTCCAGAGGTTAACGTACGCTGGAACACCCCAGCACACCCTATTTTTAGGGGGAAGCGTTCTGGGGCCCCCTAAAAACAGACAGCTACTACATGAATGCTGCATTTCTCCACCTGTCCTCCTGTCCACGCTTTAGTATCTGGTAACCCCAGCCTGGAATACATTTTAAAAGGCATGATTTTGTCTGGCCTGTTCCCTCGAGGGGTTAAAGTATGCTGGAAAGCCCCAGAGCCCCTTATTTTGAGAGGAAAGCATGCCAGGGCCGGCTGTAAAGAGAAGAAAAGCACATGACTCTTGAATTGCCTCCCTGGGGCCACCTTTCCAGGCGTTGCTAGCGGGCACCCCAGGCCAGGCTGCGTGTGGGAAGCGGACGGGTGTCCCCGGAGAGGCGGGCCGAGGATTGGCGGCCAGGAGGAGCCGGGCGCCGCCCTCCCCGGCCGGAGGCGGAGCGGGGCAGGCCGCAGCCGGCGCGGGGATGTCGGGGCGGGAGCAGCGCGGCGGCGGCGGCCCGCGCGCGGCCTGGCGGAGGCCCGGCGACGAGGCGGAGGAGGAGGCGCCGGGCCGCGGCCTGTCGCGGCTGCCCTGGGACCGCTTCTCGGCCTGGCTGCACT
This sequence comes from Podocnemis expansa, assembly GCA_007922195.1. NCBI lineage: Eukaryota > Metazoa > Chordata > Testudines > Podocnemididae > Podocnemis > Podocnemis expansa. Next base: position 23,929,630 of record ML681973.1, read on the forward strand.
GCGTCTGCGTGGTGGGCTTCGACCTGGAGCTCGGCCAGGCCGTGGAGGTGGGTCGCGGCCGGTCGGTCCCGGAGGGGTTAGCTCGGGCCCGGGGCGAGTTTCGTGGTCGCGGGCCCTGACCGCCCCTCTTGTGAGGGGAGCTGCAGACCGGCCGTCGTGGTCGGCTAGTCCGGCCGAAAAAGCCCGGAGTCCTGGGGCACCTGCGGACGGCCTGATTTGTGTGTGGCAGCGGCTGTCCGAGGAAAAAATCCCGCTTGGTCAGAGGCTTTGAAGAGGGAGATTTGATTGCCTGAAATCAGGGAACTTGAGTCGGGTGAGGGCGGTGTGTGGCGCTCTTTAAAAGCTGTGTTGAAACAGCTTGAGGGTGAATGGGACCATGGGTTTGGGAAATGCGGAGAGGAGGGAAGTAGACAGACTAGAACAGAAGCACAGGGTTGGAAGGGATCTCAGGAGATCATCGAGTCCAACCCCTGGGGCTTGAACCCAGCATCTTCTGCATATTAAGCAGAGGTGCTAGCTACCAATTAGCTTGATTGTTTCTCCTGCAACTGTCACCCCCCAGGGCATTTTTGCTGAATTATTTTGAAGAGGATAGCTGTGTTAGTCTAGTCCAGCCAAGCAACAAGGAGTCGTGTGGCACTTTAAGACTAGCAGATTTATTTGTCACATGAGCTTTCGTGGGAGAAAATCCCACTTGGTCAAATGCATAAATTCACCCGTCTTCGAAGCATCTGAGGAAGTGGGATTTTCTCCCACGAAAGCTCATGCAAAAAATAAATCTGCTAGTCTTAAAGTGCCACACAACTCCTTGTTTTTTGGCTGAATTGTTGTCAGATTAATCCGAGATGAGTGTGGTTTTTGTATTTCTTTTATAGTGTTTTGGTATTACATCAAAGTTTAAAAGAGACATTGTAGCAGTCTGAGCATGGACTCTTCCAGATCACTAGTGAGTACAGTGGGGCCCATTAATGTGAGGGTGTCAGGGGACAATGCTGCCATGACCACGCGTTAAATGGACAGCATGTAAATGGGACCATGGTGAAAAAATAAATAAGTAAATAAAATACAGTGCAGCACTAATAAGGCTCAGTCCACCTGTTTCCATGCCCAGGCCAACTTCAGCTTTTAGATAGCACGCAGGACTCATTAAGTTGGTAGCTCACTCCACGTGTTTCCATGCCCAGGCCAACTTCCACCTTTAGGTACCATGCCTTACTGAATCCTGCACGTTAACTTGGTGGCTTTGGGGGACGTGACCAGAACACACGTTAACCAGATCCGTGCACAAACTGGTTGCACGTTAATGGGTCCCCACTGTATATATTTTTAAATTTTGTAGCTCTTAGCAAAGTTGAAACAGACTTAATTGTTCTTCACTATAGCCAAGATAAATGTAAATAGAATAAATAACAATAAGCAGGAGTGTCAATGCCACAGGAAAATCATTGTCCTAGGAAAAGAACTGGGGCTGGAGCCTGGGCCCCTGCCCTCTGGGCTCTGGCTGTGATGGCACCCACCTCCCCCAGCTGGGTATCCAGGGCTGGGCCACCTGTGGCAGCCACTGCCTCGCTCTGCCCCAGGCCCCAATCCAGAGTCAGGGCCCCAGGCTCCTCCTGCTGCCAGCCAGGCCCCTGATCCCCAGCTGGGGCCGGGGCTGGGCGAGGCAGTGGCTGCCACAGGCAGCCCAGCCCTGGATACCCGGCCAGGAGAGGTGGGTGCCATCACAGCCAGCCTGGCTCTGGACACCTGGCTAGAGACAGGGCTGGGAGAGGCAAGGGGCACGCCAGCCATTCAGGGCACTGGTGCTGAGACTTGGGGCATGTGTTCCCTGTGCCACCTTAAGAACTAACAAGTTTTTTGGGCATAAGCTTTCATGGTCCCAACCCACTTCATCAGATGCAGTGAAGTAGATTGGAGCCCACAAAAGCTTATGTCTGAGGAAATTTGTTAGTCTTCACGGTGCCACAGGACTCTCATTTTTGCTGTATCCAGACCAATATGACTACTCCTCTGGAATAAGTAAATTGTAATTAAAATTTGATTCAGTTAATGTTATAATGTGTTATTAACAACAAGAAATTTATTAGCAACACTTGATGCTGCCTTTTAGTTTATTTGACCTGTAGAAGGGCTCACAATGACTCTTAGTTCTCAGTACATGTTTAACTTTCACCATGAAAGTATCTGACAAAGTGGGGTTTTCTCTCGCAAAAGTTAATAGAATTGTAGGCTTGGAAGGGACCTCGTGAGGTGGTCTAGTCCAACTCCCTGCTAAAAGCAGGACCACTCCCAGTAAATCACCCCAGCCAAGGTTTTGTCTAACCGGGCCTTAAATGTTTCCAAAGATGGAGATTCCATCACCTTGCTAGGTAACGCATTCCAATGCTTTACAATCCTCCTAGGGAGAAAGATTTTCCTAATATCCAACCAAGACCACCCCACCTGCAACTTGAAACCAGTACTCTTTGTCCTGTTCTGTTACTACTGAGAACAGCCGAGCTCTGTCCTCTTTGGAGCACCCCTTTAAGTAGTTGAAGGTTGCTATAAAATCACCCCTCAATCGTCTCGTTTGCAGACTAAATAAGTCCAAGTATCTTCAGTCTCTCCTTGTAAGTCATGTGCTCGAACCCCCTAATCATTTTCATTGCCATCTGCTGGACTCTGATTTGTCCACATACTTTTTGTAGTGCAGAGCCCAGTAATGGACACACTATTCCAGATGTGGCCTCATCAGCGCTGAACAGAGGGGAATAATCACATCCCTCAATTTGCTGGCAACACTCCTACTGATGCAACTCAATATGCCATAGGTCTTTATGTCAACAAGAGCACATTGTTGACTCATAACCAGCGTCTCATCCACCATGACCCCCAGGTCCTTTTCTATAGTGCTGCTACTTAGCTGATTGCTCCCCAGCCTGTGGCGGTACATGGGATTTTTCCGTTGTAAGTGCAGGACTTTGCACTTGTCCTTGTTGAGCCACATGAGATTTTGTTTGGCCCAATGCTTCAATTTGTCTATGTCTCCCTGAATCCTATCCCTGCCCTCCAGCGTGTTTACCATTCCCCACCAGCTTGGTGTCGTCCATGAATTTACTGAGCATGCAATCTGTCACATCATCCAGCTCATTAGTGAATATGTTGAACAGAACCAGCTCCAGGACCAAACCCTGAGGCTCTCCACTCGTTACTGGTTGCCAACTAGACACTGAGCCGTTGATCCCTACCCCCTGAGCCCAATGATCTAGCCAGTTTTCTGTCCACCTTAAGGTCCATTCGTCCAAACCAAACTTCCTTAACTTGCTGACAAGAATGTTGTGGGAAACTGTATCAAAAGCTTTGCTAAAGTTGAGTTACATCACATGGACGGCTATTCCCACATCCACATATCCCGCCATCTCATCATAGAAGGCAATCAGGTTGAAGGCATGATTTGCCCTTGGTGAATCCATGCTGACTGTTCCTGATCACTCTGTTTTCCTCCAAGAATTTCAGAATGGATTCTTTGAGGATGTGCTCCATGATTTTTCCAGGGATTGAGGTGAGGCTGATTGGTTCTCTGGATCCTCCTATTCCCCATTCTTGAAGATCGGTACTATATTTGTCTTTTTCCAATCATCTGGGACCTCCCCCATTCGCCATAAGTTTTCAAAGATAATGACTAGTGGCTGTATAATCACATCTGCCAACTTCCTCAGCACCCTCAGATGCAGTTCATCCAGCCCCATAGATTTGTGCATATCCAACTTCTCTAAGTAGCCCCTAACCTGACCTTCCATCACTGAGGGCTGCTTTCCTTCTCTCCATTCTGTGTTATCCAGTATAGTAGCTGGGAGCTGACCCTGCCTGTGAAGGTAGGTAAAATAAGCATTCAGTATTTCAGCCTTTTCCACATCATCCATCACAAGGATACCTGCCCCATCCAGTAAGCGACCTACACCACCCCTGATCCTCTTCTTGTTACTGAGGTATTTGTAGAACCCCTTCCTGTAATTTTTCACATCTCTTGCTAGCTGCAACCCCCGTTGCCCTTCGGCCTTTCTGATTTTAGCTGTGCAGGCCTGAGCACTATCTTTATACACCTCCCTAGTCATCTGTTCAAGCTTCCACTTCTTGTAAGCTTCCCTTTTGTGTTTCAGCTCACTGTAGAGTTCTTTGCTAAGCCATGCTGGGCACCTTCCGTGTTTGCTGTTTTTTTCCTGCACATTGCAATGGTATCTTCCTGTACCCTTAATAGGGTTTCTTTAAAAAGCAGCCAGTATGTATTAAATAAGTTTGTTAGTCTTTAAAAGTGCCACAGAACTCTTTGTTTGTTTTGGTGAAAGTGATTAACAGGGCTACCCTTCTGGAACTTGTACGTAATCATGTAATTAAAGACTGTCAAATTGAAGTTGCATGGGCACCCTTGATTATTATGACACTTCTTGATTTTTAAGCACTTACCTCAAGGTTTCATGGAACTTAAGGCTAGAAGGAACCATTGACCATTTAGTCTGACCTCCAGGCTGCTAAATTACACCCAGATACCCTATTAATTAGCCCAAAGACTTCAGTTAGACTGAAACACTTCTGTCCACAGGAGACTAAGCTGTGTGTCACAGAGAATAGGAAAGACTGAAGTGCCCCCCAATGTCTGAGGCACCTACAGTAGCAGTGAGTTGATTAGGTGAGATGCTGAGCAGCTCCCTGCAAATGAACCACATGCTATGCTACGTAAAAAAGCGAAAAAAAAAACCCCTGTGAAATCTGAATCAAACTGACCTGGGGGATAAGTCCTTCATCACCCCAAGTAAGGCTGTGAATCATGTCCTCCTTTTTACCTTCATGTCCTCTGTCCTCCAGACATTCTAAAAATAGGTGATTTTTGTCTGCCTTTTTATGCCTGATGAGTAGAAAGTTAAAAAAAACCACACCCCAACACAGGGCTCGAACCCACAAATCTAAGGTTAAGAGTCTGCAGCACAGAGAGCAAAGAGCAGCCTGCAAAATCAAGGGAGGTGTGGGGGACACTGTTTCCCTTATTCCTAGAGGCTTTTCCAACAGCAGCCTTTAGAGCTTAGTGAGTAGCCAAAACAAACTGAATCTCAGGCTTGTGGGTTTGAGCCCTGTCTTGGGTGCTTTGATTTTTTGGCCTGTTGCTCCCTACATTAGGGAAAAAAAAAAATAGCGAACACTAATAGAATGAAGGAAAATAAAGAATCCTGTGAACAAAATTACTAACAGGGACTAATTAAGTAAACAAATAAAGGGGCACATTTGAACTGGCTAGAAACAATTTAGGACAATTGAAAAGTAAGCTGTGCATTTATTTCAAAAGTCAGGCCTGTACTGTGTCGCTCTTCAGTGGTTATGCACGCAATTTTAATGTCTTTTGTCACCTCTAGTGACTGCAGTAGCAAGGTGTTCTGATTATGTTAACTCTCTAGCTAGTTAAGGGATGATGTAGCCTGGAGTGAGCACTGATCCTACCAAACATACTTTAACTAACTACCATTCTTATTCAGTCAATTTGTACCTGCCCCCTCCCCCCAGATAAGGGTAAAGACTGTAAGTTTTCCTTTTTTTTTTTTTTTTTTCCACTAGTAAGTTTTTTACAGTGACTCCTTGAGAAGACAACTACCAACTGTTATGTAAAAGACTATTTGAGTAGGAAAGATTTCGATGAGTGTGAAAGTCAGACTCTAGCAGATGGAAAAAAATGGTGTTATGAAATGTGACCTCACTGCCATGTACTGAAAGTAGGATAGGTATGGCCAAGTTAAAGAATACTGCATCATAGCAGCTATTTAAAAGATGACCTTATTATAGTCTAAAGCTATGTATCCTGGTTTCAAACAAAATAAATTTCTGTTTGTAGGTAATATATCCTCAGCATTCAAAACTTACAGATAAAGAGGTGAGTAAGAGCTACGACACATATCTAGTATGTCACTTTAAAAATTTTGTGTATTTCAGGAAATATAACTGCTCTGTTCTGTTTTTGTTTTGTTTTTTTCCTCCCCCAGAAAACCAGTATTTGCTATTTATCTTTTCCAGACTCCAATTCAGGTAAATGCTTCTTTTACTTTGTAGTCTGACATCTCTGTGTATTATATTTCCAGATCGAACTATACTAAGACAGAGTTAAGTCTGACAGTACATACTAGTAATTTAGGATAACATGTATCACAGGGAACGTTATGATAATGGAAAAAAACAATCCAAGCATTACCAACTAGGAAATTCATGGTTTAAGCTTAATTTAAAATATTGAAATCTAGTTATTTGTATTGTGGTGATACCTAGGAACCCCATTTTATTACATGTAAGTGAAATATTAGGAATGTTAGCTTTTCAGATTTGTGCAGACACTAGTTTTTTTCTACACAATAGTCTCAAAACACCTTACAAACAGAGACTAACCCTCCCAATATACCTATGAAATGGGCAGGTTATACACCGGTGTGGCAGAGTGGTTCTGTGATTTAAGGTTAGTAGGAGGTGGGAGTACTGGACTGAAAGAATAAAATTGTTGTAACTTGTTAAAGGTATATGTTTCATTGTTATAAAAGCATGTCCAGAAGTAGCATAGTAGGCTCTCTTTCTTCGATTTCTGTAATCCTTCCCCCTATTACTGAGTGTGCTCCTGCTTGATGAACTCTCCTTTCATCTTTCCTCTCCCGTCTTGACTTCCAAGAGGAGCTGAAGGCATGTGATTAGCAACTTGGAGCTCTTACGTAAGAGATGGCAGAAGAACAGACACTTCTTTTACATTTTACTGTTTAAAAAAGACCAAAGCTTTGATATCTCAAACTGATATTTTGATTCTTTAATTTTAGAGGTTCTGCAGTGTAACAGCTATAGTGTTTAAGAGGAAGGAGGGGAGTAAACAGGTTTGCTGTTAATATGCTTTGCCAAACATTTTTAGCTGTTATAATTTTTACAGTTCACTGCTCAGCTTTATTTTTGCCTATTGTCTTGTTGTGACTAAAAGTGAGATTATATATATATATATATTTTTTTTCATATGTGGAGTAGGGGAATGGTTCCTTCCCGAGTCCTGCATATAATAGGTTTAAATTCTGAAGCTTGAAATGTTTTCCCCTTACTTAAGATTACTATAAATTGGGGTGGTTAAGTCATGGGTATTGAGGTGCATGCAACTCTTCCATAGTTACAGTGAGGCTCACAGAGCCCCTCACACCTTCTCATCCCATTCTCCACCCATCCAAGGGGGAGTTTGGGGCTTCTGCCCTGCAGCAGCATCGTGGAGTTAGAGCAGTGGTTCCCAGCCTTTTCTGTGCTGTGGCACACCATGATACCTTGAATTATTTTGAGGCACACTACCATATAGTCTCCAAGTGAACTCATGAATATTTATCAGCCGATCCAGAACTCTTCAAGTAGTTTATCAAAAAATTCTGAGGCACACCTGTTCACGCCTCATGGCACACCTGTGTGCCATAGCACAGTGGTTGGGAAATGCTGAGTTAGAGGCTTCTGCCCAGTGGAGGGAGGCATCTTCGAGCTTTGGCCCTTTGGGACATGGATTCTGGGATTCATGGTTTCAGCAGCAGCACACAGTGGGGGGCTGAAGCCCCAGCAAGCACACCCCATGAGGCTGAAGTCTCAACCCCTCCTAACAGGGCGAAAGTCCGTAGCCCCCCCACCCTGTCTCAGGGCTGAAGATCTGAGTTCCAGCAGGTGTGCCCCAGCACTTGAATTTCTGAAGATTATTGTATATGGCTCAGAAGATCAGTAAGTTTGGCCACTCTTGATATAAATGTTAATGACTGCAAATTTATCCAACATTTAAAAAATGCACAGGACTATAGAGTAATGTATCTAGAATAAAACCTAATCTGAAACTCAAAAATAGTATTAGTGTATTTTTGGGAAGATTAAATTATTCTAGGAATATAGTAGATACAACTGGATTCACCTGAGGATAGAAACTGTTGTTGTTTTACTTTACAGTTCCTATAAGCAGTTATGCTGTCATCATGGTCACACATGAAATCATGAGTCCTTCCTGGGATGAAAACTCTTTTCCAGAGGTTAGCCTGGAAAATTGTTTATAATAACAAATAAAGTAAAAGCTATGCAGCTTGAAGTTTTTTTAAATTAGATTTTAAATCTGACGGGGAAAGCTTAATGCAACATTTAAGAACAAAGTTGGAAGGAGATTGTTAGGTTGCAGGTAAATCAAGAGCCACAGTCTATCATCCCGTCTTTCACGGCTCAGGAGTTGTCTTTCAAAATAATTGGAGCAGATGCTGGTGAGACTTGGTAGAGAAACATACTTTGCTGTCCATTTAGTGCTTTGTCCTATTTTTGGATAGCATTTCTATTGTTTTTCTGTGTCCTGCAGTGGGAGTATGCTGACCATTTAATTTAATTTTCCTGTTTTTCTTTCAACAACTATGATCAGAAATCGGTTCAAGACTTAAGATATATTGCAATGGCCATGAAAATAAGAGAGTTAATTAAATAAAACACTAGTGATGATTGCTTCTTTACTTTAGTTCTAATCTGTCTGAGAAATAGAAGAGCAGAGATTAGACTGAAAAGTGGTCTTGTGGTTGATGCTGCATAGATGCTTGCAGAAAGAGCATTCACCTATCTTCTCATTTAAATTATGCAAGTAGAAAGAAGCTGCTAAATAAAACAGCCTTGGAGTCCTGAACGATGTGACAGTATATGTATTTTTTGTGGGATTAGTTTGTTAGCTCCGAATGCTGCACATTGACTATTGAAATGAAATGAGCCACACTGCTCTGTTATACTGTCTTAAAGTACTTTTTAATCATATCCATGCTTCTTTGTGTGTATTTGAATTGACTGCATAGCGTTCTGGCAGATATCTTGTGGTGCAATGTTCTGCTGCTCAGCAGTATGTTCTTGGGTTTTTCTCAGTGTATTGTGGGAGCTTATGGGAACCTACCAGAGTTCTGGAACTTGAATTCAAACTTCCTTCTGTCTCATAAATCATCCATATTTTTTATCAATGACACTTTTGAATGGCTGTCAGGCAGCATGCTGGGCCCACTGCTGTGATCATAACAGTCATTAATAAGAACAGGATCAGTCACATGCAGTGGCAGCTATGCAGCCGGATGGATTTGACTGGGCATCTGTGAACAGCTTTGGGTGTCGCAACAACGGCTGGAGATAAAATGAAGCAGTTATCTTTTGAGGGCATCATTTAGAGCAGCTTCATTCAGCTGAGCACCGCTGGCTGGTGGAATAGGATAATGATGTGAACTGGCATGACCAAGAAGCCCCTGAACTTCAGGATATGGGATGCTACTTTCTTAGATACCTGTGTGATGCTCACCCTGAAGCTGCAGTGGCAGAATGCCAAGGTGAAAGTTCTCTCCAGCTTGGAGAAGCATGTTGCTATCACTACCTGGAAGCTTAGTATGGCTGATTACTGGCCAGTAGCCTAATCACTTTGGTGTTGTCATGGAGATTTTTAATTCTGTTAAGCTGGTGCTGCTGTGGCAAATTTAAGCATGAGAATCTACATGACTCTGTGGATAGGGCTCCTGAACGACATTGGGTTATAGACAGGGCTCATGTCCCTATTCTTTGAGTGCCCCCTGACCCCTCCCCCAAAAGCACCACAGGCAAAAGACTTTATCAACAGGAAAGGGTAGTTCTTCATGGTGTTGCAAGGCCTAGTTGATCACTATGAACACAGTAGATGTCAGGTGGTTGGGAAAGGTGTATGTTGTTAAAATTTTAGAAACTCCAGTCTACTTGTCGGAATGGGCAAAGGATTTCTTTGTTCCCTAGATTGCTGTGGGCAAGGTTGGCCTCCAAGTTTCATGATCTAGGATCAGGTCCATCCACAACTCCAATCTGTAAATAATTAAACTGTTAAGGCAGTCTCCAGCTTTCGCTGTTTGGATTCTATATGCACCAGTTCCTCCAACTCTCATACAGAGGTTCTCCAGTGGATTAGCATCACAGCATCTATCATGGGTGATTTACAATTAATATGAAATCAACATAATCTTGGCACAGAAATGAAGTTCAGGATCCATTAAAGCTGTATTCTCTCCGTACTGTTGTACAGTTGCAAAACATGGACACTATGCTACTCATACTAGGCAAAGGTGGAGGCTTTCCTCACAAAATGCCAATATCTTATTATTGGACCTAAAGTGGAATAAGTTAATTTGTAACACAGATGTTTGTTGTCACTCTAATCCAGAGATTACTGCGGCCATTGTCTTGTTGTCCTACCCTTTCTGGGCATGTCACAGGAATGCCTCAGGATGTTCCAGTGAACACCGTTTTCTGAGTGGGTTATAACATGCATGATAAAATTCCACCAAAGGGATGGAGCTGGTCCACAGCCAGATCACCTGTTACCTGGATGCATGAAGACTGTTCCGATTGTGGACTTTTGGCCCATCAAGTATACAACTACAACTATACCCTGAGTAGTCATAGAACATGTATTTGGAAGACTGAAAGGAAAGTGATGGTGTCTTTCAGCAAAACTTGGTGTTTTTAATCAAAGTACCTTGTGTGATAAGTGGTTGGTGTATATTGCACAACATCTGTGAGAGCAAGGGAAAAGATCCTGGCCAATGGGTGGGAGCATGTGGCGGGGAGACTTTCTTAATGTTATGGATAGGTGGAGAAAGTACTTTGCTGGAGAATTTTTTACTGTGGCCCAAAATGCCAAATAGTTCTTTCTCTCTCTCTTTTTTTTTTTTTTAAAGTTGCATGTGGATGCAAAACATTATGAAGCAAACAAATTAAAGTTACTCTGATGTGACATCCCCATGTGGGCAAGCCCTCAACTGAAGTCTGTTGAATAAAGATAGCATTATTTCCTACTACTTTTCTGTTTTTGTTTTGGCACAGGTTGTCTTGGAGACACACAATTTTGTTTTAGATTCCGTCAGTCTTCTAGTAGGAGGCTCTCACTGCATTGTACACTGGACCAGCTGGACAGAGACTTACCAGTTTCCTTAAAGGTTGGAAATACACCAGAAGGAAAACTATCACAATTTAAAAACAGAAAGTTCAAAATTGTACTTAAATTTTAGCAGAGGTACCCTAATTCTGATCTGAATTTTCGGTAGTGGTTGTTATAATAACCAAATTAAATTTTAAGAAGTTGGTTCAGAAACATTTTCAAAGAGAAATATTCATCAAATTCCTTTCCCAGATGGTATTTTATTTGATTTTTAGTAGTTATCAATTTTATTAAGTGCTTTATATATATATATATATATATATCATGTATTATTCTAATAGAAAGTATGCAAATCCATGGTCCCAAATAAATAATTGATCTTGTTCCTTAATTATAAATGCTTTTTACTTTACAAGATCTAAATTCAGAGATGCTTTTTTTCAGCTATTGACGGCATCACCTAAATCAAAGGAAGTAGCTGTATTTTCTGATTTTTTTTTTTTTTTTTTTTTAAACAAAACAAATTTGTCTTCACTGACTTCAAGGAAGATACAAAACCTTGAACTCAGACCATGAATGATAAATATAGGTGAAAAAGGTTGTGAATTCTTGGATTTTTAAAGTAGATGGAATGATTTAAATGTCTCTTATTATAATAGGTTTAGTTTAAGGCTGTGCATTCTTTTTCTTAATGCTTTGGGAATGTTATAGGTAAACTGATTAACCTGTGCTTTTACATGTTAGTTCTTAGTCATGTGATTTTCTGCAATGTGAACAAAAACCAAAGGACCAGAATTTAAATGACTAAAATATGAGAAAATGAAGGAAAAACATCTTGAATACTTACTGAAAAGGTCCAGGGTCAGCCTAGAATAAATCTTTCCTTATTTTTCCAGGACAGATGAATGTATGGTTGTAACATATGAACTGTGATCCAACTACATAGTGTGTGCCTGTTTGGTATTTAAAATATCTGTACTGTCAGGTGACAAATTTTAAACAATTTTTTCTTGATGCAGTAGACACTGTTCAGTACAGCTTTAAACCTTACCCTGTGTAGCATCGCTCTCTTTTTACAAATTTAAGTATTGACATCTTACTTTTTTCTTGTTGATAATCCGTCCCCACCAGTTGGTGCTTTGTGGGAAAACATAAGTGGTTGCAGAAAGTATCTGTGGGACATGCATACAGGGAGAATAGAAACAACAAGCACATAAAACAAACAATAATTTCAGCTAGTGCTACAACAAGCTTGTTGTTGAGCTTGTTTGCTCAAGCAGTTATAGAATTTTTAGATTTTGTAAAGAGAATGAAGCAAATTAACCTTTCACTTTATCATATATGTCAAATTTGTAATATGTAAGAAAACAGATTTTAATAAACATGTGTAATGTTCAAAATAGGGAACAGACTTTACCTGCAAATCCTTATATCAATTTTTTTTTTTAACAGAAAGACCCTGCATATTACTATGGCTATGTATATTTTAGACAAGTTCGAGACAAAACGCTAAAAAGAGGCTACTTCCAGAAGGTAATCAAATATCTTACTAGAAATATGCGTATCAACACCAGAGGCTATTGGTCTTGAAGCTGAATAGACTAGAAGCAGTGTCTTACTCTTTTCTGTACAATTCTTAGCACGTTGATGCTCAGGAAATGCAAATATGGAATAAGAAATTACCTACCATTGAACTGTAGCTGGGGAAAAAAAGAAAAAAAGGACATTGTGTTCTCACTATAAAAGTTATTTCTCAGTTATTATTTTATACAGTCTGTATGTACACATCCATAATAATTGTATCCCCACTACCTTTTAGTATGAAAAATCCAATAGCTGGTTTGATTTTTATACATTATAGTGTACAGGGTAAAAGAAATAGATTGCTGGTACTCTGATTGCTGATGAAGAAAACACTAGTAATAGTGAGCTGATGAACATGACAATGTGAAGAAGCCACACTAGAAAGTAACTTAGACGTAGGGCTGTAACTACAGCAGAGCGAATGGGGCTTTGCCCCAGGCACCCTGGAGTGGCTCCATTGAGCCACTCTATCAGAGGGTGCATTCCATGCCTCTAGTTATGGCACTGCTTAGACTAGGTGGTTTACAGAAATTTTATAAATAATTCCTGTCTACACTGAATGGTGAAATTTAATCATATTGGTAGATGGTTGGAGAACCTTGTTCTGTGAAAACTGTACTTAATGACTTTTGAACAGCTATAGCATAGTTTTGAGTCCTAGTGTGGGCCAAGCTTTAAATAGTACGTGTACTTACAGGGGGAGAAAGTGAGCTCTGATGTTTAATTCAGTCCTTTCTGTCTAAGTTTCTTATCTTATATACATCTTGTAGCTGGTGATCCTCTCCTTTCGCATTATTGTTTCTGCACTAGACCTTTTATAGGTTCCCATCTCTGGAAGTTGGAAAGGTGTGTGCACATGCGACTCAGTGCTGTTCTGATTCTATTCTAAAAAAAGACCACATTTTTGTTCGGTTGTTTTTTAAAAGACAAGCATTACTTAGCACATCTAATGTGTATGAAGTAACATTTGTGTCCTGCAGTGACAAATAAGTTTTTAATTACTCTTTGCTCTTGTTAGTCCTGCAGATCCAACAAAACTACAGGAGAATTAGTTGTTTTATTCCATCTTATATTTAATCAACAGGATTGTTAACTAAATTCCAATTGTAGGACCAAATTTAACTCTCACTAGAAGCTTGCATAAATATAACTGAGGACAGAATTTGGCTTGCAAAGTATAAATTACTGCTAGTGATGCACAAGCCAGAAAGAACTGGTTTGAGTTACAGGTTAAGTTGTTCTTAGTCATCTGTTTAATTAGAATAGAATAGAATCGAATGGAATCATAGGATTGGAAATTGAGCAAGTTTGACACAGAGGCCATTGTATTATGCACAAGCATACCATACCACTTTTTAAAAAAGAACTACACTATATTGAAAGAATAAATTGGTAACGGCTGGCATTTATAGATTTGTGGTTACCTGTAATTACATATTTGGTTGAAAACTTACACATGTTGCTAAATAATTGTTTATTTTGTAAAAAATACATATTACTTTAGGAAGGGAATAAATTAAAAATGATTTAATCCTGGATTATTTTGCTGCTTTCTGTATTCCAGTCCTTGGTTCTCATCAGCAGACTACCTTATATCCACCTTTTCCACACTGTACTTAAGCATATAGCACCAGAATATTTTGTAAAGAATGAACCTTTCCTGGAAGCAGGTTAGTAATACTATTTTATTGTTTTCAGAAAACTTATAAAAGATTGTAGAAATTTCATGCAACAAAAAAAACAGGTGGCATTTTCTAGATTGTTAATAAAAGGGAAAAAACGGATGCATGATGTTTGCATCTTGCTGGGATGTTAGTTAAACTCAGAAATTGGGTTGAATACTTATTAACTTGATTAGAATGTGATAGAACCTAACTGTTCCTGATTCCTTCCAAGGCTAGTGCAATGCTCTCATTAAAGAGTCAAAAGTTTGTCTTTTCAGTCTGGGGACTGATTATACATGCTCAACACAGGTAGCTGGCGGGCACTTTAATTTGTCCTCCTCACAATTTGGATTCACCGTCAAAGAGAAAGCTGTAACGTAATGGCTGTCAAGCTGTTATTGATAAGAAGGCAGAGTACTTTGGGAAGGGAGTGGTATTTTAAATTGGCTTTCTTATACCCACTTCTGCATCCACTGGTATGCGGACACTGAGAGTCTAGGGTTGCTTCCATCTCTCTGAGGCAACTTCAGTAGGAGACTGCCAGTAATAAGTGACTCACAACTATCTCAGAACTTCATTAAGTTCCATAAATGGTCCAGGTGTGAAATATGGGGTCTCCTTTTTGCCCACGCTGGTTCTGCCCTGAGCAGCATCTTGCTACTTTGTGCTTCAGTGAACAGCCAATTTGGAAATCCATTTTTAGTGGGCATTTGCAATTGATTGACATGCACATTTGTAGAACCCTGCATGGATAGAAATATGCGGACCTGTATCCGACCTGCATCTGCAAGAAATGGCCCATGGATATCCATGTTGTATCTGTGGATGCAGATATCCGCATATTTGCAGGGCTCTAGCTTTATGCAGATAAAAATATGTGGATCTGTATCCGATCTGCATCCACAAGAAATGGTCCACGGATATCCATGTTGTATCTGCGGATATGGATATAATGCGGATATCCGCGGATTTGCAGGGCTCTACACATTTGCAGTTTACTGTATTATATCCCAGCCTTTGACCAAGAAACAACTTTTATGTCTGTGCTTGAAGCTGGCACCTGCTGAACTAGTGAACAGTATTCACTGGTGGAGATGCTAGAAAACCTGTAAACTTTCTAGTCACATGGCTTTATCGTTGGTATATCTATCATTAACATTTCCTATTTATTTTCAAAAAAAATTAAACAAACAAAAAACCCCAAAAGTAATTGGAATCTGTAGACTCTGCTCACAGTTAATCTTTATAACCATGTGTTCTTTTTTACTCTCTCTTGCTCTTTACTTGTACAAGTGTTTAACACAATGAAGTACTGATCCAAAACTGCAGCCTCTGGCTGTTAATGTAATGTAAAGAAAAGGAAAAGTAGACAAGGTAATATGTTCTTATTGGACCAATTAATAGCTTACATACTTTATACTGGAATAATATACATCATTGAGTTTTTTCTATCATATGCTATAAGATGTCTTAAAAATATGAAGCATACAGAGTAGATGACTAAGTGAAAAAGTCTTGGGGAGTTGTGCTGTTCGGAACAAATATATTTAAGAATTGAATTTTCAGTATGTATAGAAGTAATTTCAGTATCCTGGGGTGTTGCATATGTAAACTTAGATATACAGTGTACTGTACCTATTTGATTGTGTTTTTCAGTATGTAGTGATGTTGATCATTGGCCACTTCCAGTTCCAGGGAAAACACTGAATTTGCCTATTATGGGCATTGTAATGAAGGTAAATGTGAGGCTTTTTACCTTGTTTTTAATTCTGCATGTACTCTGTGTAATGTATTCTGCCTTGTTTTCAATGTCTTATAGTTTGGAACAGAAATAAGCATGTACTAAGAGATAAGATTGGGAAGATCCAGATTAAATGTCATGGAGCCCTTTAAAAACATAAATAAAGTTATAAGTATCTATTTTATTAATAAGATTTTATATACAGGTTCAGAACAAAAAAAAAGTCCAGTTCTCAGCAGCTAGCTTATTGCTGTTTCAGCACCTCTCCTCCAGAATGTACTTTGAAAGAGGTTTTCTTAGCAATTTCATTGATGTGCCAATATGTACTGGCACACTAGAGATATTTAGGTTTAAATTTTCTCCAGTATGAATGTAGCACCATTCAAGGCAGTGGAGATAGACTGATGTAAGTAAAAGGAAAATCTGATTTGTCCTAGTAGTTTTACATTATTTTACAAATAATTTCCAAATCTGTCAAAAAATGGGGCCTGACAGTCCAAGAAATTAAGCAGTGTAAAAACTCTCTCTGCCCTGATACTGAACAAAAAAAATATTAAGAAAGCTAAAGCTAATACACACTAAATCATAGCAAATGCAATGACTGGATGAGGATAGGAACTGAAACATTTGGGAGTGACAGTTCCTGCATAGCTTTGAATGAATTTAATACATGTAGAGTTTGTGACTGCAGAGTTGCTCCTAGCAAATAATTTTGGGCTTGTGGCCAGAAGCCTGTGCATCTGTGTGACACAATTCTGGAACAATCAGCTGTTTCTAATAATAAAAACAGAACACTGCTTTACTATAGTTTCTAATTGGCAAGTGTCAGCTTTTCCTTATTTTGGGGTCTTTCCTGTTTTTCTAAACTCTGAATATTTAATTCTCAGATGCAGGGAAACAGAATGCTCTTTTATAATGGCTTTATTTTTTTGGTATTTAGTTACTTGGGAAGTGTGGAAAGGTCTTGCTTGTATCTGTATCATTGTATTCCCTCACCCCCACTATGCTTAGGCAATTATTAGCTCTATTTCAATCTGTGTTCCCATGCCTCCATTCCACACTGGTTTCCAATATGATATGATTTAGTGTTGTAGGACTAACAGCTGCAGGTTGTGAGGTAAGGAGCTATGTAAACATTTTTCAGTTGCTTTTGGTTTCAACTGATATTTACCAAGAAATCTGAGGTTTTGGGAGACATTTGCTATGGTGGCCACTGTTTTAAACTGAAAAGTATTCAGAATAGTCTTTAGAAATATTTCTAAAGAAACATTAAAATATTTCTTTCCTAATTCAGACTCTAGTATTTTAGAGGTCTCTGGTTGGGTTTGTTTTACTAGAGACAAACAAAGTTTAATTTTATTTAAAAAAAAAAAACCCTAACGTAAACAATCATTATTTTAATTTTAAAATTTAAAATTGTTTAGCAATATGATATTCTGTTGGATGCATTAACATTATTACTTTAGTTCTTGTAGCAGTGGTCTCTGGTCTCTAGCTAGATTTTCAATATTGTCAAGAGAAGTTAAGTATCACTCTTTAAAATACTACTTCTATTATTTTCCCTAACAATTCACCCTGAGGCAGATAACATGAAAAATTTTAGCCTAAAATTGGCAACGTTCTAAGCAACTGAAAACAGGATCTTGTAACCAGAATTGTCTTGCAAACTTAATAATAATGGGTAGTACTATCAGCACTGCTGAAAATGCTGTCACGTACTTGGTATTCAAAGCTTAAGTTGAGCTGGATCTCTTCCCTTCCACCCCCCTTCTTTCCTAAGGTATGGATTCCAACCTGTCATGACAAGCCTGGAACAACCCAAACAGTACAGTTCACATACCAGGTAGTTATACCATTATAGTACAGATCCTGGAAAGAGAGTATCTTTCGATTTTAATTATTTCTACCTTGGTGTATTATAGATGTGTGAATCGTTGTTGTATTTCAATGCTGATATACCCAGCTTCTCACCTTTCTTGTGTTTTTTGGATCAATAAATGAAAGCTGTTTGAGATGGCTTCTTTGCCTGTACAAATTTTTATGAGCTTGATCTTTAATGCACTGTCCATTCTAAATTATTAGAGCCCTGCAAATCCACAGATAACTGCATTATATCCACAGATACCACACTGGCGGATACATTGCAGATATCTGCAGATCATTTCTTGCAGATGCAGATCCAATACAGGTACACATATTTTTATCTGTGCAGAGCTAGAGCCCTGCATATACATGGCTATCCATGGATATCTGCATCCATGGATACAACACAGATATCTGTGGACCATTCTTGCAGCAACAGATTGGATGTGGATCCACATATTTGTATCCATGTAGGGCTCTATAAATTTTTTTTGATTTCTGAACAGGGTGCATGTAGAAACAATTTTAATAAAATATTTTTAAAAAATCAATAACACCATGCTGTCACACGAGAGGAGGTGGTATTGTTACTGAAGGCTGAACCCATTGACTTTCATCTGGACAACAAATTGGAAATAGATGCAGGTAAATAACTAAACATAGATATGATATAGAACATGTCCTGCTTTTAATTTTCTTTCCACTGTCTGTAAATATTTGAGGCAGCTCTTTTATTTGTACTTTTAAATTGTGTTATATTGACTAAAATTAATTTTCTGCCTTGCAGGCAGACACACAAGTCTCTGTTGCATTACCTACTGTTCATGAAGTGGATCTTTTCAAGTAAGAATTTTGGCTGAATTTTCATTAGTACTGATTACTCACAAATCACAGTGAGGTCAATGGAAGCTTCCTGAAACATCACTTCAGTTAACCAACTAATTTTAGAGCATCTTTGCAAATAGCTTTTATGGCATTGTTTGCATTCATATGGCTAAAGAAAAATACAGCTAACACTGGTTGAAAGTAACTACAGTTCAGTAGTAATTGAATATTTATTAATGGGAATGCTGTTCTAATAATTTAAAAAAAAACAGGGAAAACGTTTACTATAGTTTTTAAACATCCTTTACCTAGCTCTTTGCTTTTAACTGGAATTTGTATTCATTCTGGTGATTCAAGTATATTGAAAGTATCTGTATACTTGTTCTATAAATCTCTTTGCAGATGTTTCTCTCCAGTATTCTTTCACGTACAGATGCTTTGGGAACTAGTGTTATTAGGAGAACCTGTTGTTGTTATGGCACCATCACCTTCTGAATCTTCAGAAACTGTTCTGGCACTTGTTAGGTAAATATGGTAGTGTTTTCTTACAGTTCAAATTATATTGATCTAAGAAGAATATTGGATAGCATCTAGTGAGATTCTAGAAAGTTGACATGTATTAGTGTGGCTTTACGTATTGTATCTCCATCTATATATACACTTAATTTAACCTTCTTTATTTCTGTTCCGCAGTTGTATTTCACCTTTGAAGTACTGCAGTGATTTTAGGCCCTACTTCACCATACATGATAGTGAATTCAAAGAATATACCACTCGTACACAGGCCCCGTAAGTAAGACAGATTACAAGTATAAAAGTTGATGATCAAGTTGGTCTTGCACCATAGTGCTGGCTTAAAGTGGAAATTCAATGATTAAACCTTATTTTTTGAGACTTTGGTTCTGGATTCTCTGGAAAGAAAGCCTTTTCTATTTGGTGTTGTGACAGAGCAGGCTATAATTAACTATTTTATATAAAATGGGGAATAACTTGGTAGGCATTAGAACTGCTACAAAGAATTTGGCAGTTATGTTGGATCACAAATTGAATACAAGTCAACAGTGTGATGCAGTTGTGAAAAAGGAAAATACCTTTCTCGGGTTATTAACAGAAGTATCATATGTGAGACACGGGAGGTTAACTGTTCCACTCACCACTGTAGCAATGAGGCCTGAGCTGAAATATTTTGTTCAGTTTTCAGCACTGCTCTCTAGGAAATGAAGAGGACAGATTGAGAGAGTCTAGAGGAGAGCCAAGAGTATGATGATGGGTTTTGAAAACATATACCATGAAGAAGATTGTAAAAACACAACAAAACTGAGTGTGCTTAGTCTTGAGAAAAAACTGCTGAGGGAGCACCTGATCAGTCTTCAGGAATGTTAAGGGCTATTATAAAGGGGATTGTGGCCAATTGTTCTTTATGTCCATGGAAAGTGGTACAGGAAGTAATGGTCTTAAATCTGCTGCAAGGGAGATTTAGACTGGATATTAGGAAAATCTTTCTAATGATAAGGGTAGTTAAGTTCTTGAATAGGCTTCTAAGGGAGGTTGTGGAATCCCCATCTTTGGAGATTTTTAAAACCAGGTTGGACAAATACCTGTCAGGGATTGTTTAGTTATGCTTGATCCTCCTCAGCATAGGGGAACGGACTAGGACCCTTCCAGCCCGATGTTTATACGATTCAATTTTAATTGTGGTTAATTCTATTAGTGAAAAGATAGAGAAGAGCTGAAACTGGCGGCATAATCATAGAGTCGTCTTATATTTAGAATTGCACTTTAAATCAATGGGATTTCTATGTACATGATAGATAAAGGAATTTAATCCTGAAATGGGAAAAATGCCTTGCTGTTCAGTAAGGGCGTGTCTGCATGGGGAAACTGACCAAATATCTATGGCAGAACAAGTTGTTTTATAATAGTTATTCCATAATAGTTCTTCATGGAGCTGGTGCATCCTAGAATAAAAGTCATTTTATTACAAAATAATTACTGCACAGAATGACTAATTTTGGAATAGAGCATCTATTCTTGGAATAGTTACTGCAGAATAGCTTATTTCACAACAGTTATTCCATTGAATTTCCCTGTTTAGACAACCAGTTAAAAAAAAAAATGTGTGCTTCCTCAGCGAACCTGTGTGAATATATCAGTCAAATTTGTGGATTTTTATGTTAATTTAGGGAATCTGATTATTAAGGGATCACAAATTTTCATAATTCCTCTTTAGACCAAGTTATGGCACCTCAGATCCACATTCAAATAGTGTGTAACCAGATCATATACTTAGATTCAACATAGGTATTTTATTAAAGAATTACAGCTTAATCAGTGATTGAGTGTTTGAGTTAGGGTTGCTAATCATTTTCAGAAGAAGGTTCCTTTAATGCCTGAGCAACTGGTGATGGATGTGCTGGATTTATTTATTCATTTAAAAAATCCTTCTCAGAAAACACAGTAACCAAAAAATATCCAAACTTGGACATTATATTTGTTGTTCAGTTATTTTTAGCAAATAAATTGCAAACTGAATAACTTGTTTCATGGAATCCATAGCAGTGTTTGGCTAAACTTTAGTGACCCATGTTTAAAAATCGTATTCATGTACAAAAGAGTGAGAAATGCAACCTTATGGTTTTCATCATTAAAAAATTTTAGAGACTATCATGTTGTACAGATAGTGAATTCTGACAACACAACAAACAAGGAGTCTTGTGGTTCTTTGAAGACCGACAAATTTATTTATATAATAAATAAATGTGTTAGTCTTTGAAAGTGCCACAAGACTCCTTGTTCATTTTACTGAACTAGACTGAAACAGCTACCCTTTCGGAAGCCTGACAATACAATTTCCATGTAGTACTACACTCAGGAAAGAAGAGTAATATAGGATGTTTTTGTCTTATCATTTTTGTATGTTGAGTTCACTGGAAAAACAATAAAAAAGACAAAAATACCCTATCACAGAATGATCACTCCATATCTCACTTCTCAGTACTGAAAGGACACGTGCACAAAAGATGGGTCTGGGAGCTTAAATTTGTAATTTTGCTAGCCATTGAAAATAATTGACTTAATAGGAACCAGTGGCTTTATTTCACTACAATCATCTGTAACCCATTAACCTGCCTTTGGCCTATATTGCAAGGGTGTCAGTTGCTTAAATGTTAATCCCTTATGCTTAACCTCATTGATCAGAGGAGGCCCTCTTTTTAGAAACTCTCCTTTATTTAATTAATTATTCTTTTGATCCAGATAGTCTCTGTGCTTCAGTTCTCCATCACTCATTATTTTCAAGGCCTTCCTTCTACTTTCAAGGTCTTTCTTTACAACACATATTTATTTCCTGAATCAAGGTTAGCTAAGTTTAATTGTTTAATTTTATACTTAACCCAGCATCTACACTATAAGCTGGTAGAGGTGACTCTTGCTTGTGTACACATATTTCTGCAAACTTGAGTATGTGTATGCTTGCAGGGGAATCACATCTCTAGCTCATAATGTAGACATATCGTACAACATAGCTATTCTGCAGTCCTCTGAATGCTGAGACTTTGGGAAATGCTGTTTTGTTTTTCATTTTGTTTGTTTGTTTTGTTAAGTTTTTCATATGGTTAATTATTCCTTTGTTTTGGTATTAATTTCTAACTCTCAAGAATAAAGAATAATTTCTAACTCCAGATTTAGAATAATATTTGATATCACTGGTAGAAACTCTTGCTCTCATGGCTGAAGAATTTCTGTTCATCTTTTTCTAGGCCTTCTGTCATTTTAGGAGTGACAAACCCTTTTTTTGCTAAAACGCTACAACACTGGCCACACATTGTCCGAATAGGAGAGATGAAACTTTCAGGTAAAAGATAAACTCTGCTACAGTACTCTGCATCGAGTTATGAAAAAAAGGGACTTTTCTTTTCTCTGCGTATAATGAAATCTTGGACACAGATAAAGGGATAACTTAATTTAAATGCTCTGGGACCCAGTTCCCAGGATTGAGTTTATTATGCAGAACAATTTAAGTTAACCATCTTTTTTTTTTTTTTGGAATTTAAAGATGTTAAATGAATTCAAACGCTTAAAAATATTGTTGGATGTTCTTAATGTAAAGTTACACCTGTCATTCTATTCTTCAGTCTTCAGGGTAGGTGGAATTGATACTTATTAGTTCTTGTGTTTATCATCTTCAAAAACTCAGACTAACAGATTTTTTTGGGCATTAGCTTTCTTGGGCTGCCACCCACTTTGACGCTTGCATCTTATGAAGTGGGTGGCAGCCCATGAAATCTTGTTTCTGAAAACATTTGTTAGTCTCTAAGGTGCTACAGGACTCTGGTTGTTTTTGCTGTATACAGACCAACACGGCTACACCTCTGGAACTTGTTGAACTAATCTGTTTTCATACCTCTGCCAAGAAAATAACAGCCAAAACTATTGTAATGTGTGTCTCATGAAACTTAGTTTCTGATGTTGGTTTCTTTCAGAACCAATAGATTACAGAAAGGACCTGTCTGTTTCAAACAGGAGTAACCCCAAAGCTTACTACAAAACTAGCAGGGCAGCGTAGCAGTGTCCATACAGAGCCTTACAGTGCAGCAAACCTGTATGCTGTAGAGTCACACCTTGGGTTGCTGCACACTAACGTCCTGTTTAGACAAGCTCTAAAAGTAACAGTCATTTAAAAAGTACACAGAATATTGTCCTGAATAAAACTAGCCAATAGTGCTATAGTTTTAGAAAAACATACATTTGTTGACACGATTTTTTAAAAACCATTTAGATTTTTGTTACAGGCTCATTTATTTCTTCCTATTCTCTAAGTTCCCTCATCTTCAAAGTGTCTGACAAAGTGGGATTTTCTTCCACCAAAGCTCATGCAATAAATATATTTGTTAGTCTTGTAAGTGCCACAGGACTCCTTGTTTGTTTAAAATTGTGTACATTGAGAATTCTGTCCTTTGGATAGCAAAGAAATTTTCAGTCAACCAGTAGTAAGATCCTAAAATGCTGTATGGGTAATTATGACATGAAGTGCCTGAACTCAGTCCTCTACTTTGATATGTTGGTTATTTTGCTCTGGGCCAAGGATGCTGGCAGAATATTTCATCATGAAATCCATTTTCCATGAGAAAATATTTATTTATGTTCCATTTTCTGAAGCATAGCTATCATTATTGTGCTAGGGATTTCCTTCACCAGGTCTAGGGAAGTTTTTTGAAGTGACTGAAGGAAGATGAGTGTAATAGAGATTTATAAACTATTCTAGGGTTGTGAATAGCAATCCCATAGTTCAAGTCGATTTTTCCAATCCCTTCAAAATCCATATGCACAGTCTGATTAGATTGAAAATTAATGTGTCACTTCAGGGACCAGGATACAATCTGTGGTGCATATGTGTAGTCATTTGGTCAAGCAGTTCCTGAGACACAGCTATCACTGCCTTTTGGGGGTTTTATTTTATTTTATTTTATTTTATTTTATTTTATTTAACTTCAGCTGTAACTCTTTGTAGGCAAAGATAGGGGAAAGTCTGTGAACAGTATCCATATGGGGCTTATAATACTCCATTAATTGGCCCCTTTAGAAATCCACTTAAAACTCTGAAGTCTAATAGCAGTGTTGTCAGACTTCAGTTTTTGTTTCTGCAGAGCAGCACCATGCATGGAGCACCAACTTGGCATGAAGCAGAAATGGAGAGAGCATCTTGAACAGAACAGTAGTAGTAGCCTAGGGAGAATACTCTGGCCTTAAATCTTGAATTCAGATCTTTTCTTCCTCTCTCTGACAATAATTCTGTGCACTTGAAAATCCTTAATAAAGACCAAGTTGTGTAGTGCTGTTCCTGAAGTAATACACCCTATGGGAATCAAAGGGAGATGGGATAAAACTTGGGAGATGAATTGTAAAGGCAATCCTCTTGCTATTGGGCTACTACTTTTTTAAACCATGTTGTGTGTTGTTCTGACTCAAATGGCCACAGTTTCTAATTTTTTCCAATAGAGAGGATTTTTAATTTTAACGCACTTCTGTTGAATGAAAAGTCTGGAAGATTTAGTAGCTTATTAATTAAATTTTTAAGTATATATTTTGGTTGGGATGTTTACCTGCATTTTTGATACTTGTGTCTTTAGGCAGTGAATTGAACAAAAATAAGGATTTGTAAATACATGTGACATTTTGTGTTATGCAGTATTTTGATTGTGGTGCATGCATCAGAAAAGATTTTTAAGGTGGTAACGTTTTTAAATATTTTGGCAAGGTGAAGTTCCAAAGCAAGTGAAAGTGAAAAAGCTGAAGAACTTAAAGACTTTGGATTCTAAACCTGGTAACTAAGCTTGATCCTGATAAAAACATTAAGACATACAGTTTTCTTTATCTAAAAATGCATCCCCTAGTTGCCTTTTTGGCTGAATGCTTTTTCCCTCTCCCAGGTGTTTATACATCTTATAAGCCATACTTGAACAGAGATGAAGAAATCATAAAACAGTTACAAAAGGTAAAGTTTCAAATCTATTTATTGAAATTGTTTTGTATGCTGGTATATCTTTTTTCTCATGTATGGGTCATGCAGCATGTAGACTCTGAAAATATGAACTTGGACACTTATGTCTCCACCCTGTCTGAGTTGCTTCAAACATTGTTTTCTAGGAACATTTGCCTTTCTGTCAGCAGTTTGTAGCCATGGGCTTAAAAAAAGAAAGTTGGAGTTAAAAAAATTAGGGTAAAAAGTCCAGAGAGTTAAGATGATTATCTGAACTCTATCTTTGCTGTTCCAAACTTGTTTCATCAAGAAATCTCAGGCATGAGGTTTCTAAAACTAAAATTTCCTCACTTTTATTGGTTTAAGGCTATTCTCAGAATATTTTTTCTCTCCTCATATTTCAGTCTTAGATGAACTTGAAATATAGAGGCCATGTGAAAACTTAAAAGAAACAGAATCACTGGGAGCTATGTTAAGACCGTTAAAACTCAACACAGTACTGTTAGTGACTTCTCTACAGCAATGCCTTAAGTCGTTATTAAATGGTAATGCATCAATGAAATGTAATTCTGGTCTTTGGTTTGTCCCCTAATTGTTTAGGAATTAAAGAAATCATTTTGTCAGCTATTGTCATAATAGGTTGTTACTGGGCTTGCTTTTTACAGGGAGTACAACAGAAACGTCCCGCAGAAGCCCAAAGCGTAATCCTTAGACGTTATTTCTTGGAACTGACACAAAGCTTCATCATCCCATTAGTAAGATGACATATATTTCTTAACCTGCACATATGATAGAACTAATAGTTCTTCAGTACAAAAGCTGTAGAGTCATAATTTCTTTCAAATAACTAGAGTTCTGGACTTTTGTGGCTTTATTTTTTAAACATAGAGTTAGTTTTGTAGTTTTTAACATTTTCTTTGTTTCAGTAGGAAGATGAGGATGGCAGTTTAGAAGTGTAAGCATCCAGTTCACATCCCAGCAGCATACAGTTATCTGTGCATCCTTAAAGGCAGAGGTTATGGAGTAATATTTCCAATGAGACCTTAGCAGTAGAGATCCTATCTGTTCTGAATGGACACTAATGATTCCATAGCACTTTTGCTTCCTCTTAACTCCTCTTCACATACTCTTTGAATAAATCAGTTTTCTCACCCCACGCTGTTCAACATATTGTCGTCTACTTGGTTGTTTCCTTCTATCCTAGAGCTGCCTTGGATTTCAATAATAATGAACATGCACTGTTTATACAACCCTTGGTGATGAGGAGACCTGTATAAATGTATATTATTATAGTTGATGATACTTAAGAATACTATTATAGACTGTTTATAGATAGGTGAAAGTTTGAACCAAGTAGCATGCTCCTGTGTATTGATTAAACATTCAAGGGCTCCAAGATCAGGATTTTTTTTTTCCTGAACTATTTTTCTTCCTTCTTAGGAGCGTTATGTAGCGAGTCTGATGCCCCTTCAAAAGAGCATATCTCCATGGAAGGTAAGGAAATAATCTTCAAATGAGCTGAAAATGTTTGTGACTGAAGAAAATTCATATTGTAAGTGGCCAACAAATTTGTTTCTTTTGTAGAGTCCACCACAGTTGAGGCAATTCAGCCAAGAAGACTTTATGAAAACACTTGAGAAAGCAGGACCACAGCTCACCTCTAGATTAAAGGGAGACTGGATAGGACTTTACAGGTCGCTTTTTAGAATAAGACGCAAAACTGGATGTGAACACAGTGATACATAACACATTGCGTGTCCCTTTTATTTGGAGACACATCTAATTGTTATAATTGAATATTCATGAGAGAGGACTTATTTTCATAGATATTTGCATCTATATCAAATTCATAATGTGTAGCAAACTTTAAATATCCATTTAACTCTGTCCCTCTTTGTAACCTGTTAATGGTTTTCATGTGACAGCGAAAAATATTGTAGGTTCCTACATTCTAATATTAAAAAAAAAAAAAAAAAAGATAAATTGGAAGAAAAGGTTTTCTATATGGAGTATTAAATAACTGAATGTGGAATCTCAGTTTTGTTCTGGTCAGTTTTATAGGATGACCTTTTTTTTTTTAAACAAGAACATCTATCTATTTGGCTATAGTTGTAATACTTTCTCAGATGAGAGGTTGGAATACTCAATTTCCCTCATGGAATGGCCAGCAAGAGGTGCTGGCTAAAGCACTCCTTTAACTTCATCTTCTTTATGGCATAAGTGATTTGAAACTACAGTGATAGGCTCTTTTAAAAATGCTGTTCTTTCAAAATGCTATTGGTAAGGTCATCTTCCTGCCTTAGGTTCCTGATCACATCCATGCCTTCTTTGAGTTCTTCTAGTGACATCTTTTCCTTGACCTCGTATCATGCTGTGCCTTTGCTCTCTACCAAAATTCTTGGCTTTTACTACATGTCAGACTTTTTCCTTAACTATCTTTGAATTTTCTCCCACACCACCCCTTATACATTTAATATTAGGGATTTTTTTCAGTCATTACAGTCTGTCCCTTTATTCTTGTTCAGATCCCTTCTTAACACTCACCTCTGCTGTGATACCTGCAAAACTCTGCTTGCTGATCATTGATAGGCAGATGAAATGTAGCAGCTGCTCTTCCCTTTTGTCTGTTTTTCCTACTCTCATAACTTTTATTTGGCTATTCCTCACTGTACTGCTATCCTAATTTTTAAAAAATTGAATTAATAAAGCTGTGTTACTCCTTTTCCATATTTCTTTTCTCATATGTTGTATCCCATCTCCTGCTGTTTTTTCCATTTTGTGTCTTTGGATGGTAAGTTTTCCAGGACAGGATTTGCCTCTAACGTTTTTGCAGAGCACTCAGCATAATCGGGCCTTGGTCCATGTAGAAGCCTTTGGGTATTACCATAATATAAACATTACTAATAATAATCTGTATAAATGGGGGTAGATGGCTGTAAAGGACTTGTATACATATCCAGATGAGAAATAAGGATCCCCAGGTCACAGAAGCTGTATTATTAACCTCTAGACTCAGGAAGAACTAGCAAGTGTGATATTCAACAGGAAACCGTTTAGTTGTCAGTCACCTTTCCTTTCATTAAAACAGAAACTGTCACTCAAAGCATAATGGCAGGGAACATTATCAAATTGGTTTGGATAATCAATATGTAAAATGACAATAAAAAGACAAGTCATTTAAAAACAAGTATCTTTGTGCCCGAAATCTTCATAAGCATATAAGGACTTCAGAGCATATGGTTTCTTGATGGTTTGGGGTTGTTTTTTGTTTTTGTTTGTTTGTTTGAAGAGGCACAGAAACCTGTTTCAAATTAGAGACCTTTTTAAAATCAGTGTTCCACTCCATAACTTTCCTCCATAAGCAGAATCATTAATTTTTCTGAAAGATGAAAACCTACTAATTTGTCTTTATATCTTCCTTCTCACACTAAAACTACCATACAATCTTGTGAGGGGGCGTAAGAGACTTGATGTTGGGGGAAGATAAAAGAATTGGATGGAGAGTGTAATTAAAATATAAATTTGTTTGCACTGTTTTATTAAAGACACTTCTTGAAATCTCCAAACTTCAATGGCTGGTTCAGGACCCGGCGGAAGGAAATGACACAAAAGTTGGAGGCCCTCCATTTAGAAGCACTCTGTAACGAGGTAAGAAGAACAGATGGGGCGGGGGCGGTTTGAGCATAGCAGCATATAAAAACAATTTCTTGTTTACATCAGAATCTTGCTCCATGTTTCAGAAGTGTACTGTCCTCGTCCTCTTCTGAGACACTTGTCAGATCCAGTTTGGCTACATCTTTTATTTCAACTAAAATCATAAAAATAAAAAAATTGCAGTTTGAAACACTTAAAAAAAATCTTTGCAGCATTTTGAACCTAAATAGGGTGCTAATGCTAGAGATCTTGAAAACAATGACCAGTCTGGGTTTGTCTAAGATGAGAAATGTAAAAATATTGAGAAGTAGTATATAGTACTAATGTTCTAAATAAACTAGATGTTTTACAAAAGTTAATGTGATTTGTAAGAGTACTGTGTGTTTATGTGTACAAATATTTCAGCACTGTGAATTTTTATCCCGATAGGACTTGCTTTTCTGGAGTCAGAAACATACAGAAGTAGAAACAGTGGATCTTGTCTTAAAGCTAAAGAATAAACTGGTAGGTAACTGTATATTAAGTACAGATGAAATTTTTCACTTCATATTATATTTATTTTTGTTTGGATAGTGTAGTTTGCAGCAGTCTTAAATTATACAATCTTTACAGGATTTCAGGAGCTCAAACTTGATGGAGTGTCGATTATGAAGGTTATTGATTCAAATATGGGTGTCCCAGTTCAGCAAAAGGCTTGCTGCTGAGCTGCACTAAGATGGTTTAGTTGATTGTTTCAATCCTTTGTCTAGCTGGCACCTCAAAACTCACCTTAACAGGACCTGCTGTCTCCTGAGTACGCCCCTCATAGCCAGAGGTTGCTCTTGAGGACCTTGCCTCCATTTATCCCTCTTCAGGGCTCCTGAAAGCACTGGCCAGAGCCAGTTTAATGACAGAAACGCCTCAGAACAATTCTCAGGGTCTATCACCACAATTCAGAAGTTCATTTTAAGTTCTGGTATTTTCTGTTGCATCCTTAACTCTTCTTCTACCTCAGTCTGTTGTCCCAGTTCTTCCAAGTTGGAGCTCGAGCCTTCTGGCTCTGATCTCCTAACCCAAACTCGGTTACAGGTTTCCAGTGAGAGCCTCTGGCCTCCAACCTATCCTGATGTCAAAGTCTTTCCAGTAGGAGTCTCCTGTACTTGCAGGAGGTACCAGGTGTTCTTTAGTTTATAGGAAAGTCACCTGATGTCACATGTAGCTCATTCACTAATCAGGGTTGGATAGCCTCAGACCTCCAGTCCTTGAGGAGAAGCCACCCACTTACAATCACAATGTTGGCAATCTTAGTAGAAATGCTGAAAATAAAGGACTCAGTCCTGCTCTTACTAAAACCAACAGATGTTTTGCCATTGACTCCAATAGGAGCAGAGCTGAGTCCTAAAAAAATCTGGAAACCAAACTTCCCTCTGATTCCACCCAGATGAGGGTTGATACATGTTTTAGGTGTGGGGGAAGCTTGAACTCCCACCATCCATATACCTGTTCTTTAGATAGAGGACTTTGGACCATTAGTCTGCTTTCTTTCATGAACACTAAATTCACTTGCGGGGTGTGGGGTTTTTTTTAATTGAAAAGTTGTTTAATTGTACCTCTTATAGGTACAAGTTGACAGAGAACACCTACCTGTGAAACCTGACACTATGAAAAAGCTACAGATGCACATAGATGCAATTATACTAGCACTCCCAGATGATTTACAGGATATCTTGCTCAAAACTGGCACAACATGACTTCTATGCAGCAACAGTACAACGTGTTTTACAGCTTCACAGAAGAGACTGGCAGAGCTCAGTGGAACGCAGCTCTGAATGATATATACGACTAGAAATAGACGGTAATAATAGTAGAAAAACAGTTTTTAACTTTTTAAAAATAGAAACCTGAAGGGGTTCCAGTGAAATACTGGTCAGTAAAGAAATCTCTGAATTAATTATGTTTAAAACCAAGTGCTCTTATGAAACATTCAGGACCACAAAGCAGTGCTGGCATTGCAGAACATTTTTAAGGGGGTGCTGCTGTGCCCACTCATGTTATTTCCAGAGGACAACGTTCACATTGGCTTTGTGAAGAGACTGTCCCAAAAATTGCTTTTCAATGCCTTCTTTCTTTAGATAGTTTTCATCTGATGTTAAAAACCAGCTGCCATACTTTGGGACATGGATGGAGTACCTAATAGTTGAGGAATGTTGTTGGCAAATAACTGCTTGCAAATTTTTAGAACTGCTGTTAGTAGAGACAAGTGAAAGCATTAAATAGGCCATTACTTTTGTTTTTGTTTTGTTTTTTTCAACGATTGTATTACATCTGCCTCTGGACTGTAAAGAAGGCACCTGTTAAATATATCCAAAAAAAGAGAAATAGGTATATTGTCCATTTAAGTTCAGATAATGGGTGCTTGTCTTCCCAGGCCTTAATTAATGCTAACCTCAGATTAACTGTATTTTTATCATTGAACAATTTAAATGATTTTTAAGCTGAACTGTTGTAATTCAGGATTTAAGATCAATTAATGGAGACTTAACACAGTGTTGCATATTAAGTATATCAAGTTTACTGTTAGTGATGCTCAGACAAGTTGAAGATCAGTGTAGTAATCTTATGGTGTACTTCTCCCTCATGCCAGGAATTGATTGTGTTAGACTGCTTTTTGGGAGGAGGAAATGAGATAGGAGGGAGGATACTATTATTTTCTGGGGAAGGAATCTAATGCATTGTTCAGATTGTATCGAGAAGGGTTTCCAGCACAATGAAGCTACTTAAAATACATGTATAAAGAACAATTTTTTTGTTAGTTAGTAAACAACAATTTGTTGCCACTGGATCACCGTAAATCAAGAAAACTAAGACTTGTATAAGTAGAGCTCATTTGCCCTGAATGCAAAGATCTGTTCCCGGCAGGACCAGATGAAGCCATGATGTATGAATAAATAACAGTACATACTTGACTCTTGGATGATAAGTGGTTCACAATTATCAAAAGATTCTGCTTTACATACTTGGGGTAGAATAAAAGTCTTATAACATTGCAGTTCTGCTGTGGAAAAAAATGCCTTTGTATGATAAATATTTCATGCTGTCTTTCTAAAAATATTTTATTTAGGTATAAACTGTCACATTATTTTTAAGAAAATATGTATTTTAATACTCCTGTGGTTTATATAAAATTATTCATGATCAGATGTTAGTTTAACAAATTATATTGAGACTCTGTCATTTAAATTATACCACTATGGCATTAATTAATCATTAACTTGCAGGTTTTTTTGCACAGCTCATGACTAGCATTTCTAACCCTGGGACTCAAAAGTGGCCATTCCTCTGGCAAATTATCTTTAAATATTTAACTAAAGCACTGAATGGTATCTTCGAACCATATAAACTAGCACCAGTTATGTCAGCCTATTATTCCTTTACTGAAAGTATGTATTTTTATAAAAGGAAATAAATTTCAGTCTTTTGGAATGTTTTAGTTTATTTCTTCAGCAGATCACATGTCCAAATTATTTCCTGCACTGAGGAATTGTAGAGAAGCTCTTCAGCACCCAGTAGAAACTGTTCCTTATTTGTCCCTCTGCAAGATTCTTCATCATTTGTCTCATTGCAACAGCAGGGAAGATAATCCTCACACACTCAATAGCAACTACCAACAGACTCAAAGCACACTGTGAGGGTGTGTGATTAGGAGAAAAGTCAGGGAAGGTGGGGAAGTAGATGAGAAAGGAAGGGGAAGACTCTGGTCAAGGGAATCAGAGAGATGAAGAAAGGTGATGTAAGTAAATAAGTGGTGAAATAACAATGAGAGCAGGCAAGAAATTTTAAGGGTGACAGCTGAGGGAAGGCATTTAAGGATGAAGGGGGAAAGACGGATATGAACATCCTAGAAGAAGGGTGAGATGATGCCAGATGGTTCTGCCTACTTTTCACCCTCAGAAAATCCCTGGGGGAATGGAGTAGGCAGTCTGCTTGGGTATTCTGCAAGCTAACAAGTAGAAGTATTGGGGGCTGATATGGAGCTGCCCTGTTACAATTTAGGAATAGTTATGTTCATTTTGGCCCAGTGCTCTCATCTGACTCCCAGTGGCCATTGTATTAATGAAGACGTGCCCTGTCTGGAAGAGTGGTGGAAGAAATGTGTTCTGTAAGAATGTTCCAACTATTCCTCTACACTACACTGAAAAATTCAGCAGTGCTGCTTTGTTTCTGTAGGGCAGGCCCTCCTCCTTATCGCAAAGACCTGCACGAGAGAGAATTGGGGAACAGTAAATGTTCTAATTTCTCCATGGGGTAAAGATGAAATAAAGAAAAGGGTAGAGTGACCAAATGTCCCTGAAAAACTCTAATGTGAGGAGTAAATCTAGTTCCTAGTTACAGTTATGACTTCCAGGTTTCAAGGACTCCTAACAGTGAAGTTTTCTCCAGGAGCTAAAGCAGTCAGAAGAATAGCTAAAAAAACAAGTTACGTTCACCCATCTTCGAAGCATCTGATGAAGTGGGATTTTCTCCCATGAAAGCTCACACGAAAAATAAATCTCTTAGGCTTTAAGTGCCACACGACTCCTTTTTTTTTTTTTTTTTTTTTGCTGGACTTGACTAACACGGATACCCCTTTGGAAACTGGCAAGAAGAATGGCTAGCCAGTGTACAAATAGCAAGTTCAGGGAGGAAAGGTCAGAAAATATGGGAGTGAAGGATTGCAAAAAGATGAGAGAATTTTGGGTGCTGAAATGTTATGCAAGTTGTGGGGAAGGGGTGAGACACATGAGATCTCCAGTGCATGGCCACCTCAGGAGTTCAAAAACACAAGAAATGTTTCCCCATGATTTTCCCCCTTGTCCTTAAAAGGCACAAGATGGGACACTGCATCTGGGATTCAGTAAGGAACTATCGAGGAGGAGCATTCTGTGCTGCAAGGAACGTTGAACTGCTGACCCTACTGATCATCTGTAATGTGCGTGAGCATCCTAGATTCTCAATGACCTGTTACTTTAAGTGGCAAAGAGAACTGGTGCAGACAGGGTAGTAGCAGTGGAAGAATGAGGGAATACAGGAGCAGGTGAAGTCTGGCCAGCTGGAGGTGGCATGTCCTGAAAGAAGAGGAACTATGGGGAGTGAGGAGTCTTTCTTCCTCCTCCTCCCAGACAGACAGATACACACACACACACACACACACTTCTTCCATGACTAGTGCATAGCAGCTTAGAATTTAAGCTTGGAAGTTCGGAAAGTGTTCATCCAGGATAGAGGTGAACTAAAGGGGGTCAGAGACATAGAAAAAGAAATGGGAAGAAGGTGATAGTTGGCAAATTAGCAGAACCTGGAACATGTAGAAAATCTGAATGAAGAGCAGAGAGAACTTACAAAAAGTGAAAAATGAAGAGTCCCTGTTCCCTTTAGTCCTCTTTGTAAAGAGCAACAGCAATTTG
Organism: Podocnemis expansa; assembly: GCA_007922195.1. NCBI lineage: Eukaryota > Metazoa > Chordata > Testudines > Podocnemididae > Podocnemis > Podocnemis expansa. The sequence goes on from ML681973.1 coordinate 23,963,777, forward strand.
GGACGATTGGAGGAATCCTCATGGGAGATGAGGACCTAACATAATTAAGTAGAGGGCAGAGGGGAATCTAGGGGTGGGGGAAGCTTTTGGGAGATCATAAGGCTCTGTAGCTGTCAGGGGAGTCTGAGAATAAAAGGACAAAGAATGCTGAGATGAGATTATTAGACGGTAGGAAGTGAGCAAGGTAGACAAGACAAGAATCTGGATAGAAAGAAACAGGAGAAAAGATATAGGAAAAGTACAGAATAAGCAGGGCGGGCATGAGAGTTGCTGGGGTTCAGGCAGAAACACTGCTGGCCTGGGAAAAGACCCAGGGCTTGGCGTGCTGCAGCTTGGGGCTCCAGCCCCATAAGCGTGCCACCACCATGGGTGGCCTGGTGGTGGTCCCGGGGATTGGGTGCTGGGACTCAAGGCTCCAGCCCTGTAATCTCAGTGCCAGCAACACCCCTGGGTTCAGGGCAGAAACTTAAGGAGTAGGCCTTCTTCCAAACCTGCCCACCTATTGGATTTCTGCAGTGTTTCTAAAGTCCAAGCCCTGCTAGCTGGGCTAAAGACAAAACTAAAGCTCCACCCTGTGAGGGCTCCTGTAGTATGGGGCCCCAGGCAATTACCCTAACTTCAGCCTCAGTAATAAGAAGGTGATATACTGCACTATCTTTTCAAATTTTGTTCCTTTGAATTTGATGTAATCCTGATTGAAGCATCAGACGTGTTTCATGTACCTGCTGAGTAAATGTCTTCAAATTATGGTCTCTTTATAAAATGTAAAAGAATTTTTAAAGTTATGGGACCTGGCTCTTAGGGAATATTTGAGCTGGAGGACACTTCCCAGGCTACTGTAAAGCCCGTGTAAAGGTTCTGTGTGTCTCAGAGACTGTTGGCAGGAAAATGTAAATTAGAACATTAGACTTTTCTTATGTTAGCGTCCAGCATCAGAACCAGAAGGGCACACTGGTAAATTATGAGCATCTTTGTTCCACTCTTTAATCCTAGCAGAGGTTGGTTGGGCCAAAATCAGGCCTAAATATATCTTTTTTAATACACACATCATGCAAAGGGCTTTTTTATATATAGTTCACGTGAGTTTGACCCTGCATAACATATGTTCCTTCACTGCAACCTGCCCTGTGTATATCAAAATACTTCTCTTCCACTTGGAAGTAAGGTTTGGTGGGTTCTAGCCTAAATCCTTGTACCGTTGCTGCCTTGTGTCCTGGTGTGAGATGCCTCTCATCACCGTAGCAGTGCAACTATTTGGGTGCAGCAAGATTAGTGAGGTGCTGCCAAGCCTTTTTTCCTGTAATGTGGGGCAAAGTGTCCATGGGCTTAGACACACACAGCCCTAGTGGGAGATGGTGAACAGGCAGTGGCGGCTTTTGGGGTAGGTGAAGCAGGCGGCTGCCTAGGGCCCCGAGCAATAAGGGGCCCTGTCTTCAATTTGGTAGACAGAAATGAAAACAGAAAAATATAGAAATTGTTAATTTCCAAAGGGATAGCCGTGTTAGTCTAGTCCAGCAAAAAACCAGCAAGGAGTCGTGTGGCACTTTCAGACTAACATTTATTTTTCGCATGAGCTTTTGTGGGAGAAAATCCCACTTCCTCAGGTGCTTTGAAGATGGGTGAACTTACAGAAAGGAATGAAAATAAATGCAAGGGGGTGTAAAACATAGGATCAGGTCACACAGTAACAACTCTAGCAGAGCTAGTAGAGCTGGAAGCCTAAGCACTTTTCACTCTTGGCTCATCAAGGCGAGCTATCATTAGGATCTATGCTTCATCTGAAATGCAGATTTCACCATTCTCTGCCCATCACCTTCACACTGACATGCTAAAAAAGTAGGAGCAAGCAATAGAAAGCACAACAGCAGGAACTTTTCCAGTGGCCTCAGCTTTTAATTCCTCAGTGTGGCCATTTATTTTGTCATTTTTTAATTTTGTGAAATACTGCCTTTTTCTTTTCTTTTTTACCTGTTCTTTTGCCTTTTCCTTTGACTTTGTGACAATTTTTACTTTGGCTTTTTTTAGCGCAGGTTACCAGGTAGGTCCATATAGGCTGCTACAGCTAAATACAGTACTTCCCTTAGGCAGTCATTACACCTGTGTGTGATGTCTGTGCTGTATGTCTTCCTTTTGGTAAGTAATTTTTAGCTGCTTTTGTACTTATTATTTAATATTTTTGAGGGGGCAAGAGTCTTAGAAACTTGAGTACTTCAGAGAATATCATTGAAATTTGGTGTTTTTCATTTATAGCTACACACTAGAAACCTCCTTTTCACTTATTTTTATTTATTATAATTATTTGTATTAAATGTCTCTAGTGCACCTAAACCCAAGCCTATATGAAAAATTTGTAAGATTTGACTGCCAAAATTTTAAATGTGTTATTTTAGTTATTTTTGAGCCATCATTAATGTTACCACTTCTTATTTATTCATTAATGCTCATACTTTAAAAAAAAAAATTAAAATGGTCACTTTAACTTTGTAGTTCAGCATTAGCTGATTTATGTTAAGTGAAAGATGATCAACTTACAAGCTTCATGATGGGAAGATCTTTAAAAATACCATACCCAAGAATAATTTACAAGTTCCAGAGGGATAATCATGTTAGTTTGGTTCAGCAAAACAAGCAAGGAATCCTGGGGGGTGATATGGGGCAGTTAAGGGTGCAGGGGGGACTGGGGCCATAGGGAAGGTAGCAGTGGGGGCTGATAGTGGGCCCTTTAGGGTGCCCCACAATGGGCCTTCGCCTTAGGTCCCCAATTGCCTAAGGCTGCCAACAGGATGCCACCCATGCTCTAGAGCAGGAGTCTCAAACTTGTGGCCGGCAGGCTGCACGCAGCCCCTACGGTTATTTCCTGCGGCCACAACAACACTATCGTTCTCGATATTTCCAATATTGTTGTGTGAAAAGGTGTCAGTGGTGCAGCTCTCAGCCTAAGACACTAGTTCTCATGTGTCTGTCCTGGTGATTTGAGTTTTAGACCCCTGCTCTAGAGCAGTGTTTTTCAAACAGAGGGTCAGGACCCAGTACTGGGTCGCAGATCCTCGGGTAGTAGGTTGTGGCGCCCTTTGCTGCTGATGATGCAAGAGTGGAATGCAATGCTCAAAGATGGAATTGTTGGGTCGTGGGCATGTGCGATTTTTTCTTCAACTGGATCCTGAGGAAAAAAGTCTGAAAATCACTAGTCTAGGGCTTGCTGCATACGTCCTAGGACAGCGGTTGTCAAACTTAGGGTTGGGATCCAGTAGTGGGTCGCAGGCACTGGGTCACAGCAGCCCTGCTGCCACTGCCAAAAGACTGGAATGCATTGCTCAAAGATGTCATTATTGGCTCACAGACCCAAATAATATTTTTCACCCGGGTCCTGAGAAAAAAAGGTGGAAAACCACTGTCCTAGGAGGAGGCCGGCACCGCCTGGGGCACAGAGAAGCCGGGAGACTTGACTTCACCCTTCAGCACACAGCGCAGCGCGGAGACTACAATTCCCAGCATGCCCCGATCTCCTCACGCCTAGGCCGGCGCGGATCTGAGCGCCCTGGAACTCCCTCTCCCGTCATGCTCCGCGCCACCGACACGAGGCGCCCGATGAGCCGCTGGCGCATAGCACGCTGGGAGCTGTAGTCCCTCGGAGGCCGCGCCGGGGTCAGCGGGGTGGTGCCGCGGCGGGGATGTGGCGAGCGTGACGTGATTTTGTCCGCGTTGGAGCTGGGGGCGGCCGCGGTGGCGAGCGTGACGTGGCAGAGAGAGCGAGCGAGGCTCCGGGGCTACAAAAGCAGCAGCCGCAGCGCAGCCGCCCGTTAGCTGCTGCCGGGCCGGGACGCCGCGGAGGGATCTGTGAAGAGTCACCCGGCTTGGGGCCTACACCGCCGCCTCGGCACACTCCTCCCGCTCCCGAGCCGCCGCCCAGCCGCGCCGCCATGGGCCTCACCATCTCCTCGCTCTTCTCTCGCCTCTTTGGCAAGAAGCAGATGCGCATCCTCATGGGTGAGAGAGGCCGGGCCTGCCGCCGCCGCCGCCGCATCCGCTCGCGCGCGTGGACGGGCTGGGGCGCGTGAGGCGCAGGCGGCGGCCTGTGGGCCCGGGAGCCCCTCGCGCCTGCGCCTCCTAACCGCCGCTCCCTGCCTGGGCCCGGGGCTGGGGAGTGGGGGAGGGGCCTGCGCTGGCTTCCTTCCCCTCAGCCGGCCGCCGGCGCTGGGGGGCTTGGGTCAGACAATGGGGCAGGGAGAAACCCGCCTCTTCGCCCTCTTCTGAGGCTTGGGGCCGAGGGGTGATGATTTGATAGCCCCCGTCAGCTGCTTGAAGGGGAGCTCCAAGGAGGAGGGAGCTGGGCTGTTCTCAGTAGCACCAGAGGACAGAAGAAGGAGCAATGGTTTCAGGTTGCAGCTGGGGAGGTCGAGGTTGGATATTAGGAAAAACTTTCTTACCAGGAGGGTGGTGGAGCATTGCAATGGGCCACCTAGGGAGGTGGTCGAATCTCCATCTTGGAAGAGGTTTAAGATTTGCTTAGACAAAACCCCGGCTGGGGTAATTTAGTGAGAGTGGCCCTGCAAGGGGTTGGACTAGAGGCCCTCATGAGGTCTCTTCTGACCCTGTGAGTCAGTGAGTGTTTCCCAACCAGTGTGCACCTGGGTGCTGCGATGTTGTTTGAAAAACTACTACAAGAGCTCTGGATGGGCTTATTGGCTCATGAATAGTCATAAGTTCATTTGGAAACTATATGGGGGTGTGTTTCAAATTAATTAAAGGTAGCAAGGTGTGCCATGGTAGAGAAAATGTGGGGAGACACTGGTCTATGACACTGTTGCCCAGCCATTGGGCCATAGCACACAGGTGTGCTCTCAGGCCTGAGAAGCTGTGCCACAAAATTTTTTGAAAAACTACTTAGAGTTGTGGATTGGCTCATGAGTATTCATGTGTTCATTTGGAAACTATATGGTGGTGTGCCTCTAAGTAATTGCAGGTAGCAAGGTGTGCCACGGCAGAGAAATGTTGGGAACCACGGGTCTATAATTAGCACTGTGTATGTGGGTACACGCATACTGAAACAGGCAGAGGGTGAAAAGACCACCACACTGGGGTAGCTATATGGGGTGCGTGATCATTTGTGAAGGGGCTTGTGTGTTTTTTGAGGAAGGTCTCCTGAGCTCCCGAGGGAGAGTGTGTGTATCTGTCCCACTCTCTGTATGCGTTTGTGTGTCCAAATCCAGTGACCTGGAACTGAGGAGTCCTCTTTCCTTATCTGATCTCTTCACACAGGAATAGGGTTACCAGATGTCAGGCAAAGGGCGGACAGGTCCTTTTTACTTCTGTGTTTTCTGTCCAGTGGGTATTTTAAAGATGCATGACTTGGTCTGGGTTTTTACTTAAAGGGGTTAAAACAGAGGTCTCAAACTCAAATCACCATGAGGGCCACTTGAGGACTAGTACGCTAGCCCAAGGGCCATGCCACTGAAACAGTTTCATACACCCATATTGAAAATATTGGTAAGAATAGTGTCATTGCAGGTCACAGGAAGTAGCTTTAGGAGCTGCATGCAGTCCATGGGCTCCATGTTTGAGACCCCTGGGTTAGTGTGCTGGAATGCCCCAGAGCACCCTATTTTTAGGGGGAAGCATTCAGGGGCTCCCTAAAAACAGAAGAATATTTTTTCCAATGTCTTCCTTTTCATACTTCCCCGTTCTCCTTTCCATGCTTTGGTATCTGGTAACCCTATGAACCAATCTTTTTGTGTTCAGCTTCCATCATTTGAGCAGTGTGGCTCTTTTGAATAGGATGTGACAGGGTTAGGTGTGTGAGTGTAGTGCTTTGGGATTTGCCTGCTCAACAGACTGCATTAACTTTCAGCACCTGGGGAAGTGGGTTGGAGCCTACAAAAGCTTATGCCCAAAGAAATCTGTTAGTTTTTAAGGTGCCACAGGACTTTTGTTGTTTTAACTTTCAGCAAGTTAGCTGTCATTGTTAATTTTGTTCTGAGAAAAAAGGTCGCCTTTAATTGCAAATTCTGGTGTATGTTGCATATAGGATTACAAAAATACAACTCTCTTCCACTGTCCGAACACAATTACACAGGTTGTTTCAGAGGACAGACATTGTGACAGTTCAAACGAGTCACTTTTTCTCTCACCCATAAGTGCATCATCAGTGAGGCTTTAGGGTTAAAAAGGTGGCAATAAGCACATGCTGTGTTCAGTGTCACCTTCCATGTCACTCCCAACTTTATGTACTACATTTCCTTCAGTTTTGTCAGTTAAGTGAATGGGATTATGTTGGTGCCTGCCAGTTATTGGTCCTTAATTAATTGGAAGGATTGCTGTTGAGTAATGTAAAGAGTGTTTCTTTCACCATGGCTCAGACATTGCCTTTGCATAACATGCAACTTCTATTGGCTAAAGAACTGAGAATGGAATGAGCTCCTTGCTGCTGCCATATCAATTTGGCCCCTGAAATACTTGGCTGTGCATGAGAGACAAGGTGGGTGAGGTAATATGCGTAGCATATTACATGGTCATGCACAGCAGATATACTGACATGAACCATAGATCCACCTTCTCACCTGGAAAAGGAATCTGTGTTCACAGCGCATTGTATGTAGGATATGAAAGCAAGTAAATACTAATTGAAATTTCACCAAGACTTGTGTAGGGGCATTTTTTGATGGTGGCTTAATCTACTGTGACTCTTTAATTTCTTAAAATAAGAATTTAAACTTGAGATCCTTTTGCATGGAAAGCCAAAAATAAAGGTATCCTTTAATGTAATTTTATCCTCTCTCTAAAACATAGCATAATAAAAATCTTTTTGGTGTGATTACTAGCATGTCAGGCTGATTCCTCTAAAGTCTAAATAACTAGATATGAAACCTTGCAAATTGATGGTTGTAAGACAAATCTTGACATTGTTCTTTGCATCCTGCAAAGCAGTGAAAATAGAAGAAGCAGTGTTTTTGAGGTCATAATTGTCCATAGCACTTCAGATGTTTTATCCCTAGATAATTATTTCAAATCTAACATCAGATACAGACTGAGTCATATCTTCCAATGGCTGTTTGGTCAACATGAAATGAGTTTGTTCTCTCTTCTCCCTCCCAAGCTGTATTTTAAAGGTTTGACTACACTACAAATACAGGTGTGTTAGAGAACATGGTTACTATATATTTCTGTTAGGCAGTATAGCCAGAACCTTTTAAGGTTTTATTCTGGCTATGAAACTCGGTTAGACCAAGGATTCTCAAACTTCAGGACCTTGGACGATTTTGCAGGGTTGGTGGTGGGGAGGGGCAGGTTGAAGAGCAGTAAGCCCCCCCCCCCCCCCCCCCGCCAGGGCTGTTGCTGTCACTTCATACATGGCAAATCACCTTTCAGAGGTGGGTGGCCAGAGAGCAGAGGCTGCTGGCAATGTGCTTTCTTTTGAAAGCAACGCCGACCACAGGAGCGGAGATGGCATGGCATGCCATGGCACGGCGTGGGGGTGGGGTGGGGTATCACAGCTTGAAATATTTTCAGAGGGGGTCCCAGTAAAGAATAAGTTAGACATTTGTATGCTGCAAACAGAATATTTCAACAAGCTTCTTTGACACGGTTGTATTTGTAATGTGGAAGAAAGATGCATATAAGCAGGTGTCCACGCAATAGTTTAGACTTTTTTTTTTGGCATTTCCTACTTATCTGTTCAGTCTGTTTTTAGAAAGGCTAATTTAGTTTCTGCTTCAAAGGTGGTTTTGAGTCAGCTTTGGCATGTGGGCTGAAGGACAGTGTGATGGGTGGGCAGGATTTTTAATTGACATTTTTTGCGTTGTGTGGTAAGCAGATATGACTTAAGTCTCCAGGGCAGTCAGTTTATTTCCTTTACCTGTGTGAAATTTTTTTTCTCAAAATAGCTTTGTTACTGTATTGCATGGGCTAGCAAATGGGTTTAGTTTAACATTAGCATGTGTGTAATTTACACCAAACACCAGAATATTGAAGTATTGTAAGCAACTTTTCACTCTCATTTGTAAAAATATTTTTTACAGTTAATTTGGCCATAGCATATGCTAGTTATTTCAGTGATACAAATTCTTTTATACTTCCCACTCCAAATATTTCAACCTTGCTAAATTTTATGGTGTAAGCAGAGAAAACTTAAAAAACAACCCCTCCCCCCCCAAAAACCCAGAATATTTTGCTGTTGGCATCCCTTAACTAAATATACGAATATGATTAGGATGATAGTCAGTAGTGCATGTCAAGTTGATTTACAAGGCTTTGGAAAAATAATTGTAGCGTATAGTAAACTACATTACTGACCAACCACTTACATTTGTGTGTCTGAGGAAGGGAAGACATAGTTCCCACTTAATTTTACAGAAGGGGCTGGGGAGAGAAGGGACGTCTGAGATGAAATGATTGTGTAGTTGCCTTGAGCAGAACAGGGGTTAAAGGTCAAATTCCTGGCTTCCAGTGCTACACTTAGTCCACTAGAAAAATACTATTTTCATGGCTGCTGCTTTGTGTTAAAATATAACACATTGCTGAATAGCCTTGGTTTTGTTCATATTGCACCTTGCAGAATCATAGTATGTCACTATGTTCATCACCTGTTGGTATAGCTATGCAACTCTTTCATATCTGAGTCCATAGACTACCAAGACTTCACTCTTCAGAGAGGTTTGTTAGTTTTTCAAGTACTTGGTTCTTGTCTGCTATTTTATTAACTTTGACTATTCAAACAAAAGGGCAGTTCCCTTTGGAGATATCTGGGAATTGAGCCTGAGTGGCTGAACAGTAACAAACCTGTAACTTGGTACACAAACAAATCTACCCCTACTAAAAAGCAGCACCCATAACTGTGTAAATAACTACATTAACAAACCCATCCAAAAATCAACTGCATGAATTGTTTGTAATAGTCACTTTGAAAGTGAAGAAATTACAAGATGAGCTTGTTTATCTGAATGATAAAATAAGAATACTTCTGAAATTATTCTTACCTATGAGTGTTAACCTAAGTCTTGTAGTGGGAATGTGCACATCCTTTCTTAATCTTTGGGAATTTGAGTCTGGGTGGTACAGTGCATTCTTCAAGATGTTCTGTTGGAAAAATCAATCCCTAAATGTTACACGTACTTCTGTAAAGCTTTATTTGTTTAGATCACAGGTATGCTGTGTCTAGGTCAGGGGTCTCAAACTCAAATCACTACGAGGGCTGCATGAAGACTAGTAGAGGGCCGCATAAAGACTAGTACATTAGTCCAAGGGTCACACCATGGAAACCTTTTAATACAACTATATTGCAAATATTGGTAGCAACAGTGGTGTTGTGGGCTGCAGGAAATACCCTTAGGGGCTGCATGTAGCCCACGGGCTGCGTGTTTGAGACCCCTGCCTGATAATATTACCAGGGCATTCTGCAACAGTTTCTTATGCTAACATCATGCAAGAGTCATTAATAGTGTAGCATGTTTTGAACTAATGTCTTATTGCTGTTTTTGTAGCTGCCCTGCACTCCATATTGGAGTGCATAACTATTTGACAACAAGCTACATACTTGTAAATAAGGCAGTTTTCATAGTATTGTAATGTAACTTAATTTGAAAGAATGCAACCACTTTGTTCAGAATAAAGTCAAACCCCTTTAAAAAAGAAAAACCTCTTCATTCTCAAAATGTGCATTAACTGTTTAAATTACAGTACATTTTGATGGACAAAACCTCCTTATACGAATACCCTATAGTTTATTAGACATAAATCCTGATGTTTTACAAATTAGTACATTATACAGTTGTGAAGAAAATATTCAAGGAAAAAAATCAACTGCTTTTGTTCACCTTGGAGCCTCTATTCATGGTTGCCAATGCTCACTATTTTTAAAGTGGATTTTTTAAAAAAAGCTCAAAAACAGAATTGTATGCTTAATGGAGGATGTCAGATCATGGGGGGTGGGAGGGGGACGACCCGCAGATTTTCAAGCCCTCAGTAGTAGGGGGGAAAACACTTAAAACAAAACAAAACAAAAAAACCCCTACTTGTATCCTACAGACTCAAAACCCAGAAGGCAAATAAGTCAAACCCAGCATTTATCAAAGCCACACAATTTAAGCCAAGATCATTCTTCTGTGGGGACCTACTCATCATACAAGTTCTTGGAGTTGGTTATCTTGGAAAGCCAAGAAGGAATCACATATGCTTTTTCATGTGAGCCACAATGAGAGCTATAGTGCAGCTAATACACTAGGAGATAAATAGTCAATGCCAAAAACCGGCCTTACCTGCAAGCCTTTGAACCAAGGACTTGACAGCGAAGATTTCCAGGAATTTTCACATTGAAATTATAAGCATGTGTATCAATGCAGAAGAAGCCACAAAAATCAAAGTAAAGTCGGTACCAAATGCAAACACCAGGTAATTTTACAGCAGGGGTCTCAAGCATGCAGCCCCTAAAGCTATTTCCTGTGGCCCACAATGACGACATCGTTACCAATATTTGCAATATTTTTGTATGAAAAGATTTCGGTGTTGGGCCCTCAGGCTGACATACTAGTAGTCATGGGGCCCTCACTGTAACTTGAGTTCGAGACCCCTGTTATAAGGGGTGGGTTTTTTGGCTTCTGTTTTTCTGTCATTTTTGTTCATTTGAGGAAAGTGTAACCAAAGTTCTACTGAAAGCTTGGCATTTCCCAAATGGTTTTTCAGTTTAAATGAGTTACATGTACTCTATTGAATATTCATTCTTGCAGTTTACTTCAGAAATAACTGTGTTTATTTGTTCATTGATATATGCAGTAGGTGATAGTTGCCAAATCTGTGTTGAATTGGTTTTCTGGGACAGTCTAAATTCAAGTACATCCCAAAATGCATATTAATTCATTCAGCTCACAGCATTTGGAAACACCATGATGGACTACCAAATATTCACTTGCAAAAGATGCTCCTACAATTCAGTGGTACAAGCCCAATTACTAACTATTAATTTGTTAAATTGATCAATGTTGAACTCAAAGGGGAGCCCTCAGATCCATCAGAAACAATCTCCACCTACTCACTACAGTCTTCCTTGGAATGTCAATAAATTAGGGTTTTAGTGGAGCAGAAACCAATTTGAGAGCAGAATACTCTCTTGTGAAGGTTGAAAGTGGGAACTATTAACCGTAGCCCAGTAGACTGGAATAATATATGGAGAGATGTAATTAGGGTAGCCAGGACATAAAGGAGGTAAGGCTTATATTAGGAAAACAAGTTAGTGTTGTTCAAGAAGGTGAATTGATCAGTATATTCTGGCACACAGGTGTTACTCGATGTATTGAATGTTGCTAGTGGGCTTCTGCACTTCACGTTAGCTGAAGCTTTGAAGTGATCAAGAATAGTGTTAGGTAGTCTACACTGTAGTATCTGGATTTAAAAGTAGTAGAGAGATCAATAACAGAAAAGGTATGCATTAGAGAAGAACAATAGTCGCTCCCACTGATGCTGAATAAGTGAAGGGAGTGAAAGAACTTCTGGTTGTTGCTAAGCAGTGTTTTCCAGGCATTTCAAATAAATGAAAACGTGCTGGAGCAGAACTTTCACATGTGAACAGCAGAGCTTTATTTAACCAAAAAATCACCCTACTTCTGATTTACAGGATGCCTAAAAAAAGAAAGCTGAACTGCTTTCTGATCATGTATGTGGAGAATGGACCTCTGAACTTGACTTCTTAACTGATTGACTTCTGCCTTACATGATGTGTGGAGAGGGAAAGAAATGTACCGAGTCAATCAGGTTTTTTTAAGGCAATTCAGGAATTCAACCATTTAGTCACTGAAAAAGGATCCCTACCCTGTGTTTAAGTGGAATATTTGTGAAGAGCGTGGTTTGGTTAACAGTATGAAACTAAAATTAAACATTTTTTTTTTTCTAGTTGGTTTGGATGCTGCTGGTAAGACGACTATTCTGTATAAACTGAAGCTAGGAGAAATTGTCACCACAATTCCCACTATTGGTAAGAAAGTTCATTATTTGATTCTGATCTAATTTAATTACTAATATTAAATGTAATTGAACTACAGTGACCTTTACTTTAAAATCCTCAGGTCTTCTGAGGTTGAAGACTTAAATGTTTCCCATTGTATGAACTTTGTTTCAAGAGCTGTAGTGTAGATGGAGAGGCATATTCCCAGACTAGACATTAGTATAGAGTTGGACTTTTAGAGAAATAGATTTTCTATGAAATATGGTTTTATCATAAAGAAATGTCTACACGACTGCTGATCACACTTTGTTTAGAAAGTCAAATTTGTGAAGTCTATTTTTAAGGGACAATGGCCAGATAGACTAAAAAACTGACTTTTACACTAATAACTTATTAACCTTTTTTTTTTTTTAGGTTTTAATGTGGAAACAGTAGAATATAAAAACATTTGTTTCACGGTTTGGGATGTTGGTGGTCAAGATAAAATTAGACCTCTTTGGAGGCATTATTTTCAAAACACACAGGTAGGAGTTCTGTTTTACGACTACATAAAAATGATTACCTGTATATTCAAACTAAAACTAACACCACTGTGTATAATGTCTCCAGCTAACGGTGTGCCACTATTTCTATTTCGTTCCCTTGTATTGCTCCCCACCTGTCTGCTAGAATTCTGAGGATTCTTGGTTTCTGGTTTTCTTTCCATCTGGAAGGCCTTGCGTCTTTTATGCTCTGTCTAGGCTACTGACTTCAGCCATCATAACACTGTCAGTCAGGGATGTGAAGAGATGTGATTTCCCCTTGTGTAGATACACAGATGTACAAGCAACAATGTGCTTTTTGTCAATACAGCTTGCCCCTTCTCTCAGGGAACGCAGTAGAGGGGGAACTAATTTTTCTGTACCAGTGCAAGGGTAATGTTATGGGTGTAGGTGTATCTACAATTAAGAGCACTTCACTGGTATACTGTAACAGCAAATTTTTTGTAGTATAGAGATAGCTTTATACAGTCTGACTGGGCTACAGTGGACTTGCCAGTGTTTCTCCTCGATGTGCCAGAGTGGATACGTGATGTTGATGGACATTGTAGCCTCATTAAATGTGATGTGCTGTCTGCTTACCTGAAACTGAAGTGGGACTTTAACCAAATCAGACAGACCAGATTTTTTTTTTTTTTACTTTGAGTAAAACAATAAACATGCACATGCCTTTTTAAAATGATTGATTTACTCTGCTTATTAAGTTGCTAGTAGTTTAGTTCTGGGCCATGCCTGGTTCGCCTTGCTGTTTCTTTCATTGCTGCAGGGGGTTACAGTGTGCTGTTCGGGTGGTGAGTAGGAAGGCGATTAATTTACCTTGTCTCTTCACCACAGCAGTAGAGGGGACTTATGCTTGTTGCTGTGCTTTGTGCAAGATTGTTGCCAGGAAATTTCTCTGCAGTAGCACAGAATTGATTTTGGGGCATGTAGAAACAAGAGTGTGTGGTGCAGTATGAGTATATGAAGGGATTGACACAGTAGTTCGACGGCATATCAGTTGAGGACCAAAATTGTTACCCCACTACATCATCAGACCTATTATAGGAGTGTTAGCAGCGACTTCCAAAAGCAATGTGGTGTGGTGTGTTTGGTTTTTTTTTTTTTCCCCCTTCTTCCTCCAGAGGAAGGTAGACGGAACAGTAAGACCCTCAGTTTGGGATCTAAAGAATGGAAAGAGCTCTTGAAAAGAGAAGCCCACTGTGAGAAATGGTGTTAGAAACATTAGCAAAATAGCCCACTTTTTAACAATTAGAGTATGCTTAAGACTCTCAGCTGTATAATGTTCAGGACATATTATTATTTCTAGGTAATGTATTTCTAGTTTTATTTAATACAGTCAAACATATGAAAATAAAAACACCACAGTTTGGCCAGTTATCCCTTCCTGTAATTCCAGTCTGCAGACCCGTGTCTAGCAATCACATCCATGTTTGAGAGGTTTTGTTTTAATTTTGTTTAAAAAAGGTTCTGTTTAAGTTGCCTCACTTAATTTTCACAGTATGTTCTGGTCAAGTCTACTGATGACCTAGCCATATGAAGAATGTTTACATCATCTAGTTTGTGGTTTTTCTCTGCATATGTTAATTAAGACTACGTCTTCCACATTTTCATTCGTTAGAAGAGGAAGCAGCAACAACTATACTCCTGCCCAATAATTATATCAGACATTTCTTAGAACAGCCCTGAATGCTGAAGTTCTATGACTTATCAAAGCTACCCAACTCTTTTTTTTTTCATAGGGTCTCATTTTTGTGGTAGATAGTAATGACAGAGAGAGAATTCAGGAAGCGGCGGAAGAACTGCAAAAAATGGTGAGTATAAATATCTTTGGAACAGAACTGACATGTTCAGTATTTACTTTACCAAACTTGATTTTTCTGCCATCTTTTTGCGATTCTAAAAATCTGTACATCTTCAGAAAGTCTGAAAATGGCAGTTGGAGACCTGTAGCCTAATTCATCACCATCTAAAATTAAACGTGAGTGGACTCTAATGCTAGAACTAATGATGACTTGTTCCAGTTCCCTTTAGGATATAAAACCCAAAAGAAAGGAAGTGTTTGACAATGAGCTATCTATAAAATTCGGCTTTAAACTGCTGTTTAGAGCAATGTTGCTGTACCTGTGCTAGTAGTTAATGAGTAGCTTCTGACAGATGACTGTGGTTTGGGAAGTGAGAATGAAAAATCATATGGCACTGTGCCCTTTATTTCTTAATTAGGTCACTTTAGCTGCTGCTTGTAATTAAATGGAAAAAATAACTAGCATGGTCTTTTTATTCTGCTAGCTTCAGGAAGATGAGCTGCGAGATGCAGTGCTGCTGCTTTTTGCGAACAAACAAGATTTGCCAAATGCCATGGCAATCAGTGAAATGACAGATAAATTAGGTCTTCAGTCTCTGCGTAACAGAACTGTAAGTTGTAAAACTTTTTTGTTCTTCCTGTAAGTATTGAGGTTTTAGTTCAATTGTTTGTAAGCAAATGTAATCTCCATTTAATTTTAAGCTTTCATCTATTCTTTATAAAAAGATGTATTGGGTATTTGACATACAGAAAGTGTACTTTCTACATAAGACTGACAAATTCACAAGAGTGCATATATAATTAAAAATAGGTCATCAAGAGCATAGGTTTCACTACTCAGCTTTTTCTATGCAGGTAAAACATTCCAGGTTTAAATACCTTGAACCATGTTTTAACTGTAATAGCTTTCTTCTTCTTCTGTTCTGTTCTTTTGAGGAAAGATTGGAACCTGCATCGTGTCCAACAGCTTTCAGGGAGCAATGCATGACAAAAATGCCCCACAGGATAAGGGAGGTGTGTTTTTTCGCACATCTTTCAGGGATGTAAATTCACTAGAGTAGAATTCCTTATTATGTTTGTGCACCCCAGCTTGTCATGTTTCCAGTTATGGCTTACGTTGTCACGAACTGCTCTTAAAAAGAGATTGGTTAAATGATTTAATAAAAATAATTCCTTATTTCTAAGGAGCACTTGATGAAAACTGAGAATTTTGCTTTACTTTTTATGCTTGGTTCACAAGAATCCAAGTGAAATTGAGGATGAATTCTGTCACTGCTGGAGTTGCAGAAACAAGAGAATGTGTTCATAACCTAATTGCTAATTGAAATTTTAAATTAGTTTCTTGAAGATGTCTTCTGTTTCTGTGAAGGTTTTGGAAAACATACTTGGTGGTTTCAAACTACATTAAATTGTGCCTTTTTAAAATCTCTTGACTTCTGCATACCTTCAGGGTATAACTTTTAAGATGTTACATTATGTTCATGTTTAATTTTATTTTACATTTTTGTTCCTTCTTAACAGTGGTATGTCCAAGCAACCTGCGCTACACAAGGAACTGGTCTGTATGAGGGACTTGACTGGCTGTCAAATGAGCTGTCAAAACGCTAATGCAAACTGGATGACTTTCTCACCCAGGGACATGTTTGATATACGTGGTCTAGGCTTGTTACAACAAAATTAGTTTGCATCTTGGTTATTAAACAGTATCTGGAACAGGTTTGGGCAGGATATTACAGAGTTTCAACATATTTTGTTGCCAATTATTGTTTACCAAGCTGTATGTTGCAGAAGTAGCAATGTGCTTGGATTAAAAAAAACAAACTCCTTAACTTGGGGGGGGGGGGGACCTCCTGATTTTTACTTCTCTTGTTAGGTTAAATGCCAGAATATAGTTATTTGTGACACCTTTAAGATCTGTCTTGAATACTTCTTGAGCCCCAATAAATTAAGTAATTCTTAAAAGATTTTTTCTTCTTGCTACTTTAGTTTACTGATACCTTATTATTTCATTCCTCAGACAGTCTGCTGATTTAAAAATGTAGCATTCCATTTATATTTATTTTTTTCTCCCTTGCCAAAAAAGACTTGTTCCAGCCAAAAAAGAGAGAAGCTCTAAAACACTATTCTAAACTACTGCACTGAGGAACATTTTGTTAACCTTGGGTTCCATCAGCCCAACTTGCCTTTTGTGTGAATTGGATTTGTTGGGTAGCATAGTTCTGTGCTGGTTGCAAAGAGCTCATGTTTAGGTGGTTTTTAATATTCAGCAGATTGTCTTCCTTTATATTGTATCTTTTTATGTTGCATGTTGCTTTTTGGTATCAGCCTGAATGTTTTTGCCCAGTGTATGATAGTTCTGCTGAAGTTTTACTGTTTATGGGTGAACATATCTTCATAAGGAGAAATTTTGGAAAAATCATTAAACTCAATGGATTAGTTTCTTCATAACCCACTTGGAATTATTCCTAATAAAATGATAAAATGCATAGTTTGTGTATGCTCTTATTGAATCTTAAATTTGTGAAACTGATGATGTTTGACACTTTTTCCATAAATTACATTTTTTCTAGAGTTAGAACTCATATCTCAGATTTTTCACTTTTTTGAGGGATGGTCCCTGAAGATGGACAAGTAAATTGTATGCAGTGCATTAGGTAATCATCATCAAGGCTTAAATTCTGTAAGTGTCTTTTGAAGCTGTAAATCTACCAATCCTTTTAAGATGTTCAAATATGAAAATACTAACAGTTAAAATTGTAATAAAACAAATACAAACTGCCCAAAAAGCATGCATGTCTGTTTCATAGTGGTATCTACTTTTGGAGAACAACATGGATTGTACTAGGAAAACAAATGAGTTCTGGTGATGGTTGCATGAGATCTTACAGCCTGAACGCGCGTGTGCATACCCCCCCCCCCCAACCATTGGGACTTATTCTGATGCTTCAGTTACGGTGACACCCTGTCTTTGAAAATCTAAGCAAGTCCATAGAAGCTTTACCAGGATATTTCTTTTTCTCTCTTCATTTCCAGAGACATCAGAACTTAGAATAACAGCTTGGGATATAAAACAAATGAATTCTACCTTGACTCTGTTTCTATTAGTGTTCAGTATGTTCTGAATATCCAGCAGAATTTTTGCCCACTTGATTGAGGTTTTTTGGCATTTGAGGTGGGAAGTAGTTTGAAACTTTCAGAAGATAAGTTTTCACATCATATCAGGCATTTGTTCCATCACCATGGTGTTAAAATGCCCCAGTTTTAGCTAGTCATGGGGGGGTTTGGAATCACTTTTTTTGGAGATAATTTAGTTAAATGATGCATTCCTTCACAACTTTATTGGTAAGTGAGACATATGGATGGAATAGTTATCATATTTAATATTCTAAATATTTCTATTTAATTAGTATCCACCTGCCTGCTACTTGGGTACAATGACTTAAACCAGTTTTTTTGGTGGTTTTTTGGGGACCTCAGCTGTTAAATAAGTTCCTGCAGTAGATAAGTCTCCAGTATTTAACAATGCAGATTTTACCTCCTTTGGAGGTTGATCATTGCTGTGCTCTGACACACTGAGTAATAACACCAAGTGGGAAGGAATCCAGCTAGAAAAACCAAAGAGCTTGGGGTGGATTGAAAACCTCAGCCCTGAAGCTGACAGAGAATTAGAAGGGGAGGAAATAACTCCTGCAGACTCACTGATCTTGTTCTAGAAGTTGGAGTAGGAGGAATAAAATCTGGCCTACCTAAAGTTTGAAGGAAGTTCTAAGGTGTGTAAGCCTTTGGGATTCTAACAGTTAATTTTCTGTGATTGCTATAGTTTTTAATGGATAATTAATGCCTTGTTTTTGAAGAAATCTCCTGGAGTCACTGCATTTTCCCCTCTGATGACAACTCTTGAAGGAAGGTGCTTAGCAGGGGCTAAAACCAATTGGACTTGCTTGGATGCAGTTGGTAAAGAGGGTGCTGTAATCTGGAGACCCACTGTAAAAATGGCATGGATTGCTAATTCTATTCTGAGAGAAGTGTATGAACTCTGCCTTTCTGTCAAAAGAGCCACTCACGGAGAGACTGAGGGATCAAAAGTACAGCTTACCCTGAACTATGTCCACAACTGATTATTCTTAGATGTTCATTATCTTGGCAACCAGTCAAATTACTGAACTTTATTACTCTTGGAAAGTATCTTGCATTATGTCAAACTGAAAGAAGTATTTGAAAAACTGTTTCTGGGTGCATAGACCCAGTGCACCAGCTTCTGCATGTTCAGAAGACTTCACCTGGGATGGACTATATCTGAACTGGGAGGGAAACAGTCTTCCAGGAGGGAGGTTAGCACAACTGATTGAGAGCTTTAAACTAGGGAGGCAAAGGAGGTAGGTGGGAGATGCCCAGATAATTGCCACACCTGCAGGAGGCTACACCCAATGCAGCTCTCAAAACACTTGGTTATTGGAGGAGTATTTAAAAATGGCTCTTATCTTTTGGGGTGCTAACTCCTGGACCTGTCACGCATTTTCTAAGAGGGAGAGCCACCTTTCTGAAGGTTCTCATCAACAGACCCCATCAGGCTTTCTCAGCTACTGTCAAAAGATTACAATCTGGTCTCAGTTGGACCTATAGGAGGGTGTCGGCGATAGGCCTCACATAACCCCTTCCCGTGTTAACTTCCAAGTCTGCATAGCTTCTATTCTAACTTCAGACCACCCTGCTCTGGAATTGACTCTTTTTCACTGAGTGGTGCCTAAGAGCCTTGGTAGCTGGATCATTGGCACTCACTGTCTCTGATTATGTCCCCCCTGTACCTTTCATCCTATTACTGATTTCTTCTATAGGACCTCCTCTTGCTGCTAAAACCAGAGGGCGAGACTTCTCAGGACTCTGGTATTGATCCCCCTCTGTCAGGGATGGAGAATGGTGATTGACCTCTCAGGTTGAGACAAAGTTGCTTCTGTCTCTTCTTCCTGTGCTGAGCCTCACCTCCTGCCTCTTTACCTTTATGCTTCCCCACCATTGATAACACAGTAGAATCAGGAGGACATTCTAGAGAGAGGCCTCAGAGAGCTTATCCTCCTGGGTACTGCTGATGGGCCCCTAGCTCATGTATTCTTCTTGGTACTACCATGCTGGATTATGCCTCAACACAGCCTGTATTAAGTCTCAAGGAGCAGGTAACCCCAAAGAAATCAGTAGCAGTGTCTCAAACGAGCCCATTTAGTACAGCCATATATTTGAAAACCAGCAAGAATGGGAGGAAGAACTTCCTTATAGGCTGTGTTCCAAAGGGGCAGCTGTTAGTCTAATAAAGCAAAAAAAGCTGGGAGTCATGTGGCACTTAGACTAACAGAGCCTCACAAAAATCAATGTGATATCAAGACTTCAAAGAGAAATGGCTGAAACTGACTTAATATGCAAATTGTGTGAAAGCAGGGCTGAACTGTGACTATGGATTCTTTTCACATTATAACAGGTAATTTGACTTCTCCCTCTCTCTGTATGCTGTTTTCTAAAGTCTGAATCATTACAAATGCTCAGATTTGCTGTTGCAGTATGATCAGATCCCATGTCTTACACTCCCCTGCATTTATTTTCATCCAGTTCTGTAAGTTCTTCCTCTTCAAAGCATCTGATGAAATGGGATATTTTCTGATGCAAGCTCATGTAGTAAATAAATCTGTTAGTCTTTAAGTGCTACAAGACTCCTTGCTTCTTCTGCTGTAGGCTGTGATGGATGCTGTTGGGATGAGCTTCAACTGTTTCCTTGAAGATGCTGTTTTGCTACTTGTAGGCATTGCCGGCAATTTCTAAAGGCAGAACAGCTGCCCTAGTTGCTTCCTTGACTGGAGGATGAGTCAATCAAGATTTCCTTCCTCTACAACTCTTGTCTGTTGAAACATAATTAGTCACTCAGAAATCTAATCACCCAGGGCATTTCTTTATCCTCTGTCAGCTGAGAAACTCCTAACTATTCTACACTAAGGGGATGTAAAATTTTTTAGAATATGAAAACAGGAACAAAGTTTTACATGCCCTACTATCGCTGATTAAGTTACTGAATGGTTGTAAAGAACTTTTTGAAACCAATACAAAAATATCTTCCTTTTAACATATCACCAAAACTATTCAAAATCACGTTTCATTCAATACTATCTTTCCACAGAGCAAGCAAGAGCACTGACCTGTGGTAATTAATTTACTTCAGAATTAATCCAGCTGTGGTCTATGAGCCTGGAAGGCTGAAGAACTGCTAGCTTAGAAGGCAATGGTTCTACTTCTCTCTAAGCTGCATTGTTAGACATTTTTTCCATGTTACTAGCTCCACTAATTACCAGACATTGTGTGCTCATAAAGGCGAGGGAATGCAGAAGATATTTGTATTGGTATGTGGGCTGAACAATGACATGGTGCCCCTCCCACTGGCTCCACATAGGTATTGGTACAGGATAGGTTGTTCTCAAAAGGTATAAGATGCAGCAGATAAATGGAAACGGCAGTGATGCGATAGTTTGTACTTGTAAACTATAGCGGACTGGCTCTGTAATCTTGAACCACAAAGGTACAGAGGCCACTGAAGGATGAGTAGACAGAATACAAATTACTGTAGGCACGTACAAGGACAAAAAGCTTCTGCCCTTGACTTCCACACCTCCACTGGTGAAATACACACAGTGTAAAGACTCACTCAAAAGCCTTATCAGAAAACATATTTAATCAAAATATTTTACATGCAAGGTGCAATGGATACACAGTTGGTAAGCAGGGTTGTGTAAATATGTACCAATGGCATGTTGTTTTTACAGATGTATTAGACTGATACAAAATCAGTCATTTACAAGGAGCCAGAAGCTTCACAAATACTCCCTGCTAAAGAGCTTAATCTAAATATGAAATACAACAACTGAAAACAAAAATAGCAGCTAACAACTTACAGTAACATTTTACAGTAACTCACATGAGCTGTGCACTTGTAGTTAGGTACAGTGGATGCTAATTTTCCATGGTTAGTGACCCACCCCTGCAACCTGGATTTCCCCACCATCCTGCAACCCTTTGTTGTCTGTCAAGAGTGAGCCCCCCCCCCCCGTTAGTTGAGGCCTGGTCTACATATCTAAGAATCATTTGTCTTTTCTTCCTTCCAATGGAAGAAGTCTAGAAAATCACTCCTGGCACCAGAAAAGACTCTTGAGGGCTGGAAAAATAATTAACTGCTGGCTGCTGCAACAGAAGCTTGTGTCTTTATTCCCATGTAGCATGTCTGGGGAAGGTTCTATCCCCAAAGACTATCAAGGGAGAAGTAACAGTGCATGTGCTCAGCCCTCTCTTCCCTTTACTCTTGGTGAAAGAAAGGAGTTCCTCTCCTGGCCTGCTCCTTATACTCTTCCTCACCCTGGAGATAGCAAAAGCTTCCATCTCTGTCCTTGCTGACCAGCAGCCACCTATGCTACAAGGAGGTTCTACAGCTCGTGAGGGACCAAGGAGAATGGCAATAACAGGACACCTGCTGCTCTGCTAGTTTGACAAGCACCAATTGTCACAAATAATGGTCCAGGTCACAGGCTTGCTTACCACATTTTTAAAAACACCATGGAACAATTGCCCATATCAGCACATGCAGTGCTATGAAAATGCTACTACTGTATTTTTTAGCATGGGGCATGTGTACAGACCTTGTTTGAGTGTTAGATTATTTTGTCCTGTCTGGTTGTTTCTGGCCCAGGTTACAGGAGCAGACTTAGGATATCCAAAAAACCTTATTGAAGGCTGTGCATCCCTGTATGTTTGTTTAATAGCCTTCTTCACTTTGAACAGTCAGTTTAACTTTTGTTTTTATGAGGATGCTATAATGCTTTATTACATTTCTACTGTTCCCATATGCATGATATGCCTTTTTTCACTTTTGTATAGTGGAGAGGGTGTAAGAATTCTATCTGATTTTTCACTATTAGACATTCAGGGGTGGTTTTGCCCTGGAAGGCAATAATTGGAAAACCAGTTAAATGATAAACACAGATCAGAAGAGTTGAGATATCAACCGAACTAGGGAGCTTTAATACGACTGGATACATCTTTCCTTGGTGGACCCCTCTTCTGTCGCCATGACCATTCAGTGAAAGGAAGCCATTATTACAAGTCTTGGGTGATAATATAAATCTTTAAACATCCCAGCTATCCCTCAACAAAACCAGTAAAGATGAGAGTTGATATTTATCAGAGGAAAACTGTAAGCAAAAAAAAATTTTTAAAGGAAAGAACATCTTTGCAAGACACTTTTAAGCCTTTTGTCCTACAAAATTAGATACTACATATGTGGAATGTTATTTTCTTTTCTCCCCTCACACAGGAAGAAGTTTTTTCTTCAGAGGCAACTAATGCTTCCCTGCAATCAAACACTGGCAAACTAAATTTTAAAAGCTTCCCCTACCATACCCCTACTCCCCAAAAAACCAAGCTGTATTAGGAAACAGATGTAAAGCTTTCAGTATGTTTTCTAATGTAGACACAAAACACCACAAATCAATACTCAAAAGTAAATATAGTTTGTGTTTTTATTTTTTTGTAAAAATGATCCTGTTTTACAATAATGGATAATTGGTCTTTAAAATCTCATCTTTTATTTTAAAGGCCAAGAAGAGCCTTTCAGCTGCTACAAGCATAATAATTGGGCAAGGATAATGTTCCCTAAACCATTTCAGTTCTAAGTTTAATATGGTTTAATGGTGATTGGACAAGTCTCTTCAATTGTTGGTAACTGGTTAGAAAGTACTCTGTCAAAAGAAGTACAAGTATGCTGAACACGCAGTATTCTGAAGCCAAGAGAAGCATCAGGAATACTACATGGATAAGAATTTATATTTTTGCAAGTGTTTAAAAAGTGGCAGATGACATTCATCCTGCATTGAAAATAGTAGTTTGATTTGATTCAACCAAACCATTTGTTTACCCTCCTCTCTATTCTATTGGTTCTGAATTATACAAACAGGGTTCAGTTAATGTTTACTTCAAATCAGGTTAGATTCATACATCTGTAACAAAATCTCAATTAGTTAAAAACACCTACAAAAAGGTACAGTAATCTACTTTTTCCTTCTTAAAACACCCCATCTGTCTTAAATAGATTTGGATTGCCTATTAGTGTAGAAAAACAAAAAGAAGAGACACTACATCCTGCAAATGTTATGAAGCCAGACAAAAAGTAGTAATAAATCTGTAAGGACATAAGAGGCTTATGAACTTTTTTCCAATGATCAGTCTAGCTTCTTTCTTTATAGACTTACAGATAAGCCTAGATACAAGTCCTGCAAAAGGAAATAAATTCCTTCTGTAAAGGCCCAGAACAAGTGTCATGCAAATAGTCTATTTCCACTTTAAATCACATATTAGTGCTATATGATCAGAGGGATGAGAAACACTTGGCAAGGCCTGATGGGTGGTAACTTCTTCATGACTTGGCAATGGAATCACTTGTTCAACCTCTAAAGCATTTTTGTCAATGAAAATGTAGTCCAAGCATCCATGAAATCCACCAACATAATTAGTATAAGCAGGTTCTCCACAAGCACTTTGTAGTTTGAAAGGATGAGTTAGCGACATATTGCATCTTTCATCATCTCCATTAGAAGCCCAGTCTTCATGATCCTCGCCAATATTGCCACAGTTGATAAACCTATACATTCCAGTTGAAGGTGTACTATTAAAATCCCCACAGAATATGACAGGTATGCCAGGATACAGATCACACGTCACATGCCTGATGTGAGACAAAGCTATAGCGACTTGGATGAGCCTGATGTTTCCACCTACAAATATAAAAGCATGTTTATTCTTTCAGTAGTTTCCAATGAGTTTTATAAACCACTGTTGACTGACAAGTTCCAAAGAGGCAACCATTTTAGTCTCATTCAGCAAAACTGGAAACAAGTCCTGTGGCACTTAAAAGACTAAAATTTAAGTATTTGCAAATTTGACTATGTTGCTTCAAAGCTAAATAGGAACTTTGGATTTTTCTTCCCCCATTACAACAGGGGATTTGACCTCATCTTTTTGTTCCCTAGTGTTTGAATCTTAACAACTGCTTTGATTTGCTGTTAAAGTGTGACCTGATCTGATGGCTTACTCTTCCCTGCTTTATTTCCTCCCATTCTGTAAGTTCCCCATCTTCACAGCACCTGACAAAGTGGGATTTTCTCCTACGAAAGGTCATGCAATAAATTTGTTAGTCTAAGTGCAGGACTCCTTGTTTGTTGACTGACAGCAAGGCTTCAACTTATGTGCTAGTCTAGTTCAGCAAAAAAGTCATGTGACACTTAAAGACTAACATTTATTTTTCGCATGAGCTTTCGTAGGAGATAATCCCACTTCGTCAGATGTTTGTGCACCTGTAAACGCATCCCTGTATTTTCCCTCCCACGTAAGAATGAATTTAGAGAAACTGAATAACTTAGCTAAGGATTGAGTAGAGGCCTTTTTAGGTCAATCTCCTGGTCCAAAGAGCCACTGGCTTCAACTCTACCGTCTTAGTGGCTTTCTTCTTCCCTTACACCCTTTAGGAACACCAAGAAATGACATCATCTCCCCTCCTAGTTCTTGGGCTAAGAAGGGAGATTTCATTTTGACAGATTCAGTTTGGTTCAGTTTCTATCATCAAATACCACACAGCTCCATCCGTGACAGCTAGGACAGTGAGCCATAGTCTAAGCTTTTCCATACTAACAAATTACAGTTCCATGTAAGACCCCACTCTATCTTGATATAACACACTTCATTGATACAATTGATGCAGCAGTTAAAGATCCCATTTTGAGATGGAATAAACTAAGGACATCCTTACAGCCGTAAGAAAAGTGAGGAAGTTTTTTTTTTTTTAAAAAAAAACCTTCCATTCACAAGAGTGAAAAACATAAGGTCTAGTTGTGTAGGAAAAATGATACTAAACCTAGCTAATAACACACACTTACGTAACATTAGCAAAGTTACCTTTTGGATGCCAGTACAGATGAGTATTGGCTACACAAATCTTCCTTGAAGGATCACTTGTAGACTGAAGAACTGAAACCTGCATGAAACAGCACTCTTTTACAAAATGTTATATCAGAATACGCAGAGCAGATCTGAGAAAGACCCTGCGGAGAACGATGCATGATTAGTGATTCATCAACTTTTACTTTGGTAGTGATACAATTCACTTTTTTGTATGTCTTTTAATACATTATTCAGAATACTATATTCAAATATTGTATGTAGTAAATACATGTGCAATGTGAAAAGTGTGCTTGATGGGAAAAAGCCCATGTGTACTAGCCACACATATATTTAGGAAATTTCTCACCCACAAAAGGCCAGGACCCCTGGCTTTATCAGTTCTATAACCAGTAAAACAAGTGTTTGTAAAATGTCATTTGATGGGTTCCAGCAAAATTAAAATATATTTGCCAAATACGATAGTCCTGCCTATCAAGTCTCCTGCTTTTGCTATACATTTCCTTCTACATTTCACTCCATTTTTTTATGTAAAAGATTTTAGTGTAGCTTTTCCAGAGATTTTTCCTTTTCTATTCTTTCATGCTCTGCAGCAACAACAGAGGACTGGTTTCTCTGCAATGAGGAAACCAGCACTGCACTACTTCAGGAAGCTAACTTTTTTTTTAAACCAAAATTTAGATTACTGTTGAGCACAGAGAAAGCTTTCTACTCTAGCCCTTAGGGGTAAACAGATTTTTCTTGCCCTGTGAATGAGATATTTGCTGTTGCCAGAAGGCCTAATGTCAGTTACTGGGATTTCTGACCTAGGCCATGATGATCCTCCACACGTGTGAATTTCAGAAGAGGCAGCTGTGTTAGTCTAGTTCAGTAGAACAAAACAAGCAGTCCTATGGCATTTAAAGACTAACGAGTTTCTTTACTGCATGAGCTTTTGTGGGAGAAAATCCCACTTTGTTAGGCTCTTTGAAGATGGGGAACATACAGAACAGGAGAAGATAAATGCAAGGAAGGGTAAGTCATGGAAACAGATCACACTGTAACAGCAAATCAAAGCAATTGTAAACATTCAAATACTGGGGAACAGGTGATTTGACCTCATCTTCCTCTATATGCTGTTCCCCAGGGCTTGAATCTTTACGACTGCTTTGATTTGCTGTTAAAATGTGACCTGCTCCCATGATTCACACCTCCTTGCATTTATTTCCTCTCATTCTGTAACTTCCCCATAATCAAAGCATCTGACAAAGTGTGATTTTCTCTCACAAAAGCTCATACAATAAATAAATTTTTTAGTCTTTAAGCGCCACAGAACACTTGTGAATACGTAACTTTATGTGAGTAGTCAACGGGTCTCGAAACATGAATGAAGCTGAATACATGCATAAATATTTGGCAGGACTGGGCCTTAATTTTCTTAATGGCACAGTGAGTGTGCACAGTCTACTTGTATAATATCTACACTTTCAAAATCAAATAACTCAAATATTTATCAAATTTAGAATAAAAATGTCTTCTAGATCCGTTAGACCTGACACACTCAAGTTTTCTGTTATTCCACAAGACTCCATCTCCTAAGGGTTTGAAGACAGAAAGAAACCAAAGAAAGAGTATTTTAATTTAAAATGGTCAGAATCACATTTTATCCAGCCTAAAGTCTAAATGGCAAAAATGAAGGAAGGAAACCAACTTTGACCGTGCACAACCCTTTGATAAATGGCATGGAGATTGCTCCTTCTCCTGAACTTCGGCAGATCATTCCATCCACGTTCAAAAGCCCAAACACATTTTCTTGTTTCATGCTATGCAGTGTCAGACTCTGCCTAGTTCTCAAAACCCTCCATAACTTGCTCCCACATGGGCTGACTCAATTATTCTTATTCTGCTCACAGTCCCAGCACATCCTGCTCCTGAACCTTTTACTCTGTTATTCCTCCGTCCTTCTCTTTCCTTTCACCAGTAACTGGATACTGACCCTCCTCTTACTTAAACTGATCCAGTGCCTCCCTCTAGCTCAGTGTTTCCCAGCCAGTGTGCCATGGCACACAGGTGTGCTGTCAGTTCTGAGCAGGTGTGCCACAAAATTTTTTGAAATCCTACCCAAAGAGCTCTGGATTGGCTCATGAATATTCATGAGTTCATTTGGAAACTATATAGTGGTGTGCCTCAAATTGATTATAGGTAGCAAGGTGTGCCACGGCAGAGAAAATGTTGGGAACCACAGCTCTAGCCCACAAGCCCCAGGGGCCAGGAACACCCAGTTTGGGGGAAGGAGCTGCTACTGTAGACATGACTGGCACCTGCAGCACGGAGGACCTCTGCAGCACTTTCTCCTGGGCTAAGGGGTAGAGGGCCAGCTTGTCACGCAGCTCCTTTTGCAGTGGGTCGGAAAGCAGGGCCTCGCTGTAGGCAATGTCGTGGTCACTGAGCAGGCTGAACTTATCCCTGCGGTAGAAGGTGGCCAAGCCCTCATGCTGCTTCTCTTTGATCCTGAAGAGCCCCTCAAGACCGAAGGCGTCCAGTGCTGGAGCCAAGCTCTCGGAGAAAACAGACTTGTCCACCTCCTGCAAGCAGATGAGGTCAGCGTTGTAGCCAGCCAGCTCCTTCTTGAGCAGGTTCTGCCGGTAGTCAAGCTCCAACGCGTAGGGCGCACAATACGGGTACAGCACAGTCCGCGAGTGCTCGGTCTGGGCGTAGATGTCGGCCAGCACGTTATAGGAGACAGTGCGGACGACGCCCTCCCCCGCTACCTTCTTGGTGTAGAGGTGCCGGGAGTCGAAGGTGCAGGCGCCGGGCCCAGCCTCCACAGGGCCGCTGCTCTCCACCTCCCGGGGCAGCCCATAGCGCTGCTGGCTGTTGCCTGGTGTGCAGCAGAGCTTGAGGTGCAGCCCGATGTGCGCGTTGGTTGGGGTGAAGACGCGCTCGCTGGCCGGCACCTCCACCCAGACGGCGTCCCCGGAGGCCTCGCCCGCCGGCTGCTCCCAGTACCAGCGGAAGAGGCAATGCTGGGGCGCGCCGAATTCGGTGTGGATCTTGGGGCAGACGGGGAAGCCGGCGAGCAGCGAGCGGGGCAGCTGCAGCTCAGTGACCGAAGGCGGGTTCCGCTCCACCTGGTACTTCACCTCGCCGATCTGCAGCACCGCGCCGTCCTGCCAGGCCTCGGCATTGGGCACGTCCTCGGCCACGGCCTCCCCGTCCCGCGAAAAGAGGCGCACAGAGAGCGGCGCCGCCGGCACCGGCTCCCCGGCCGCGCCCGCCTCCGCCTCCGCCCGCGCCTTCTTGCTTTTCTTGGCCGCCTTGGCGCGGCCCTTGACGGCGTTGGTGGCGATGCGGGCCAGCGCCCGGCCCAGCGGCTCCGTCTGGTCCCGCTGCATGTGCCGGGCGCTGCCGTCGCACACCACGAACCACAGGCTCAGCTTAGGCTCGGACGGGATGCAGCGCACCACGGCCCGCTCCATGGGGGCAGGCGGCCCGCCGCCGGCAGGGCCCGGGGGCCCCGCGCCGCCTCTCTTCAGGAAAGCGGGCGACAGGAAGCGCGGCCCCCTCGGGCCGGCGGCAGCGCGGAGCTTCGCCCACAGGTAGCGCCACATGAATCAGCCAGTCCCACGTGCGCCATTCATCAGCCGCCGCCGCCGCCGCCGCGTTCTTTCCGCCTCCGGCCGGGCCGCCCGCCGAGCCAGCTTCCCATTGGCCGCCGCACATTCGATCGCCGCTGCGCTAACGGAAGCGGAAGCCCTCCCAGCGCCGGAACAAAACTGAACGGCGCCACCGCAGGGGTCGATGGGTATTCGGATCTAGGCCGGAAATGACGCACGGGCAGGCATTCCCAGGGGCGTGCGTTTTGCCTATAAGTGCAGAGCAGGGTTCCCAGCGTTCTCTCACCTGTGGTTGGGGTTACCAGATACCAAACATGGAAAGGAGAACAGGGAAGTACAAAAAGAAGGATATTGGAGGACACATGGAGAAAATGTAGTATTAACGGAATAGTCTTCTGTTTTTAGGGGGGTCTGGTTGAAACGCTTCCTCCTAAAAATAAGGTATTTTGTGGCATTCCAGCATACTTTAACCACTATAAGGAAAAAGCCAGACAAAATCATGTATTTTAAAATGCCTGCCGGATGGAGGCCATGAAGGTAAAAAGGAAGACAAGTCCTCCTTTTGCCTGACATCTGGTAACCCTACTCATAGCACATCTTGCTACCTTTAATGAATTTGAGGCATGCACCATACAGTTTCCAAATGAACTCATGAATATTCATGAGCCAATCCAGAGGTCTTTGAGTAGTTTTTCCAGAAATTTTGTGGCACACCTGCTCAAACCTGACAGCATATCTGTGCGCCATAGCATACTGGTTGAGAAACACTGGTGTAGAGTGTTGCTTATTTCTTATTGCAGTTAGGTGGGGCCTGACTCTGAACTGATGGGTATCCAGCTCCACAAGGCTAAGGTGATCCAAAGGGGCAGCTGTGTTAGTTTAGCTCAGTGGTTGTCAAATTTAGGGTCAGGACCCAGCAGTGGGTTGCAGACCTTCAGGTAGTGGGTCGCAGTGCCCTCTGCTCCCACCACCAAAACAATGGAGTGCATTGCTCAAAGATAGAATGGTTGAGTCATGGGCATAAATGATTTTTTTCAACTGGGTGCTGAGAAAAAGGTTTCAAAACCACTGGTCTGAGTCAGTAAAACAAACAAGGAGTTTTGAGGCACATGTGTGTGTCTAGTTCAGGAAAACAAATAGGGAGGCTGGTGGTATTGTTAAAGACTAACACATTTATTTATTGTATGAGCTTTTTGTGGGAGAAAATCTCAGTTTGTCAGATGCTTGAAGATGGGGAACTTACAGACCAGGAGCAAAATAAATGCAAGGCAGTGAGGTCAGAAGCTTAGGTCAGAGCATTAAAGCAAATCAAATGCCTAAGGGGCA
Organism: Podocnemis expansa; assembly: GCA_007922195.1. Classification (NCBI taxonomy): domain Eukaryota; kingdom Metazoa; phylum Chordata; order Testudines; family Podocnemididae; genus Podocnemis; species Podocnemis expansa. The sequence goes on from ML681973.1 coordinate 23,993,945, forward strand.
GCTGTGTTAGTCTAGTTGAGCCAAACAAACAAGGAGTACGGTAGCGCTTAAAGACTAACGTTTAATTTATCACAAATAAATTCTTGTTTTACAGCAAATCAAAGCAGTTGTTTAGGTCCAAATGGTGGAGAATAGTGTATTAGAAGGAGGCAAGACAAAAAGAAGGCAAAAGCACAAGCTGCAGTGGTAAAACATAAAGAGAGAGAGAGAGAAATCCCTATTTAATTCTAAGGCAACAGTATCAAATCTGTGAGAACGAGTGTCCTGCCCATTGTGCATTGCAGGTGTTAAGAGGGTTCCCAGGAAATAGCTCCTTTTTTCCTTTCCTAAGATGTCAGGCCTAAGTGGGGGCCGTCAGTGCCCTGAAGTCCCTTTCTCCAGGATTAGTCACCTGGGACAGTTTGGATGGAGTAGGTTAACTAAACAGTAACGATCTCTGATATTAATAGCAAAATCTTGCACCCCAAGGGAAAGATGTTAAACACTTCCTAAAAATGAACTCTCAAGAAAAGATTCACTCTCCCAAATCAGTGAGTTGTTGAAAGACTTGTCTTCTGATAAATTTCAGGCTTTAAAAAAATGTTCTAAACCATTTCACAGGCTATGCTTCAGAACATCACTGATGTCTGAAGTTTAGATCTATTTTCTATTTACATGACTGAGAATGTTTCATGTTTGGTGAAAGAAAACAATAGAAATAGAACAGTTCAATTATATAAAGATGTGATATCTATAAAAAGCCCTTTGAGAAAAGCATAAGTCATTTGTTAAATTAAACTATTCATAATTAGGGTTAAGACTTCAGTCCTATAGCTGTCTCTGTGATCATTAAAGTCTGCTCACAGGAAGGCAGTTGCAAGATCAAGGTGACCTTGGGTAAGTCATTTCACAGCTGTGCCTCAGTTTCTTTATCTGTAAACTAGAGGGGGAAATAGCTCCTTGGTTAAGCACTTTGAGAGCTAATGCTAGATATAGCTATTTATGTCTCATCATTTTCTTAGATCAGAGGTCCAGATTGTGGTTCTCTTAACTTTATAAGCAAAGATACCAGTAAGAACCTGTTGTAGTTATATAACAATAATTACTGTTGTATTTGAGTGCCTCACGATCTTTCTTTTTGTAATTTGTTTTCACAGTTAGCCAGTGAGATATGGAAGTCCTATTATCCCTTTTGTAACAGTAGAAAACTGAGGCACGGAGACACAAATGGGAATTAGGTGCTTTAATTCTTTGACAATCTGGGGCAGAGATTTATGCCTTGTCTACACTATAAGGGGTTTGCGTGTATAACATAAACCAATTTCCTAAATAAAATTGAGGACTTTTTACCAGTTTAACTGCCTCTCCTTTAGGGACTTTTGCTAGCATGCCTATTTTGGTTACAACTGTGATTTCCTCCCCCCATGTTTCTAACTGACAAATATTCTGGCAGAATCTTTAAGTGTAACCTAGATTTAAGTAGTTTGTTTGACCACAGTCAAGGAGTAAGCCGGAGAACAGGAAACTGAATTTAGCTTTTCCAATTCTCATGTTAGCAGTCTAGCTACACTGGACCACCCTTTCTCTATGAATAAAAATAAAGTTGCTTATGTATTCTGTTACTAGTGGCATTCCATCCCCTGCCCAAAAAGGCACCAAAAAAAAAAGCCTCTCAATAGCCATATGAAGTCCTCATTCATCTGTCAGGGCTGTGTAGATTAAACCCCATCCCCAACCCCTGTGTTAGCTGACACCATTTATGCAGCACATTACAGGGACTAGGGTATGGATGTTTAAATATTTTCAAGATTAGGTTCTAAAATCTTTTGCAGACTCCTAAAGTCTTGGGTCCCAGATATCTAGCACTTTGGTTTGTGATTAATTAACATATTCAAATACATGTAGAAGGTAAGTTCTGAAAGGCTAGCCTTGTTAGTTTAGTTCAGCAAAACAAGCATGGAGTCCTGTGGAACTTAAAGACTAACTATAAATAAATGAATAAATGTTAGTCTTTAAGCACCACAGGACTCCATGCTTGCTTTATGTAGAAGGTACATTCACCTTGTAAATTTATTTGTTAGTGGTAGGTGAACATTTCTACTGGCTGTGCTGTATTTATGTGAACAGAGTTGAACACGTGAAATCTGTTGAATTATGGAAAATAAAAGGACACGGACATATTCTAGAGGGGTAGCTCTGTCAGTCTAGTTCAAAACAAACAAGGAGTCTTCTGGCACTTTTAGAATGTTAGTTTTGTTTTTAAAATTTGTTAGTGTTTAAAAGTGCCACAGGATTTCTTTATTTACCACATGAGCTTTCGTGGGAGAAAATCCCACTTTGTCAGACACTTCGAAAGCTTTGGGATTTTCTCCCACAAAAGCTCATGTGATAAATAGATTTATTAGTCTTTAAGTGCCACAGGACTCCTTGCTTGTTTTGCTGAACTAGACAAACATGGCTCCCCTTTGGAACTTGACAAGCCTCCTTGTTTGTAGGGCACCCTTATAAGTCTGTCTGCAGAAGCCACAATGACAGTGACATGAGCAGAGAACAAGAAGCTGTACGCTGGTTGCTCTCTCTAGGTGAGTCTTCCCGAAGAATGAAGGATAAAAGGGCTTTACACATGTAAAGGTACCAGATGTCAGGCCAAAGGAGGACATCTCCTCCTTTCCACCTTCATGTCTTCCGTCCAGCAGGAATTTTAAAAACACATGACTTTGTCTGGCTTTTTGCTTACAGGGGTTAAAGTATGCTGGAACGCCCAGAAACACCCTATTTTTAGGGGGAAGCATTCCAGAGCCCCTTAAAAACAGAAGAACATTACATTAATACTACATTTTCTCCATGTGTCCTCCAATGTCCTCTTTTTTATGCTTCCTTGGCCTGGGGTTACTAGATGTCAGGCAAAAGGAGGACATGTCCTCCCTTTTACCTTCGCGTTCTCTGTCTGGCAGCCATTTTAAAATACGTGATTTTTCTCTGGCTTTTTGCTTACAGGGGTTAAAGTATGCTGGAACGCCCTGGAATCCCTTATTTTCGGGGAAAGCATTCCAGGGCCCCCTAAAAACAGAAAAACATTCCATTAATACTACATTTTCTCCACGTGTCTTGCAGCGTCCTCCTTTTTGTACTTCCCTGTCCTCCTTTCCTAGGGTTACCAGATGTCAGGCAAAAGGAGGACATGTTTTCCTTTTTACCTTCACGTCCTTTGGCTGGCCGGCATTTTAAAAACACATGATTTTGCCTGGTTTTTTACTTACAGGGGTTAAAGTATGCTGGAGCGCCCCAGCACACCCTATTTTTAGGGGGAAGCATTCCAGGGCCCCCTAAAACCAGAAGAATTATTACATTAATACTACACTTTCTCCATGTGTCCTCCTTTTCGTGCTTCCCTGGCTTGGGATTACCAGAGGTCATGCAAAAGGAGAACACGTCCTCCTCTTTACCTTCACCTCCTCCATCTAGCAGGCATTTTAACATCCATGATTTCCATCTGGCAGCCATTTTAAAATACATGAGTTTGTCTGGCTTTTTACTTATGGAGTTAAAGGATGCTGGAATGCCCCGGAATCCCTTATTTTAGGGGAAAGCCTTCCAGGCCCCCCTAAAAACAGAAGACCATTCCATTAAGACACCATTTTCTCCAACTGGCCTCCTTTCCAGGCTTGGGCAGCAGGTAGGCCTCGGCAGGCCGGAAGCAGGCAGCTGCTGCAGGCCCCGGGTGTTTGCCCGTCGCTGGCTCTGACGAGGCGCTTGGGGGGGCGGGGGCGGGGCCCGGAGCGGCTCTCGCGCCGGCGGCGGTTGCGGGAAGCGTCGCGCGCCCGTCGCCATGGCAACCGCCTTGTTGCTCCCGCTGGCGAGAGGAACCGCCGCGCGCCGCCCAGGCCCCGACCGGCCCCTTCGCCCTGCGGGGACAGCCAGCCCCGGCCCGGGCACTGGGGCGAGGTGAGGAGGAGCGAGGGGCCCGGGCCGGGGAGAGGCAGGGCAGGGGAGAAATGGTTTGTCTGCCACCAACCTGCCTTTCACCCCCAGGGTCCTTCTACCCCAGCCTCAGGCCACCCCCCCCCCCGAGTGACCTTTCCCCCTTGGGGCTGCAGAGGGGTGGGCACCTGCCCGCTGGAGAAATGATGCATTTCTCCTGGCGCTTTCGGTCTCCCTCAGGGTGTCGGGCGTTGTTAGTGGTGTCTGAACATCTTTAGTGGCTGTGCTGAAATGTATTTATGTGAACAGCGTTGAACATGTGAAATCTGTTGAATTATGGAAAATAAAAGGGCATGGACATGGTCTAGAGGGGCAGCTCTGTCAGGCTAGTTCAAAACAAACAAAGAGTCTTGTGGCACTTTTAGAATCAGTTAGTTTTCTTTTTAAACCAAAGCCTGGAAAGGAGGACAGGGAAGTATGGAAGGGAGGAGGACACATGGAGAAAATGGAGTTTTAATGTAATAGTCTTCTGTTTTTAGGGGGCCCTGGAACGCTTCCCCCTAAAAATAGGGTGTTTTGGGCGTTTCAGCATCCTTTGAGGCCTAGGGGTCTCAAACATGTGGCCCATGGGTCTGTAGAGCCATTTCCTGCAGCCAGGAATGATGCTATTGTTACCGGTATTTGCAATATCATTGTAGGAAAAGGTTTCAGCGGTGCGGCTCTCAAGCTAACATACTAGTCCTTGTGCAGCCCTCTGCTAGTCCTCGTGCAGCCCTCTTGGTGATTTGAGTTTGAGACCTCTGCAGCCCTCTGAGTAAAAAGCCAGACAAAATCATGTATTTTAAAATGCCTGCCAGATGGAGGACAGGAAGGTAAAAAGGAGGACATGTTTTCCTTTTGCCTGATGTCTGGTAACCCTAGACATGGGGCCCACGGGTCAAATGTGGCCTGTGAACCTCTTCCGTCTGGCCCATGAGTGCACTCAGCAGCAGGGCCATGGTGGTGGGGGGCAGGTGGGGCCTGCAGCCAATCAGGCTGTGGGAGACCCATCCTCCACCCCCATGCTAGGGGGTGGGGGGCAGCTCAGAGGCTGCAGGCCACTTCCACGCCTTGTCCCTGAGCCAGCTTTTCTGCCTTGGGGTCATAGTTCATCATGCAAGATACAGGCCAAGCCCCATGCTTCTGCCCCTCCCCTGCTTGCTGTGGAAGGCAGCAGGGTGGGCAGGGAACAGCATGGCAGTGGGGGGGCAGTGGCATGGGCCCCACGCTGCCTCGCTTACAGCAGGGCAACATGAGGCCTGCAGAACTGCAGTTCGCCACGCTCACCCTGCCCAGAAGACAGCCCTCCTCAGCGGGTCCATATTCTCCCAAACAGAGAAGGCGTATGTGGTCTTGCATACCCAGTGCTACACAATGCCACGAGAGTGTCCAGTCTCACAAGGACACAAAGGGCTGGGTGTGTAAGACTGCACTCTGTGAGACCACAAACATCCCTAGGGGGATGCAGAGCGGAGGGCTAATCAGCCTGTGGGCTCTCTCCTCACATGCTGGGGGTGCAGGGTGGTCCAGCCCAGATGCTAAGCCCCATGCTCCACCCCTCCCCTGAGCCAGCTGGGCTCTGCTTTCCCAAACTGCCTCTGGGCCAGCCTTCCCTGAGGACTTCCTAGGATGGAACAGCTGGCCCAGGGGTGGGGTGGGAGAGTGGAACCCTGCCCATGGGCAGGGCCGGCGCAACGCGGTAAGCTCAGTAAGTGTTGCAGGGGGGCGTCGACATGTGAGGGGCATCAAAATGGGGAGTATGCCGTTGCGCCATGCTATTACATCACTCATCTGTGCCAGCGTCTGTGGCGCTTGCAGGGGGGCTCAGAAACGCTAGTGCCGTTCCTGCCCGTGGACCAGCCTGTCCTCCCTGTGGGCCAGCTGTTCTGCCTTGGGGGCAGGGAGGACCAGCTCAGGGGCTGGGTTCAGCACTTCTGTCCCTGCCCCACTGCATCGGGCTTCATGCTGAAGGCAGCAGGGAAGGGGCGGGGGACAGCGGGGGGAGAGTAGAGGGATGAGTCCCACACTGCACTGTCACAGCAGGACAGCACAGTGCCTAGAGAACCATTGGGCCTCGGGCGATTACCCCTCTTGCCTCCCTAAAGACAGCCTTGTGTGAGGCCGCACTTTCTCTCTAACATGCATGCGCATGCATGCACACACGCATACAGAATATCACAGGACTTCTTGTTTATTACACAGAGAGTGGTATTGTGCACAGGTTCACATTCACAGCACTCCAGGATGCCCCGAGAGTGCTGAGTGTTTTGATTTATGGGATATATGGCCCATTTGAAGTACATTTAAATCAAATCTGGCCTACCCTAGCAAATAAGCTTAACATCTCTGGTTTAACTAATCTGTATGTCTTTTCCCCAGTTTTCATTCAATTCCAGGTTTTATTTCTAAAATGAGATGGAGCCCTGCTTTTCTGCCCTCTTGTGATGGAACTGCTGAAATGCAGTTTTGGGTCTGCGTAAACTGCATAACGTGTCTTATCAGAGTGTTGCTCAATATTTTTGATACCAGGGAGTGGCTTGCTGCTTTCCTGAACTGTGTCAGAGAGATCTCAGAGACTGGTGCTGGTCCACCAATCAATCATTGAGAAACACTGTCCTAGGGAGTTCTAAAATGCTGTTTACACAGTCACAAAATATGTTCTGTAGCCATACTTATCGGGGTGAGGATAAAGCTGTTTGCAAGGCAGGATTTTATTGCAGCTGAATTCAACCAGCTGTCAGTTTCTGTGTCTATTACTTTCTAGACAGAAGGACAATAAAATATTAAGGTTATAGGCATCTGATGAAATATGCACATTTTTATGCCAATTAGTTAAAGCCTCAGGCTTCTACTAAATTGATAATGAGGTCTTCAATGTCAGAAATGTAATTCAAAGTAACCTTCAATTTTGAAGCATTTTCCTTAAGGTTGCAGGCCAGTATGTTCACTTTATTCCCTATCCTAGTCATATACGTGTATGTAATTTTTTATGAACAATCTGCAAGTAGAAAGTGGATTCAGTCCCTTCGTATTAGGGAAAGATGACAGAATGAATAGGGGATGTTGGTTTTATATAAATGTGCTATACTGGTAATTTTCTGAATTTGCAATTTTAATAAGCTGAATTTGTGACTGCTGAAGAGCTTGCTCTATTGCAGTCTAGCTTCTTTTATTGTTAGATTTTTCAGTGAAGTTATGATGCCATAGTCATGTCATCAAAGTTGTTTCTCTTTCCCTCACACTCCCAAGTCTTTGCCCTAACCTCAACAGGATACTTGGATCCTTGATTACTATCCAGACTCATCCTATCCTGTGACTTGGCTTTGTCTTTTACTTAGAGAGAATAACAGAACACAAACCTCAGTCTAATCTAGGGGTAGGCAACCACTGGCACATGTGCCGACAGTGGCACCCAAGCCCATTCAGAGCGGCACTTGGCACCCTCTGCAGCACCACAGAAATTGCCTCTCCTGCCACTGAAAGACACTCTGGGTGGCTTCCTTTGAGTGCAGCTGGGACGCAGGGGGTTCCTCCCCTGTGCTCATGCCTCCATGTGACACAGAAAAAAGCTGTTTGGAGTTGCTCCTCTTTGTAGTGTGATGCTCCCCAAAGGAGCCACTCACGGCAGCTTCTTTCTGCAGCATGTCTGGGAACCCCTGAAAGGAGCTGCTTCTTTTCATGGCATGCCTGGGGACCCCTGTCCTCCGGCACACCGCCAAGATGAGCCACTCTGGGCGACGTCTTTCCATGTCATGACTCTGAAGCGCTCCCACTTCAGCCATGACTGCTGCTGAATTTTCAGGCAGCTGCCAAATTTTTTCAGCAAAGGGGGCTGCCGGCACCACCTGAGGGTCAGGGAGGAAGGACGGTCTAATCTGTGTCCCTGAGTTTGGTTTTTCTGAGGGTGTGTCTCTAGGACCTTCTCTGTCTTAATTTCCTCTCCCTAGAAGCCGGCTTTTTTATCGTGTATAGCATGGATGGAGTTAATGAGACATCTGGCACCATGAATCAGCAGAATTTCAGGTGCTTTTATGTTGTGTGTTAACAGTGGATCAGCAGAGAATTGCCACTCTTTTATATTCTAGTTCAGATTTTTGCATGCTCCGTGTGTTGTAAAACACAAGGCCCAGAGTGTGCAAAATGTGAATTAAATGTGCAGACTAGGAAATCGGTTGCATTTGATTCCTTGACTGCAAAATGTTTCACCATATATTGTTCAACTATGTGTAGCTTGATTTTTCATTGAGGCCAAAAGTGTGTGTATGTGTGATTTTAGATGTGAATTTGTATGCCCAGTTTTATGTATGTTGTTCTTGTTGTTATTTAGTTGTATTGCATTAGTACCTAATTGGAATTAGACACATATGAGAAGATATAGTCCTGGCCTTGAAGAGTTCACAATCTAAAAGGAGAAAGAAAAGACAAAACCAAACCAAAAAGGGCTGGGCAAGGGTATAACATACAAGCAAAGTTGGCACAGTACTGATAGATCCACCTGTAGAAGCAGAGCATCAGAGTACAAGACTCTCATTTTGTCTTTTGCTCGTCACTGGTATGAGTTTGATATGCTGAGGCAGGAGCACACCTAGCCCCAAGAAAGCCAGTTAAAGGGTGCCAATCTCCCTTATCTTTAAAGTTTTGTAAGGGTCAGTCTAAGTATCTTTGAATTGTACTTTCTATGGATTGTTTCTGATTACACAATCCAAACGTAATAACTTGGTCAGCTGGCTGTCCATTTGTTGCAGCAGCAGGGTGGGGTTAGTTTGGAATCTTCAAGGCATCATCCTCTTGTTCTGTTTTTACCCTCTCTAGTGTCTCCTATGTTGATTATTTTTTCTGAGGGGCGAACTGAAGATGTCTCCAGTTTCTGTTGAATGCTCCATTGATGATCTCATGTATGATCTGGGTGATGAATTATTTTTCTTTACAACAGTTGGAGTTATCCATATTCTTTCTGTGTCCAGTTTGACATTGACTATTCCATACCAGGCAGTTCTCTAATCAGGTGATATCTGTTATAAAACTCTTTGCAAGCTTTTTTTGCATTTTTATCCAGTCTGACTACTTACTCTTTATGTTTGGCCACTTTGGAGATAGGTTCTTTCCCAAAGTTGGAACAATAGTTCTGAATTGTCTTCCCATCAGGAATTGTGGTGGACCATATCTGCTAGCTGTTACCAGTGTTGATCTGTAATTTAGAAGAGCGAGTAATGGATTTTCTGTAGAATTTTTTTGGCTGTCTGTACAGCTCTTTTGGTCTCTCCATTCCCTTGTTCATAACATGCATTGCTGGTAATATGATCCAAATCATATTTCATTTGAAATGATTTAAATTCTGCAGCAGTAAATTGTATGTTGTCTTTCACTAGTTTTTGTGGAATACCACAGTGAGAAAAAGTGTGCTTCAGGTTCTCAATACCACTGCAACATGTTATGTCTTTCAAGTTCATTATTCTAGATACTTGGAAAAATAATTCACCATATATTCTACATCGAGTCTGAAGGACTTGGCAGTAGATCTGGAATTTCTTCATAGGTTTATAGCTTTTATCGTAATGACTTTTAGCACTCATGCTCTTTGTTTTCAGATTTTAAGTTAATTTTAGGTTTTTCGTGTTACTCCTGCCTTTTCTTCTGCTGTTTAACTAGTTAAGGCTTCTTTTCTTTATCTATATGCTGGATTGGATTTAAGGGTATCATTAAGTGTAGTTCATAGTTTTCCATAAACCCCATTACTTAAACTTAACATCATACCACGTCAGAACAAACAAGTTGTTCTGTGGCACTTTTAAAGACTAACAAATTTATTTATCTCTGAGCTTTTATGGGCACAAGCCCACTTCATCAGATGAATAAAATGGAAAGTATAGCATGTTAGCTGTAAATATATAGATATAGAGAAGAGTAGGTCATAAGGTTATTTCAGATCTAGAGGGATAGAATGCTAACCTATCTATTTAAAGTAAATAAGTTGTTTCAATTCCCTTTTTGGGATCTCCACCTTCTCTTTCAGTTATTTTCTTCTGTTAGAATCCTAACATTCCAGAGATAAAGGATCTTTTCTTGAATCCATATTTCTAGCTCATGGACACTGAATCCAGTTGACAGTGTCTGTAACCATTTGGTTTTTTTCTTTGATGACAGATAGGGAGGAATGCATTCAGAGTCCTTGACATTGATCATTGCACACAGTGATCACCTGCTTTGAAATGAGCTTATGTTAAAATCTATAAATCTTTTGTTAGCCCATTACAAGAGTTCTTTGATGGGTGACTTAGTTACAGGGTTATACACAAATATAAATCGTTTGATGTTACCTTATAACAGGAATAGAGAAGCAAGAACAATAGAAGTAATGACCCATTAGTTTTCATGAAGTGTTAAGCACCTGAATATATACATTTATACATTCAATAGTTACTTTGATCATCCTAATAGCAAATAAATTGTCCAGAATATAGTCTTACATCTAATAATTGCTTTTGATCAGCACTAACGCACAACTGAATTGGGCTGCCCTCATTTGGCCTGGTTCCCAGGTTCACACTGCCTATTCAGGAGACAGGAATAAAAATCTTGATACCCAGTTAAGAAAGTCCGGAAATGTAGCTGACAGTTTGGAAGCCTGAGGGACAGAATCAAAAGCTGGGCCACCAGTGAAAGCCAAAAATGCGGCAGGTCTGTCAAAGATCTGGATGAAACACTTGGCCTTGTTTAACAGAAGCCCAGTTCTGGAAACTTTGCACAAAACCAAGATTTTCACAAGCTGGTCAGCTGAGACAAAACAAGCAATATAAATATTTTTGTACTTGTAGCATTTAGAGTCTTATTCACTAATTGCTGCTCATTTTCTTTTGTATGAGCCAATGATAGAGTAGAACCCTAAATATTCTTTTGTATTTCAGAATTTAAGTACCTATAGTGTTTTTCCACTATGGAGGCCCTGTGTTGCTTTGGTGTCGAGATCATGGAAATTATTGTGACTAATACATTCTATTCTTGTGCAAGTACAATTCAGTATAATTTATTATATGTTTTCTTTCATCAAAAATGTATCCTAATATTTTGTTTTATTATGTATTTAGATGTCGTTGTCAAATAGATTGACACCACCTGCTGATAAAGAGACTTGGAACAATTGCTTGCCACCTATTGTTTTACCCACAGCATCCACAGCTGGTGTCTCAGCATCACAGAGTAAACTACTGAAATACCGAAGATTCAAGGATCAACAAAAGGCGCTTAATCATATAGTGTGAGTTTCATATAATTCAACCAATATGAGGTGTTCATATGCAGATTTTTAAAAAAAATCACTGCATTTCTAGGCAGCTTAGAGGCTTTAACAATCTCTGTCTCTTTTTTAGACTTTTATACTGCCACCATTTCCATGGTATCAAAATGCCTTCTTATAAAATCAATAGCAGTAGCTAGGTCCATAATGGACTTCATGCATACATGGTCACACTTTAAAACATTTTTCATTTAACACAGACTATAGTTAAGAAATTTTATTCTCCCCTCTGTTTTCTTTGTCAATAATTTGATTCCTAAATAGATAAAATACTGTAAGATTTAGATTTACAGTGTGGCCCATGCTGGGGTTGCAGGATAAAGGCCTAAGAGTTGTTTATCGTAAGGGAATTGAATTAATACTGAGAAAGAGAGAGGCAATGATATTTTTATTAATAACAATAACATTAGTTTTACAAAACCATATATTTACCTGGTCCTTTTACAAGGTAAGAGCAAGATACATTCCCTACCATAGATGACTTTCAGTCTGTGACAATAGAAGCTTAACAAATGCAAAATAAAACTCTTTATTTTTAGTTCTTATCTGAAGCAAAATCCTGATCTTTCACTAATATCTGTTGTGGCAGAGTGAGGCCACTTGGAATGCTCAGAACGTTGACCATGTCACAATGGTATCTTTTATACAATAAAATGGCTGCTGATCTGCATTCTAATAGATTGAGAAGGTGCTCTTGGGGAATGATATTTAATTGTTTTGCTAATTAACTCTTCTTAAATAAGGTCAGTTATGCTCCTTACATATTTAGTGTTGTTAGTGGGCTTATATACATTATATGCAATGTTAAAAGAGAATTTCATAGAGTCATACTCATGCCGGCAGTGGGAAGTTCTGTGTAAATATTGATAATGTGATATCATCTTTAGACTGTACAATGTGTAAATAGCTTTACACTAGCATTAATTCCTCTCCCGTTAAGCATAAAGGTATGGTTGAGAAAGAAGATGATACTTTTGCTTTCTTTAAAGGAACACTGTAAACCTGAAAGCCAGTCAGTTTTTAAAAGAAATTTAAGGTAATTTCATGAACTGCACCTATCCGTGAGTCCCCTTGCCAATACTTGTGGATTTTATAATCACATTTTTCTACTTGGTAAAATGATGTTTTCCTTCACTGATTTGTGAAAGCCCCAGATAAGTAAAACTGTGAACAGTAAAACATCTGTCAAATACCTAAAGAAAAGAGGCTGGAGAAAAAAAAAACCCCCCAAAAAACCCCACACAACCCAAACAAACCCCTAAATAAAAACCAGTTTTTCCTATCTTCTTTTTCATTGTAAATAATCTTGAGCAATTATAGATGAATAATTTTCAAATGAAGTATGATTTTTTAAAAAATGATCTCTTCTAAACTGTCTATTTTTTTAGTCTCTTGTGTGTTTAGAAATTTTGATGGGTACACTTATAAATATCAGGTAAAATATTTTAAATTTAAAATGTGAAAGATACTTTAAAATGAGCTTGTTCTGTTTTGTATATTAAGAGTGGGCATGCTAGCTATTATGTTATTGCTATTATGTTATTATGTTAAATATGTTATTGCTATTTTTATTTATAATTTGTAAATTAGATGGCTGATTGCAATGTGATACCATTCAGAATAATAAGTATACATGAGAAGTAAGGAAGTGCACCCTTGGTATTGAATATGAAGCGACATTAATCAAACAGAATACATGAGGTGGAAAATGCAATTTAAGTATCAAACTTTTTGGCAGTGAGTCTAATAGTGATTAACTATTTTTCTTGGATTGTACAAGGACACTTCTCTGGTATTCTGTGACTATGGCAAACAAACTCTCTATGCTAGATTCTCCATCATGGGCTTAGGTGGTACAATTTTAATTACCATGATCTGACAAGTTTAGCTGCACTGCTGGAGGGATTCACCTTTCATGAAGGATAGTGGCTGCCACACTCCCTAGGAGGCTTGTCTTTGAAATCTGTGGGGGAGGATGGTCAAACAGAGTCCATCTCCTCAACAGGCTGGTTTTGCCTGGTTCTCAGCCCCTTAGCAGACTAAAATTCTGAGTGTGTAACACATTATAGAGCGACTTACAGTAACCCGGGAAGGCAGTAACCCGAACACTGGGGAATGAGTCTGGAACAAATCAGTGTGGAATATTTGTGTGTGTGTGTGTGTGTGTGTGTGTGCGTGCGCGCGCGCTTTTGAGAATATACAGTGAACTCACATTGAGCAGGATGGGGCGAGATGTTTTAATTGTTAGTTTCAACACAACAGACCAACACCAGTCATCATTCTAAAGTCTTCTAATGGTCATTTATATGTTTTAGTTATTTATTTTTCAATTCATATATTCATTCTTTGAAAAAGAGAACCTGTTTTTTGCTTCTTAACCTATTTTATAAATACAATCAGACTTCCTCAGGAACCCCACTTCACCCAATCATTGACATAACACAGTTGAATGAGGTCAACTGTAGCTGCTTTAAGAAACAGGTATTGGTAAAAATCAATCTTAACTATCAGTCTGGTGTTTAACTCGCCATGTTCAACTTAGAACATATATATAAACAATATTTTCTTTTGATTATGACTGAGACATGAGTGTCTCACCATATAGGAGAGGCGAGAACAAGTCAGAGAATCTTACTCTGTAGAGTTAGAATGGTTGATAAATTGTAGGACTTTAAAATGACCGTGCTATATTTTAAAATATTGTTTAAATATTTTTAACACTTTTCTAACTACAAACTGTATTTCAGAATTGACCGGGCTTTAAAATACTATAAGGCAACCATGGAAGAAAAGTGTCAGAGAGTTCCCACTTCTCCTGAGCCAGAACTACCTTCTACTGTAAGTTTTTAATTCCTTTAAAATGTAATGTTAATTTTTGATCATGTTAGATCTTTGATACTCATTCATGATGTACTTAATCTATTATCTGCAAACGTTTAGTTAATTAGGGGCCCAGTCTTGCACTAACGCATAAATAACTTGATAAATCCTGCACTTACTTATATAAAACATGAGTAGTCTCATTGAAGTCCACAGATAGATATATGCATGTTTCTAGGGTACAGCCCTTGAATAGCAATAATGTTTATTAAATTTGAGAATCAAGATTTCTATTAATGAATTAATTTTCTGATTTGGCTTATTGCTTACACATTTACTTTGATTTGTGGCTTATTATTATTTTTGTTTTTTTGTTTTTTTACAGATGAACAGTGAACAAAGAAAACGAAGAGTGAGTTAAATTGTTTAGTATTCTACTTTTTTGAAGAGAGAGAGTACATGATTCCTGTGCTGAAATAATACTTACAGAAATTACATGTGTGTGAAGAATTAATAGTGTTGAATTAGGGCAGCTTCTAAGAGTTGTCTGTTTCGTGGTTGCTATTGGGAATGACTCATGAGCTTAAGTGTCTACCTCATGGCAGACTGTCAGAAACAGGACAGACACCCCAAAGTGGTAGTATGTTCTAAAGTTAGACTTCCGCCAGCCCCGTAACAAATGTGAACTCTTGGATCACTATAACAGGTTTATTATTGAGTCACAGATGGTCACCTTAGACTGGAGAGCCTATCTTGCTATCCTAATGTTGGACTTAGTGATAAATGATCACTTACACCAAAAAATCACAAAATGTACAGGTTCCAGTCCCAAGAGACCAGTCACTTACTTCAGATCAGTTGATGCCCTGGACCCTACACCAGAGATTGTTAACCTTTTAGAGGCCCCATACTCCCTGTAGAGGTACATGGTAATCCCACATCCTCACCAGAAAAAGAGAAAATTTGTCATGATGATGTCACATTTGAAGTATATTGGGTGGGCATTCTGTGTTTAAATTATACACTACTCCTGCTCCCCTTGGGCTCCCTTCCTGCGCCCTTACAGGGTGTGGGCACCCCAGGTTAAGAACCCCTGCCCTACACCAGAAAGAATGCCTGTAACTGTTCTGTGATAAACTATTTAAAGGTTTATTAACTGGCAAAAAGAAATGAGAGTTATTTTCAAGTTAAAGAAAACACACAGATACACACAAATGAGTTGCAGTCTAAATGCTAAGAGTGACAGCAGGACTGCCCCAGGTGGGGGGGGGGCAGGTGGAATGAGTGGGAAGACCGCTCCAGGCCCATTGTTCTGTGAGCCCTGCGCTGCCCCACCTCCAGCAGAGGCTGGGCTCGGTGTTCCCACCTCACCCCTGGCCTGGCTGTTCCTCCCTGCGGGTGGGAAAGGTTGGCCCAGAGGCGGGGCAGGAGACCGGACCCTGGCTTCTGGGCTGGCCCATCCCGCCCCTGGGGACAGAGTGGCCAGCCCAAGGGAGGGACAGTAGTGTGGGGCCTGGCCTCTGGGTTGGCCCACCACCTGCCCTTCCCCTTAGGGAGGGCTCCGAGTGACAGAATAGCAAGGTTGTCCCTAGGGTAGGGCGAGTGGGGCAGCTGCCCAGGACCCCGCACTTTGGGGGGCCCCGCAGGGCCTGCACCGCTGCCCCCCCCGCCAGAGACCGGATGAGCCGACCAAAGCAGTAGCTCAGTTCAGCGCTGCTGGTCCGGTCACCCTCCTGCCCCCGGCATGTGTGCTGCTCTCAGCTCTGCGCCAGAGCAGGAGGGAGGGGGCGGGAGGCAGTGTGGAGCTGGCATCGCTACTCCCCGCCCCAGCCGCGCTGCCTCCTGCCCCCTCCCCGCTGCTCTGGCACAGAGCCGAGAGCAGTGCACATGGGGGGGTGGGGGGGGGGTGGACTGGCAGTGCTGAACCAGGCGACCTTTTGGCTGGCTTGTCGCAGGGGCCTGCCCCTCCCCTGGGCCAGCCAGCCATGCTCCCCACTGCCAGGAGGGTGACTGGGGGCCCCTCAGAAGGTGATTCACCCGGGGCCCTGCACCCCCCCAGGGATGGCCATGCAGAGTAGTAGTCACTTGTCAATTCAAAATGTCTTTCACAACAAACCCAAGGTTGATCCTGGGGGGATTTCACACTTCAGTTTATCATCTCGGGCTCTGTGAGAGTTTAGACATTAAAGTGATGAAAAATTCTCTTGTGCCCCTGTTTTATCTTATACATTTAGTCTCTCAGTCTGTGAGATGAGCTCTCTTGCATGGAACAGTTACATGATGTCACAGGTCAACTGCCAATCGTTTGTGTTGCAGTGTAGCTTTTTGGCTCATTTAATCTTGAGAGGCTTCCTGAATGGGGTGGGACACAACTTCCATTCTTCATTTAATAAATTCAGAGAAAATTTTCAAGATTATGGCAAAAATCTTAAATATTTTTGATAGCATAAAATGCAGACATTACAAGTGAGATTAATGCCTGCAATAATTTACAAGCACTTCTGAGTCTAAACACTAAATACGTTCTTGTAAGACTAATATCTGTGCTGATCAAAACTATCATATAAGTGAGCAGGTTTTATTTCCAGCTATGAGTTTGTTAGTTCTTAGCTAATGCCTACAGCCTTGGCCAGAGCTGGGACTTGGTTTACTAGTGTCACAGTGGCTTTAGAAGCAAAATAGAAATTATCATTATCTCATGGGGGGAAAATACTATATGTCTCAGAAAGAGGGTAGCTCATTAAAGTCAAGGGAAGGACTTCTATTAACATCAGTGGTTGTTGGATCAATGCCATTGTCTACATTCTAGCCACTGGGTAATGAAAGTGTTTGGGAATCATGGAGATTGTGCCCTGGATTTAAGGAGAAAATTCATGTGTATATATACATACTCATGTGTAAACCATGAAGCTGATAACTTCTTATTCTTGAGACAAAGTGGAGCTTTGTGAGTTTCTCTGCTCTCAGATTAAAATCTGCAGCTCAGCATCTTTTCTAAACTAGAAAGGCTTGATCATACCTACTTCCATTGTATCACTATCTCAGATCAGTACATCCTCCATGGCTAAGATCCATAGGTGTTCAGGTCTTAACGTGTGTGATTACAAACCCATCATGCAGAAACATCAGCTCATATGTCCTTGGTTTGGCTGTACCAGGTAAATGATTAATTTGAGCTGCATTAATATCCGTGTGTAGGAGAGGCTATCTGTTTTGTTATCAAAGTCAGAAAGATCTGCTCCATAAGCATTAGAAACTGAAGCAAGAAATGGAGGATTACTTATCTGTAAATGTCCTTCGATGTGGGCTGCTTGCTGCTTCAAGAAGAAGAGTAGAGTATACTATCTTTGAGAAATGGGGCAGGTAAAACTCTTTTACCTGTGTTGGAGCTGATTTCAGTGTACTGATCATTACTTTGAGGGAATGATAATCCCAGTGATACATTGGTAAAGTGAGGATGGGGTGTTTGATCTGGTTTAGAGGATTGATAACTACAGTAGTATTGTCCTTTCAGATGAACTATCTCTTTATGAGGAAGTGTGTGGAAAGTAATCCGGTAGTTCCTATTCAGCAGCAATGGCTGACCTCCATGCTCACGCTGGTACCTCAATCCCTCATGGAAGGCAAGGACAGAGAACTACTGGTTGAAGAACTTTTAGATGAGGTAACAAAGGATTTTGAAACGAGCATGAAGAGATGTGTTGGTAAGAGCCACAAGCTACATTATATTAATAATATTAATGTATGTGTGCTATAATCCATTAAAAATGGTGCAGCAAAAATTATCACTAGGAAAAAAAGTAGTTTTCACTTGAGATAGCAGACTGATTTAAAGATTATGGAGGCCTCTAGTCTTTAACTCACTCTGCTTACTCATGTGAAAATACAAACTCTCTTATCTTCACTTGGGTGTTAATTTGGATTACATGATTTGGGTTAGTTTGTTTAAGAACATACCAGTTTTCCTACTGAAGATGGAGTCTTGGTTCTTTATCCGAGCCCTACCCATCATTTTTATGTTAGAGGACTCCCTTCTTACCGCTTCTCTTCCAGGGGTATGCCTTGTTTATTAAGTCAAATTTTTTTGTATGTGACCTCATTCTTTTTTAATGTGTTGATCCTTCTAAGTGGCTAGCTCTTGGTAAAGATCTGTGAAGAAACTAGATTATCCTTCAAATCTATCCTGAAAACTCAACAGCTGTCATATTGCCTACAAAATAATTGATAATAGCTAGGCAGTTGGTGTAATCAAATCATCTCCCTGTTACTTTTTGCTGCTCCCTCAGTCTGCTTGTTTTTCCTGTCTGTTGTCACTTATTACATAGATTTTAAGGATCAGTCTTTCTTTATATCTGTAAACCGTGTCTGGTACACTGGGAACCTGATTTCTTATCAGAACCTCTAAGTGCTACAAAAGTACTAATAATATAATAATTATGTTTGGATTTATTTTCTTCCACTTTCTACTGTTATTAGAGCAAACATTGTAAACAATATCATGACAGTAGATGAAGGTGAACTAGGTAACAAATTACTTTCTTTTATTTATTCACTTACTTTCTTTTATTTTGTAAGTTACCAAATGAGGAGCTTAAAACTGAAACATAATATTTTTGTTGGAAATGATTTTCATAGACATTTCTGAAAATTTTTTACCAAAAATTTTAAAATGGAATTTTGGAACTAGACTTTTCTAAAATTTCTACGTTAAAAGTTATGAAAACTGCAGAAGTATTTGTGATAAAAGATTTTTACCCAAGATTTTTGTGCCTAATTTAAAAAGAGTAAGTTGGATTATTTTTTAAATTTAAGATGTTGCTAGGGTGTTCATAGTGTCTCTACTATGAATGTGCTCCAGTAGCATTATTTTTAAATGTACTAATTATTTTGCATGTTAAGCGTCAGTTCATCCAGAACCTTTTGAAGATTGAGGGACATTCTGATGGGAAAGGAGGTGCCTTATTTAATGTCAGTTTTCCACAAAACAAGTTTGATAATACAAGCTTTTTAAATGGTCTCATCTCAATGACCTTTAGGGGTATACATTCTGAAGAACTGAGCGGTAGTTAAATCTCCATCATACCAGAAGCTTGGTTGTCTCTAGGGGAAAATAGAAAGAATAATAGCCAGTTTTCTCTTATGCAAATTCAAGATAGTTTGATTTCCTTCTAATGGTTATATACTTATAAATAATTTCTAGTGCGAAGTGTTCTTGTGAAACCTGATGTTAAAGGGCTTGAAGATGAAAAGGAAGGACCGTTACCAGTATCACCTCTGTGAGTTAATTAATAAATAGCTTAGTGCCTAATTACCCTTTGTTACATATATGCAACTATTATTGAGATATATAAACTCGATTATTGGATATTCATTCTGCAATTCAGCAGTAATCAGACTCTTGTTTTAACATAGCAGTTTAAATCCCTAAGAATAATTTACTCTTTACTAGTGTTTACTGCAGGGCACATTTTTGGCACCCTTGCTTACTCTGAACAACATACTTCTTCAAGGGTAGTTCCATTTGAAGTTGGTGGAACTATTGAATAAAGGGTATCAGCATCTGGCCCTGATAATACAAATCAAAAAGTTCATGGTGCCCACAACTGAAATGCAACCACCTCTGGAATGAAATGTGGCTTTTTAATTGTAAAGAGCAACACTGCACAATACTTTGGCTGCCTCATGTTGCAACCATTGAAGTCAGTGCAAAGCTTCTGCTGACTTCAGTGGTGCAGTATCAAGATTATTATACCCAGCTGAAACTTTAGGGGGATTTAGGTAGAATATAATTACAGTACCCAAGCTGGAATTTGGCTAGTGTGTCAGGGTTCCTGGCAATGGTCTTGAAAAATACAATGGGAATTTTAATAACCATTTGTAGATTAGCTTTGAATTTTGTCTGAAAGGGGACTCTTATGACAGAAGAGTGCCCTGTCACACTTTGTTGGCATCTTGATTTAGAAGCGGAGTGAGTGCCATTTGCTGAATTGTTGGCACTTGCTTCTTTCACCTAAACACAAATACAGTCTTACCCTTCTGAGTTAATAACATCTGATGAAATCATAGTTTATGACAGTGAACCTTTGATAAAAGGAATTGACCTGAAATAAGAGTATACTGTCTCATGGATGACTTGACAGTTTATCCAGATAATTTCCGGGTGATACGTGCATAATGCACCTGGTTGCATAACTATTTATACCTGATTTTTTTAAACCATAGTTATTAGATCTAAAGGATATTTTATTGAAGTTCTTTAATATGTTGTATTGTGTGCTCTCTTCACTTGTTGCTTTTACTTTTTCAGAGGTTTGGATTTTTCCAGCCCATGGCATTGCAGTTTTGTACAAGCAAGAAGTCAGATCATTGCAAACTTGCACATTCTTCACCCTACCCTGAAAATTTTACTGGATATTGGCTATACAACATTTTCCAAATTACTTATAGTGGATTTGTCAAATGTCAGGTAAAATATCTTTTTTTTTAAATTAAGATTATAAGTTTTGGCTAAATAAGCAGCGTTTGGTCATGTATAACATCTGACATTGTATGACAGTGGTTCTCAACATTTTGTGGGTTGTGATGCAGTTGGCAGTATATTGGGACCCTAAAGGACACAGCAGCCCACGCTCCCCAGGCCAAATCTAGTCGTCTCCCCAACTCTCTACAACATTTTTATAGCTGTGTGGTGACACAGTAATGTGTCCTGACACAGTGGTTGAGAATCGTCATTGCATGACATTGCAATTTATTTTAGCTAGATATATAAATAAATATTTGATGTGTTATTTTGCTTCTCTAAGGGCTTATAAGTAGGAAAAATCACACTGTAAAACATGTAACACAGTTTTCCTATTCCATGCTTGGCACAAATGGTTCATCTGCTCTTATATTATGAATAATGTCAGTACATTGGGAGTATGTTGTCATGTATCCATGCCTTGGGGTAGACCAGCTGAAAACACCAAGGTCAGGGCAGGAGGGTGCAAAAGGAAAGCAGATTCTTCCAGTACGGGTGGATAACACTGAAGTCAGACTCCCTAACCAGTCACAGACAGTACTACTGATTACCCACGCTGATCAAGGAGCTTAAAAACAACAACAACAAAAACCAGACCCCTTACTGTATTTCAATCTCTGGCTCCTAGTCAGCAACTAGATCCAGTAAAAGGACAATGTATTAAAATGATATTCTGTTTTCCAAAAAAGTCAACCATAGTGCTAGATCAATATGAGTTTGGATCTTACCCAAAATACCATGCTAGCAGACAACCCTACAGTAACTAAAACTAAAGGTTTATTTGGAAAGGAAAGAAATAAGTGATAGGAGAGATGTTAAATGATCAAAGCAACCAGATACACATGAAAGACTTTAAAGTCTGTATGTATCAGATTCTCGACAGAATCTTAGAGTTTGCAGTTTGTATAATCCCTCTGGTGTGCATCCAGTACTTGGATGGGTCTTAGTCATTTTTCCACAGCTTCAGTTGCAGATGAGTTGAGCCAAAAGTAGGAAGCAGGAATGAAGACAACATTGGTGAGCAGCTGCATTTTATGCCCTTTTCCTTCGCCAAGTAGCTTGTGGAACTCTATGGAAACAAAATGGAGTCCAGGATCGCAGGGGCAAGTCCTGGTGACTCATCAGGCGCATTCTCTGGATTCTTTCTCTGAGTTCATTATGCCTTTGAGTTCCTTTAATGGGCCATTAAGGACACTTATTGCTGCTGCCGTCTTGTCTGGGGTCTCATCCAGAAACACAACATAAACTGAAATACAGCTATATCAGACATATCCATCACTTAAATACAAATTTGATGTATATACATAAACAATATAATCATACTTAGCAAATTACAACCTTTCTAATAGTACCTCACATTGCATATCTCGTGAATTATTGTAATTTTGAAATAATGGCGATAATATTATAAATGGTGAAATAATGGCGATAATATCATAAATGGTCCCCCCAAGCCAACGTCACATAGGTTCTCTCATAAATTCTTTTAGGGCCCACCTCATGAGTCGTAGAACTCAAGGGCAAAACTCCCACTGACTTCAGTGGATGGGGACTTGACATGTAATAGGAGTTAGTCCCTATTTTTTATCTAAAGAAATTGATGCTTCCTCTTCTAGCAAGATTGCTAACTTTAGGGAAACTTCACCAATCCTAGTCTTCTAATTTTCCATTATTTCATGTTCCCTTGTTATTTACATTTGGTTAATTTTCTCTAGTCTTTGTACTGGATAAATAATTTTTTTCCTCTTTATCTTTGTTGTTGGTTCTGTTTCCAGTATCAGTTCTTCTTTAGGTTTTTTGGGCTCTTCAGTCTGACAGTAAGAAGGTCACATAAGCTTACCTTTTTTAAAAGGAAGAATAGATTCTACAGTTTGGTAGATATTGTACACTACTAAAATTCCAGTTCTGTGTGGTTGTCTTCTTTTATTTATATCATGGAGTATCTTTCAAATCAGTCTTTTGTTTTTCTTTTTCTGTTAAACAGTTTGAAAGGTCCAATTGATTGTGAATCACTGAAGAATGATGTATCTTTAAACTGTTCAAAAACAGAAGAGAAATTACTGAACACATGGTATCCAAGAGTTATCAATCTCTTCACCAAAAAGGAAGCATTAGAGGGTGTAAAGCCAGATAAAGTTGATTCTTTCTATAACTGCCTGGCTACACTTATGTCTAACCAGGTGAATATCTTTTGAATCTAGGGTAGTTAACTTCTGTATGTAATAATTTGGTGATATTTCAGTTGGTCAGTTCAATGTATCATCTTTTCTTTAATTAAAAATGTCTTATTGGTTATAACTTATTATTTGGAATCCAGTTAGATTAGGAAAATGTATTGTCAGAACTTTTTTAAAAAAGTTTTCTTTAGTAAAAGGCATCATTAGCATTAAGTGTTTTTTATTTTCCCCAAAGCAAATGAAAATTTTGAAAATAAAACAACCTGATAGTTTCTTTCAAGAGATTCCATCACTCCAAACCTAATCAGTTTTAAAAAAAATGAGATAAAATTTGGTTCAGGTACTACAATTGAATTCTACAGCCAATTTTCATGTTTTACAATTATATTTTAGAAAAATTCTTCTGCTCTGCTGTTATGTTTTAAAAACAACCACACATGCACACGAAGATGGGAAATTGAATAAGGACCTAGTTCTGCAGTTACATAGACATATGAATAGTGGTCAGTGGGATTACAGATGAGTAAAGTTGCTCTTGTATAAGTGTATTCTGGAGCCAAACCTTGAAAAAGATTTATGGGGAAAAAAATGTTGAAACTGACTATAATCAAGTTCTTTTTAATGCGCAAAGTAAGCAAACAGAAAAATGAGAGAACATGATATTTTTTCTATCTTTCATTTATAGCAATTCTGAGTTTATTATTAATATTATTTGTACTAGTATAACAATAACAATTAAAATATTTAAGAAGTAGTGTTGATTTTTATTCTAAGTTGATGGTGTTCCTTTCAAGGGTCTGATTTAATACTCATTGAAGTCAATGGAAGGACTCCCATTGATTTCTTTAGGCTCTGGCCAGGGCTCAAGGTACTGAATTGAAATGGAAATCCTGATGTATTTGAAAAGTGGAAGGGATGTGGTTTTCTGTGTTCTCATGTAATGAAAGCAATGTGTGATTTTTTTTTTTTTTGTCTAGCTGAAAGAGCTATTGAGAAGAACTGTTGAAGCTTATGTGAAGCTCTTTGATCCTGAAGACAAAAGATGGCTGCCTTTGTTTAAGATGGAGTTGACTTTTGATGATGAAAAAATGGAGTTCTATCCAAGCTTCCAAGATCTGGAAGAAGCCATTCTATTTATAGTGACCCGGATAGGGCAGACGCTGCAGGTGCATTTTAATCTTCATGTCTCTCTTAAGTTTGTACATGTAATGTTACTGAGTGTATGCAGATGTTAATAATTTAGGGTCATATCCTGGCCTGGACAGAAAGGTGATTAGAAACAAAGGTTTAGCCTGGTGCATTTTCTTGGCTGCAAGGATTTTGCAGTACAGAGTATGATTCCTTATTGCAGCCAGGGTGCTAAGCTGTTTTTGGGGCACATTGGCCCAGGAGCAGGAATACCCTGTCTATGTGCCATCTAATGGTTAGTATTTGCTATGAATGGCAACACATGTACTAGACAGTCTGAAGAGGGAGACCCAGATACCCCCTTGTGTCCCAGACTACATCCCAGTGAGAACATAATGAGCAGCTGGACGAATAGAATTTGCACCCATAAAACTCAACAGTTCTTCTTTTAGTGGTTTCACATCCATTCCAGTGTAGGTTTGTGTGCACCTCATGCACAGTTGTTGGAGATTTTTCTCTCAGCAGTACCTGTTGGCAGTGTCAGTGAGTGTCCTCTGTTATCTCACACCACTGCATGCAGGCATGAAGGGCAGAACCACACCTGACACCGCTCTGTTCCTTCATACCGCGAGTGATGGTTGTTGGAGCTGCTATTGTTGCATTTGCAAGTCTGACCCTCTTTTAGTGTATGTAGTACTTGTTGCATTAGTTTTAAGCTAGTTTAGAGTTTTCATATGTAGTTTAGATGAGCGTAAGTGTAGGTTGGTATTTAGTAACATGGAATCACCAGTTCCTGCTTTGGTACCGATACTGGACTCATGTCTTGCTCTCCTAGCTTCAAGAACTGTCACTCATGTAACAGATCTATGACAGTGAATGATCTGCAGCCCAGCTGCTTTAAGTGTCTGGAGAAGGTGTGTGGGAATGACAAGGATAATGTATGTAGGAGGTTCAAGTTCTGCTCAAAGAAAGACAGGGTACTTAGGTTCAACTTTCTGCTCATGGACTCTGCAGTTTGCTCACCATCAGAGCTTTTCTGCACAGAGCAGTTACTGAGCACATCCAGATCTGATCTGGTAGGAGTGATTCTCTTGATCTGACTGAGTCACGAGACAGACCTTCATCAGTGGTCTGAAGAAGAGGCAACTATAGTCTTCTAAAGACTCAGTACTAGCATCGTCAGAAACTTTGGTGAATGCAGCAAGGGGAGGCAAGGACACAAAGGTGTGCTCAGAGAAGATTGACAATCCTTAAGTCAAGAGGGTTGCTTAATCCAGAGCCTAGGATGGGCTTATTGAGACTGATCCCTTTCAGTACCTTTCTTGTGCTGTCTACAACCAAGGCTTTTGAGGAAGTTCAATAATTGTTGAACCTTTCAGTACTAGTTTCCCTTGCTATTCAGGACTCCTGAACAATACTGGGTCTGCCATATATGTTTCAATTATTCAGGCTCCAGCCCCAACACTTCATTAAGTATCAGTGACTGCTATAGTAAGTGCATCTCAAGAGGATTCCGTCTAGACAGAAGCTAGTGATGATCTCACCAGTTCCTCCCTTTGCAGATTTGGAAGTGGTATTGACAGGATCAGCTTCTCAGCCTGACAAAGTGGGCTGCTCATTAGATTTTGAGGTAGACTCTTACGCCTGATTCTGATAGGTTCAGCAGCCCCCTGTGCTGAGCATTCCAAGAACCAATGGCTTGGGAAAAACTAGTTTCTACCTCCATTGCAGTGGGCCTTTTGGAGCCCATAGGCCTTCCTCCACAGTCTAGAGCAGGCATGCCAACCTGTGGCTCGGGAGCCGCACGTGGCTCTTGAATGAAAAAGTGTGGCTTGCAGAAGAACATCAGCAAATCAATTTAGTAGGTAAAAGAATATGGCTGTATGCCTCAGTGCGACTCTTGAAGGTTTAATAATCAACTTGTGTGGCTCTTAAGTTTGGCCACCCCGGTCTAGAATCATAGAATCATAGGGTTGAAAGGGACCCCACGAGGTCATCTAGTCCAACCCCCTGCCAAAAAAAGCAGGACCACTCCCATTAGATCATCCCAGTCAGGGTTTTGTCCAGCTGGGCCTTGAACACCTCCAGAGATGGAGATTCCACCACCTCCCTAGGCAGCTTACTCCAATGCTTCCCCACTCACCTAGTAAGGAAGTTTCTCCTAATATTCAGCCTGGACCGCCCCAGCTGTAACTTGAAACCATTGCTTCTCGTTCTGCCCTCTGTTACTACCGAGAACAGTCGAGCTCCCTCCTCCTTGGACCAACCCTTCAAGTAGTTGAAGGTTGCTATCAAATCCCCCCTCAATCTTCTCTTCTGCAGACTAAATAAGCCTAATGCTTTCAGTCTTTCCTCATAGGGCTTGTGCTCCACCCCTTTGATCATTTTTGTTGCCCTCCTCTGGACTCTCTCTAATTTGTCCATGTCCTTTTTGTAGTGGGGAGCCCAAAACTGGACACAGTATTCCAGATGTGGCCTCGCTAGTGCAGAATAGAGGGGAATGATCACATCCCTCGATCTTCTGATGCAGCTCAGTATGCCATTGGCC